>VSWD01000008.1:60919692-61519692 GCA_033119305.1 Pinctada imbricata
TGAGATTCTTTGAAATGCATTGCAGATTATGAACCGATCTCGGTTGTGTCTTAGCGCAACAGGCGCTTGAAGTCCATGTTAATAATGGGTCTAGTATGAAAATTTTCGAATGTTCTTCTAAGTATAAGACCCCCTTAGACGGCTAATCTGATGATGAAACTTGGTGAGATTATAGATTAGGGTGAGATCTTTGAAATGCATTGCAGATTATGAACCGATCTCGGTTGTGTCTTAGCGCAACAGGCGCTTGAAGTCCATGTTAATAATGGGTCTAGTATGAAAATTTTCGAATGTTCTTCTAAGTATAAGACCCCCTTAGACGGCTAATCTGATGATGAAACTTGGTGAGATTATAGATTAGGGTGAGATCTTTGAAATGCATTGCAGATTATGAACCGATCTCGGTTGTGTCTTAGCGCAACAGGCGCTTGAAGTCCATGTTAATAATGGGTCTAGTATGAAAATTTTCGAATGTTCTTCTAAGTATAAGACCCCCTTAGACGGCTAATCTGATGATGAAACTTGGTGAGATTATAGATTAGGGTGAGATCTTTGAAATGCATTGCAGATTATGAACCGATCTCGGTTGTGTCTTAGCGCAACAGGCGCTTGAAGTCCATGTTAATAATGGGTCTAGTATGAAAATTTTCGAATGTTCTTCTAAGTATAAGACCCCCTTAGACGGCTAATCTGATGATGAAACTTGGTGAGATTATAGATTAGGGTGAGATCTTTGAAATGCATTGCAGATTATGAACCGATCTCGGTTGTGTCTTAGCGCAACAGGCGCTTGAAGTCCATGTTAATAATGGGTCTAGTATGAAAATTTTCGAATGTTCTTCTAAGTATAAGACCCCCTTAGACGGCTAATCTGATGATGAAACTTGGTGAGATTATAGATTAGGGTGAGATCTTTGAAATGCATTGCAGATTATGAACCGATCTCGGTTGTGTCTTAGCGCAACAGGCGCTTGAAGTCCATGTTAATAATGGGTCTAGTATGAAAATTTTCGAATGTTCTTCTAAGTATAAGACCCCCTTAGACGGCTAATCTGATGATGAAACTTGGTGAGATTATAGATTAGGGTGAGATCTTTGAAATGCATTGCAGATTATGAACCGATCTCGGTTGTGTCTTAGCGCAACAGGCGCTTGAAGTCCATGTTAATAATGGGTCTAGTATGAAAATTTTCGAATGTTCTTCTAAGTATAAGACCCCCTTAGACGGCTAATCTGATGATGAAACTTGGTGAGATTATAGATTAGGGTGAGATCTTTGAAATGCATTGCAGATTATGAACCGATCTCGGTTGTGTCTTAGCGCAACAGGCGCTTGAAGTCCATGTTAATAATGGGTCTAGTATGAAAATTTTCGAATGTTCTTCTAAGTATAAGACCCCCTTAGACGGCTAATCTGATGATGAAACTTGGTGAGATTATAGATTAGGGTGAGATCTTTGAAATGCATTGCAGATTATGAACCGATCTCGGTTGTGTCTTAGCGCAACAGGCGCTTGAAGTCCATGTTAATAATGGGTCTAGTATGAAAATTTTCGAATGTTCTTCTAAGTATAAGACCCCCTTAGACGGCTAATCTGATGATGAAACTTGGTGAGATTATAGATTAGGGTGAGATCTTTGAAATGCATTGCAGATTATGAACCGATCTCGGTTGTGTCTTAGCGCAACAGGCGCTTGAAGTCCATGTTAATAATGGGTCTAGTATGAAAATTTTCGAATGTTCTTCTAAGTATAAGACCCCCTTAGACGGCTAATCTGATGATGAAACTTGGTGAGATTATAGATTAGGGTGAGATCTTTGAAATGCATTGCAGATTATGAACCGATCTCGGTTGTGTCTTAGCGCAACAGGCGCTTGAAGTCCATGTTAATAATGGGTCTAGTATGAAAATTTTCGAATGTTCTTCTAAGTATAGACCCCCTTAGACGGCTAATCTGATGATGAAACTTGGTGAGATTATAGATTAGGGTGAGATCTTTGAAATGCATTGCAGATTATGAACCGATCTCGGTTGTGTCTTAGCGCAACAGGCGCTTGAAGTCCATGTTAATAATGGGTCTAGTATGAAAATTTTCGAATGTTCTTCTAAGTATAAGACCCCCTTAGACGGCTAATCTGATGATGAAACTTGGTGAGATTATAGATTAGGGTGAGATCTTTGAAATGCATTGCAGATTATGAACCGATCTCGGTTGTGTCTTAGCGCAACAGGCGCTTGAAGTCCATGTTAATAATGGGTCTAGTATGAAAATTTTCGAATGTTCTTCTAAGTATAAGACCCCCTTAGACGGCTAATCTGATGATGAAACTTGGTGAGATTATAGATTAGGGTGAGATCTTTGAAATGCATTGCAGATTATGAACCGATCTCGGTTGTGTCTTAGCGCAACAGGCGCTTGAAGTCCATGTTAATAATGGGTCTAGTATGAAAATTTTCGAATGTTCTTCTAAGTATAAGACCCCCTTAGACGGCTAATCTGATGATGAAACTTGGTGAGATTATAGATTAGGGTGAGATCTTTGAAATGCATTGCAGATTATGAACCGATCTCGGTTGTGTCTTAGCGCAACAGGCGCTTGAAGTCCATGTTAATAATGGGTCTAGTATGAAAATTTTCGAATGTTCTTCTAAGTATAAGACCCCCTTAGACGGCTAATCTGATGATGAAACTTGGTGAGATTATAGATTAGGGTGAGATCTTTGAAATGCATTGCAGATTATGAACCGATCTCGGTTGTGTCTTAGCGCAACAGGCGCTTGAAGTCCATGTTAATAATGGGTCTAGTATGAAAATTTTCGAATGTTCTTCTAAGTATAAGACCCCCTTAGACGGCTAATCTGATGATGAAACTTGGTGAGATTATAGATTAGGGTGAGATCTTTGAAATGCATTGCAGATTATGAACCGATCTCGGTTGTGTCTTAGCGCAACAGGCGCTTGAAGTCCATGTTAATAATGGGTCTAGTATGAAAATTTTCGAATGTTCTTCTAAGTATAAGACCCCCTTAGACGGCTAATCTGATGATGAAACTTGGTGAGATTATAGATTAGGGTGAGATCTTTGAAATGCATTGCAGATTATGAACCGATCTCGGTTGTGTCTTAGCGCAACAGGCGCTTGAAGTCCATGTTAATAATGGGTCTAGTATGAAAATTTTCGAATGTTCTTCTAAGTATAAGACCCCCTTAGACGGCTAATCTGATGATGAAACTTGGTGAGATTATAGATTAGGGTGAGATCTTTGAAATGCATTGCAGATTATGAACCGATCTCGGTTGTGTCTTAGCGCAACAGGCGCTTGAAGTCCATGTTAATAATGGGTCTAGTATGAAAATTTTCGAATGTTCTTCTAAGTATAAGACCCCCTTAGACGGCTAATCTGATGATGAAACTTGGTGAGATTATAGATTAGGGTGAGATCTTTGAAATGCATTGCAGATTATGAACCGATCTCGGTTGTGTCTTAGCGCAACAGGCGCTTGAAGTCCATGTTAATAATGGGTCTAGTATGAAAATTTTCGAATGTTCTTCTAAGTATAAGACCCCCTTAGACGGCTAATCTGATGATGAAACTTGGTGAGATTATAGATTAGGGTGAGATCTTTGAAATGCATTGCAGATTATGAACCGATCTCGGTTGTGTCTTAGCGCAACAGGCGCTTGAAGTCCATGTTAATAATGGGTCTAGTATGAAAATTTTCGAATGTTCTTCTAAGTATAAGACCCCCTTAGACGGCTAATCTGATGATGAAACTTGGTGAGATTATAGATTAGGGTGAGATCTTTGAAATGCATTGCAGATTATGAACCGATCTCGGTTGTGTCTTAGCGCAACAGGCGCTTGAAGTCCATGTTAATAATGGGTCTAGTATGAAAATTTTCGAATGTTCTTCTAAGTATAAGACCCCCTTAGACGGCTAATCTGATGATGAAACTTGGTGAGATTATAGATTAGGGTAAGATCTTTGAAATGCAATGCAGTTGGGTTAGGGTTAGGGTTTCTTAATCAATCTTATTCTATAAACATCCCACGTAGGATCCACTCACACGATCTTTTATCCAAACTACCACTTATCCACAATTGTCGTATCCAGCCTTTTGTTTTGCGATGACAACGGATAATGTTGAAGAGACCCGATGATGCAGGTGGCATTGTCGTCCTAATGGGTTTAAGATAACCATTGCAAATTAGCTTCCATACCCACTTTGTTGTGTAACGTGAAGCGACGGGGGATGCCCGAAGAAGGGGTCTGAAGTCAAGCGCACTTGACCGCATTCTCGATAAAGCTAGCCTGCCGGGGAGGCATTAAGTGGCTTATATTCCTTAGCTCACTATTCGTTACACTTCCCCCTTCTCGGGGAAGCTTCGTCTCCGAAGCTTACTCTTTGGCGTGAGTTCTCTTTGGGATATTCACGGCTTTCCTCTGTCACAGCATGCTTCCGCTGCTACTTCTGCTGGCGGTATCCCAACATGCCCGAAGAAAGGGTCTGAAGTCAAGCGCACTTGACCGTGTTCCCGATAAAGCTAGCCTGCCGGGGAGGCAGTTAAAGTGGCTTATATTCCTTAGCTCACTATTCGTTACAATTGCATCTACATCGTTTCCAATACACTGTTGCACTTGGTGATAAAGATCTTGGTACATGCTCATGTTCTTTTGCAGATTCAAATACTGGTGTTAGACTTTGTTTCTCTAGATCTAGCATCGACATTTTGGTTACAAATTTTCGGAAAAACGCAACACATCCAGACCCTCACCTGGTAAAGCCCCCTGTACTGATTAAGTACCTCCTCGCCATCTTGTTCCGGCTTGAAGTAGAGGAAAATCGATATAGAAAAAGCAAAATAACCCTTAAATGAAATAGTTGAAATGCATTAATTTTTCTTGAACGTTACCTGCTTGTTATGATATCGTATCACATCCCGTCAAGGCGTGCATAACTATAAGACACTTGTCAATTCTTACCCAAGAAGTTCCGTCGTTTTGAAAATGTCCCATATTGGGTTAATGGTCATTTGTTTGTCAGAATAAAAGTAAATTTTGTTTTTGATATATGGCTACAGATTGTACTGTATGATAGCATAAGCACTAGTAAATCAGTATCCTCTCCAACTGAAGCAACAGTCTGGATTATTGCTTCCTTAAGAGCTGTTGATACCAATTAACGATCCGCATCTGCAGCAGATTTTATTACTTCATAACCGGCATTCCGAAGCCTTGAAGATGCAATGTAACATTTGAATACTAGTAAACTTCATCTTATTCTCTTTATGGACAGAAATTTCCCTCTTCTCATGATGCAGACGGTAGACCTATTAAATATAGTTTTTCTTGACTTACATTTTAATCTTCTATGATGATTAAGATCCTTGGTCGATGGTTATTGTTGTAGCCGTCAAAGACAATACATACATTCGGAAATTTGTTTATAACTCATTGCGCGTTAATCATCATGATTTGATCTATAGCTGATAATTGTGGCCAAGTGAACCTGCGTATCAGAGATCCTCCATCAAGTACGAATGCCTCACATTTGTGTAAGAATTCGTCCTCGCTACCACAGTCACATGAAGCCAAAAATGACACATGCCATATCTAACAACTTCAAATCAAATGTTGACAACTAGCTCTAGCAATAGCAGTGATACGCTGAAGTATCAATTGAGGATCAACAATAACGCATTCGTCATCGTCGAATATAATTGACTTCTTTGATTAGAAAGTTAAACGAGACTTACCTGTAAGGTGAAGTTTGACTGGAATTTCTTCAACCAATTGGTTGCCGAGGGATCAAATGCCCTCCCTTAATTTCCCACCCAATATTCGTTTGATTAATCCAAATTAGCTCTGAAGTATGATTCACGTGGTAAGCTTATCATCTCATTTGATCCCTCGGCAACCAATTGGTTGAAGAAATTCCAGTCAAACTTCACCTTACAGGTAAGTCTCGTTTAACTTTCTAATTTCTTCTCCCAATTGGTGCCTCAGTACCAAATGAGACTTTAGAGTTGATGAATCCAAATTAGGATTAAATAATCTTGTAAATTGATCACATTCGTTTCTGCAATATATGACTAAGGAAATCATATTTAGTTCAATTCTTTATATATCTATATATGCTAGTACTCAGAATTTACATTATCTTCATAATATAAATTGTAAACATTGTTATTATTTAAAATTCTCTAGAAGTTTTTTACTGTAAGAAGTATCCATAACAACAGGTTTGTTATAGTATTTCCTAAAAACACAGTCTTTTGACCAGCCAACTGTCCGTAGAATTGTTGATATCGGTATTTTCATTGCATGAACTGCACTTGATGACGCAGCTCTCGTGCTGTGAGGTTTAAACATTGTAACATCAATCCCGGCATTGTTCATGACACTCTTCACCCATCTATTTAACGTATCTCTCGATATCGCTTTGTGGGGTTTCTGTGATGTAACGAATAAGCGAGTGACAGACCCCCGCAAAGAGCATGTTTTTTGTAAAAAATGTCGGAGTGTTTTCACAATACATAAATCTTGATCCAGAGTATACGCTGGGAAATTCAATTCCCCTAAATGATGTCCGGGTCTGGAAGACTTCAACAAGTCCCCCAACACTATTTTCACATGATCGTCTTGTAGATAAATGTTTCTGATGTCAATTTATAAGTGAAGCGTTGGCCCCGCTGGCCAGATAATAATGCTAATAACATAAGGAGCTTCTGAGACACATGTAATAAAGACAATGAATCAAGAGGGCTCTCTGATTTCAGATATTTTAACACAATATTTACATCCCAAGTAATGTTATATCTTGGCAAAGCTGGTCGTAATATAAAAACACCCTTGAAAAATCTACGCACTAACGGGTGTGAACCTATACTAATTGAATTATCTAATTGAAGAAAAGACGACAAAGCACATCTAGCAGTGTTTAAACAACTGTAACCTAAGCCATTATGAAAAAGTTCTGTCAAAAAAGATAACACATTATTTTTCAAAAATATCAATGTTTCTTTCGTAACAAAATGACATCCACTTTTTCTGATAAGACCTATATTGTTTCTTGGTCGATTCTCTCCATGAGGACATAAGAATTTTCTTTGTCTCTTCCGATAGTCCTCGCTTTTCGAAAGCTTTCCCGAGACACGGAAAACTCCGAGTCTCATTTTCCGAAGGGGATGTTTTCGGCTTGGCTCGGTCGGTAGACACAAAAGATCGACTTTGTTCGGTAAGAGGTAACTCTGTTGACAAATCATCTGTAAAAGCAGAGGGAACCAAGGCTGCGTCGACCAGATTGGAGCAACTATCACCGCCTCTGCTTGGTCTGTCCTTAATTTTTGAAGTACATGTCCCATTAGGCTGAAAGGACAAAATATGTAACTTTTTAGATCATTCCATTGTATACTGAATGCATCTACGTATTTTGCATTTTTATCTGGTCCATATGATACATACGGCATAAATTGATAATTAATTTTAGATGCAAATAGATCAATGTCACAGGAGCCATACAATTGCATAATCCGTTGAAAGACCCCTTTATCTAACATCCATTCCAGGTCCGAATTACGGTTACGCGATAAGAAGTCAGCTTCAATATTCTCGACCCCCGGGACATAACACGCTGATAACCAGATGTTACGATCTGCACAAAAGTGCCAAATTGTTTTTGATAAGTCATTCAGGCTTTGAATCTTTCCGCCCATCTTGTTGATATAAGACACGGACACCGTATTATCCAAGCATATACGAATGTGACAGTTACTCAGAGGCTCCCCAAAGGTTTTTATTGCTATCAAACCGGCTTTCAGCTCGAGAAAGTTAATGTGATTATTTTTATCATCCTGTGACCATGTTCCTTGTATACACTCCCCGTTGTTTTCATTTATTGCCCCCAGCCACTAAGGGAACTGTCGGTCTTTATCACAAGAAAGGGTTTCACTGCTGAAATGAAACGGGGGTATTTGGATACGTTATCGATCCACCATCGCAATATATCGCGTATATCATCAGTTATTTCTATCATCGCATCAAAATTGCCTCTGCAAGCTTTTAACTGCCTATCCTTCGCGATTTCCAAAGATTTGTAATACAGGGGCGCATAAAGGACCCCAGGTTCACTGGCAACTAATTTGCCGATCAATCGTGCAAAATCGCGTAATGTGACTTGTTGTTTTGTAATTATTTCCTGACATAATTCACAAATAGAGTTTGCCCGACTCTCAGTCAATGCGACAGTCATCTGTTTCGAATTTATTTCAATTCCAAAAAAATCAATACATTGTGTAGGCGTAAACACTGATTTATCGATATTGATGGTAAGACCAAGACTATCAAGCAGATTCGACGTTGCTTGCACGTTCTTCAAGCATTCACTCTCAGTTTCACTGACAAGTAGAGTATCGTCTATATAAGCGACGTTGGCATGTCCCTGTTTTTGTAAAGTCGAGAATACGGGTTTCATAAGCTTAGTGAATATTCTAGGTGACGATGCCAAGCCCATCGCTAAACAAGTATACTGATATTTAATGTCTCTCCTTATAAACCGTAGATATTTTCTATCGTTTTCTGAAACTCTACATGAATAATAAGCATCCTGCAGGTCTATGGACGCGAAGTAACAATTTTTGGATACTAAACTTAGAGCTGTTTTAAGTGTTTCCATTTTAAAATGATGATACTCCACAAAGTTATTTACTTGTTTCAGATTAAGTATAACTCTAAAATTCCCGTTTTTCTTTGGTCTAACAAATATATTAGACAAATATTCGTCACAATCATTTGAAGTTACTTTCTCAATACTTTCTTATGCAAAAGCAGCTTAATTTCCTCGTCAATAACGCAACTTTCTGCTGAACTAAATTGAATAGGTTTTGGGATAATAGTCTGCTCAGGAGTACTATTCAGTTCAAGTGAATAACCATTAACCAAATCTAAAATTTTTGAATCTGCAGTGATCATTCTCCAATTTTATAAATGCTGCGAAATTTTCCTAGCAAAAAAGTTATTTTTTGAATTTTGAAACAAACTCACTTGTTCTTCATCCAGGATGTCGTTTTCTATTGCTTCCGCTGCTGCTTTGTATTCAGCCTCTTGCGGAAGTTCGTGTTCGCACGATGTCCTAAAAAATGATGAGGTCTGTAATTCGAACCTCCTGAGAAGGACTTGTGTCCAGAATGGTGCTTCTTGAAGCCTGTAACATGCCTACCATCCTGCATCTTCTTTCCCGAGATTTTTGAACCAACCTTGTTGGCCTTAATCATATCCTCGACCTTTTTTCCAAGGTCGTCCCCAAATAAATTGTCTGTAAAGGGGTGATAGTTGGAGCACAGATCCCTAAATTCTTCATTTGCGTCAGGTTGTATAATTAACTCCCGTCTGCGATACGAAAGATCGCAGTACACAAATGTCATAAGCTTTAGTCCATCCATGGCAAGCTGTGTCATGTCTTTCATAGGAAGCTGCCCCCCCCCCCCGGATTTTTTAGCTTTCATTAAGAGATCCAGTTGCTGCAATTGGGGCACAATAGCTTTACACACTAATGATTGCGTTTTCTGCAGTCGGAAATCTTGATTTTTCACTCTCCTATTGAGGTGAGGGCGAATTTCTTCATTAACTTTCGGTGTTACTAAGTTCTTTACGTTCTTGGGACGTAAGTATTTTTCGCCTGTTTCCTTTATTTTTTCGATATTCAGTTTCGTCCTCACGCCATCATTTGCTACTTTGGCTAACTTCTCATTAATTGGCTCTCCACATTTGTCATCAGAACCAAAGCACTCCGAAAGTTCTGCAAGAATATCGTCGTCCTCGATAATTTCACAATCCGGCTCATTTATGTCATCAACTAAATTATCAAAGCCATCAGTTTTGTCATTCGATTCATCCTCCGAATCTGTAATATTTTCCAACTCGTCTTTTTTCCGCTTTGCGTTACTTGAGGATGGTTCATGAGGATTAATTTTCCGCTTTTGCGGGGTACTCTGAGGTTTGTGTTCCTTGTCGTTTTTTATAACTGCTACAGTGTTAGCAAGAGAAGCGATTTGCTTCTGCATTTCAAGCATCATTCCGTTCATGCTAAGTTCGTCCTTTTCCTGTTCTTTTCCAGGAATAACTTCCTCAGTTGAGTTAGAACTCATTATGGCGCTTTGCGCACGTATGCAGTTCAAGAAGCGCCTTGCGCTCTATTTTACGCTGTTACCAGCAAAAGTTTCCAATTCTGATACACTGTATAAATGTCAAGTTTTGTTTCAAATGTTCCACAAAATATTTCAAATATAAAAAACCAAATTTAAAGTTCCAAACTGTAAAATATTTCACCAATTAAACCGTTATTATTTCCCATATATAAAAACGCTGCTGTTTCTGAACCACGCTAGTTTATCTGATTCACGTGATAAGCTTATCATCTCATTTGGTACTGAGGCACCAATTGGGAGAAGAAATAACAAAATATTCGCATGACTCTTCCTTTTGAATACATGTTTCATTGAGTCTTTCCCGATCATAGATAATCTATTACTTGTCTGCCAGTCTCAAGATTCCTGTCGACATTGACATTCGAATCAGCTGCAACGTACGCCATCAAGTAAGCGTCGAAGGTATTTATTGTCCTCTTGGAAGGGATCCCTTTCCTTCACATGCATCAAAATTAACATGGAGTCGGATGTATCTCTGTTGATGCGAGATACAGATGAATCTTTATGCTGCTCACTTGTTGTGTATACTGTCTCTGTAAGAGTCTGTATCACAAGACTAAATTCAGCACACAAGGGAGAAAATAAAACCCCATTGTACGTTGATATTTATTGATACCATGAGGTCTTGTCAGACCACCTGAAGTCATCAGACTAATAATTATTATCAGCGCTTGCTAAATTGTGCGGTCTATCCATATACCAGCCCTTAAACGTTCAGATCATCCCATGACGTGTTTTCCGACCAAGAAATATTCATATACTTCTGGGTGTGATGACAAACTTCTACCAGCGATCTGTTACCTAAAAACCAATATCTTCTAAAGAAGTTCTCTGGGTTAGTGCAAAGAATAAAAATATATCCTATAAATAGCTGTCGAGTAAAAAGGCATTAATTAATATCAGATTTTGTTTTCTTATTGCAGGTGAATGGAAATTGAATTAAAAAGTATTTTTCAAGCTAAATCTAAAACAACCCCTATTACGACACCCTGACAGACGTTATATAACTTTAATTGTACTGAGTGACCTTCGATACATTGTTTAAGTTGAAGATACTAAATTGGAATTTCAAGTTATGTTCTTACTTATTGGACATATAAATGTCGTTTATTCCATCTGCTATGATTCCTTTAAATTGATATTTAACAAACCAGCTCAAACTATTCAGACAAATGTTAGTTTTCTTCGCGCACTACTTCTAATAACATGTATATTGTATTAGGCTCGCGTAGAAATCGCGGACTCATAAAGATCCGTATTGCTTCATATGGGAGAAATTATTTTCTAAAGGAAGCTCGACCGGAGAGTCTGGGTGTAATGATGGTACATTCTGCATATCGGAAAGGTACAGTTATGCGGATTTCACACAAAATGATATGCCCTGAAGCAGCAAAATGTCTACGAGGAGCATTCAGTCTCTTGTTCTTTGAGCTCTGATAAATTTATGAAAGACATTGATCATATCAAGACACTGATACCATAGTCTTTCTGTTCTGCATTCGGATAATGTATCTACTGTAATCTACTCTCCATTCTGTTAAAAACTTGGTTCATCATAGCCTCATCCATATCAATGACAAATATTATCTGAACGGTGTCCGAGAAGATGATTCCATTTAAAAGATCATCATAGATCAGTCGCACTTTCAATAGGTCCTACCGAGATCGGTTCCAAAACTGTACGTCATTTTCATGATCTCACCCTAATCTATGATCTCACGAAGTCTTATGTAGAGATTAGCCTTAAATTCATTATTTATCATTACCAGGCGTAAGATGATTCAAGCGCCTGTTGCGCTAACATCCAACCGAGATCATTTCCAAACCTGTACGTCATCTTCAAGATCACACCCTAATCTATGCTTATACAAAGTCTCATGTAGAGATTAGCCGTCTAAGAGGGTCTCATACTTCATAGAAAATTCGTTATTTATCACTTAAAAGTCTTATTATCATAAGACTCATTGGCCTGTTGCGCTAAGATCCAACCGAGATCGGTTACACACAAAACTGCACATCATTTTCAAGATCCAATACCAATCTAAGATTGGGTCTAAAAGTGGGTCCTGTAGCATCATATCCCACCCATCCCTCTACATCTTTCGATACGCTTTTTCGACATAGTAACTTTTCATACTTTTATGGCATATTACATTGTTTAGATTTGAGGATCACTGACGAGGGTTAAATACCCGAAACGTGCATGTCTGGTCCACGTTGCCAATTTATCTGTTCTTAAATGATGCTATTCAATTTGAAGACGTTTACATTTACATACATTACACCAAGTCTCATTTAGAGAAGAGCCTTATAACAGGGTTTAACACTTCTTAGAACATTTCTTATTCACCAATACAAGTATTAATTTTCATAAGATTCAAGCGCCTGTTGCACTAAGATCCAAAAGGAGATCGGTTCCAAAACTACACATCATTTACAAGATATCTCCCTAATATATGATATTGTGTAGAGATTAGCCGTCCAAGAGGATCTAACCCTTCAAAGAACATTCGTTATTTATCACTACAAAGCCTAATTATCATAAGATTCAACCGCCTGTTCAAGCAACTGTACGTCATTTGCATTTTCATTTCTCATCCTTATCTGAGATTTCACGAAGTCTTATGTAAAGAATGGCCTTTTAACAGGGTCTAACAATTTGTAGAACATTCGTTATTCATCAATACCAGGCTTAATTATCATAAGATTCAAGCGCCTGTTGTGCTTTGATCCAACCGAGATCTGTTCCGACACTGTACGTCATTTTCAATATCTTAATCTAATCTATGATCTCACGAATGCTTATGTATAGATAAGCCGTCTAAGAGGGTCTTACTATTCATATAACATTCGTTATCTATCATTACCAGGTTTGATTGGCATAAGATTCAAGCGCCTGTTGCGTTATGATCTATCCGAGTTCGGTTCCAAAACTGTACGTCATTTTGAAGATCATACACTTATTGATGATCTCACGAAGTCTTATGTAAAGAATAGCCGTCAAAGAGGGTCTAACACCTCGTAGAACATTCGTTATCTATCATTACCAGGCTTAGTTATTTTAAGATTCAAGCGTCTGTTGCGCTTTGATCCAACCGAGATCGGTTCCAAAATTGTACTTCATTTTCAAGATCTCACTCAAATCTATGATCTTTGGAAGTCTTACATAGAGCTTAGCCGTCTAAGAGGGTTTAAGGAGGTATTGAACACTTTGACGCCAAATTCAATTTTTCTCAAAATTTCTGAAATTATATATTACTTGTCTGTCCTTAATTATACAAAGTTACATTTGATTCTATCCACAGGAAAATGTTCTATGAGACTTTGAAATATGCATTTTTCAATGTTTCCGTGAATTTCTTGAGGACGTCATGATATTAAAAGTATCATTCCAGTTCTCGTAAAGCTATTGGAAATTAATTTTAATTTAACTACAAAAATCTTCATAAATGTATTGCACTTACATATGGAAAAGATGAGATGAATTGTGTTTTAAACAATTAAGGTAGGATAATGGAATAAAATATGATACTATCGCTCAAAAAATTGCAATTCCAAGCCAACTGACTGTAGTTGATAGCTAATTAGTAGGAATCCTGTGGGTGAATATTTGTCAAAAACTAGCAAATTGGTCAACAATGCCCTGAGATGATGTCATGATTAAATGAGAAAAATTGAATTTAGGATTAAAATATTACAAAGCTTTATATTCTCCTATTTTTCCTTCCAAAATTGTTTATTTTCAATGAGGTGACAACCGCTTTCCTGTAATATAAATTTGTCGACAAATTAACGGTGATGAAGATTGAACTTTCTATTTTACACATCCAAAGTTTCAATGCGATATGTTTGGTATTGATGACTTTATTGCATTTTGAATGCGAAGGTTTTTGACGCCATTTTTCCCGATAACGTCGTAATGACGTCGTGGTTTGCTCATGGCTAAAACTCCCAAAGTCCACAATTTCGAAAAATCGCCATAATTTCTTCAAATGACGCCGGAAATTATTCAAACTTCATCAGGATACTCAATTGTGTATATCAATAAGCGTATCAATTGTTTAAAAAAAGTTAAGACTGAACTTTTCATAGGAAGTGAGAAAACAAAATTATGTTGCCGCCATCTTGGTGTTCAAACCCTCCTTAACACCTCTTAGAACATTCGTTGTCTTTCATTACAAGGCTTAAATATCATAAGATTCCAGCGCCTGTTGTGCTAATATCCAACCGAGACCGGTTCCAAAAATGAACGTCATTCTTATGATCTCACCATAATCTGAGATCTCATGTAGACAATAGCCATTTAATAGGGTCTTACACTTCGAAGAACATCCGTTTTTTATCATAACCAGGCTCAATTATCATAAGATTCAAGCGCCTGTTGTGCTATGATCCAACCGAGATCGGTTCCAAAACTGTACGTCATTTTGAAGATCTTACCCTAATCTATAATCTCACAAAGTCTTATGTAGAGAATAATCGTCTAAGAGGGTCTAACACTACATAGAACATTCGTTATTTACAATTACAAACATTGAATATCATACGATTCAAGCGCCTGTTGCCCTAAGATCCAACCGTGATCGGTTCCAAAACTGTACGTCATTTTCAAGATGTAACCCTAATCTATAACCTCACGATGTGGTATGTGGAGATGAGCCGTTACACAGGGTATACCACTTTATAGAACATTCGTATTTTATAATTACCAGGCTCAATTATCATAAGATTCAAGCGCCTGTTGCGCGCTAAGATCCATCTTGGATCGGTTCCAAAATTTTACATCATGTTGAAGATCTTACCCTAATCTATAATCCCACGAAGACTTATGTAGAAATTAGCCGTCTAAGAGGGTATAACACTTCATAAAACATTCGCTATTTATCATTACAAGGCTTTATTATCATACGATTGAAGCGCCTGTTGCGCTAAGGTCAAACTCGGATCGGTTCTTAAACTGTACGTCATTTTGTAGATCTCAGCCTAATCTATAATCTCACGAAGTCTTGTGTAAAGATTAGCCGTTTAACAGGGTCTAACACTTCATAGATCATTCTTTTTTTTTATTATAACCAGGCTCAATTTTCATGAGATTCAATCGCCTGCTGCGCTAAGATCAGCTAAGATACATCCGAGATCGGTTCCAAAACTGTACGTCATTTTGAAGATCTTACCCTAATCTATGATCTCACAAAGTCTTATGTAGAGATTAACCGTCTAAGAGGGTCTAACACTACATAGAACATTCGTTATTTACAATTACAAAGATTAAATATCATACGATTCAAGCGCCTGTTGCCCTAAGATCGAACCGTGATCGGTTCCAAAACTGTACGTCATTTTCAAGCTCTCACCCTAATCTATAACCTCACGATGTGATATGAAGAGATGAGCCGTTAAACAGGGTATACCACTTTATAGAACATTCGTATTTTATAATTACCAGGCTCAATTATCATAAGATTCAAGCGCCTGTTGCGCGCTAAGATCCATCTTGGATCGGTTCCAAAATTTTAAGTCATGTTAAAGATCTTACCCTTATCTATAATCCCACGAAGACTCATGAAGAAATTAGCCGTCTAAGAGGGTCTAACACTTCATAGAACATTCGTTTTGTATCATTACAAGGCTTAAATATCATACAATTCAAGCGGCTGTTGCGCTAAGATCCAACCGAGATCGGTTCCAAAACTGTACGTCATTTTCAGGATCTCACATTACCAGGCTCAATTATCATGAGATTCCAGCGCCTGTTGCGCTAAGATCCGCTAAGATACAACCGAGTTCGGTTTCAAAACTGTACGTCATTTTGAAGATCTTACCATAATCTATGATCTCACGAAGTCTTATGTAGAGATTAGCCGTTTAACAGGGTCTAACACTTCATAGAACATTCGTTTTTCATCATTACAAGGCTTAAATATCATACGATTCAAGCGGCTGTTGCGCTAAGATCCAACCGAGATCGGTTCCCAAATTGTACGTCATTTTCAGGATCTCACCCTAATCTATAATCTCACGAAGTCTTATGTAAAGATTAGCCTTTTAACAGGGTCTAACACCTGATATAATATTCGTTTTTTATTATTACCAGGCTCAATTATCATGAGATTCAAGCGCCTGTTGCGCTTAGATCCGCTAAGATCCAACCGAGTTCGGTTCCAAATCTGTACGTCATTTTCAAGCTCTCATCCTAATCTATGATCTCATGAAATCTTATGTAGAGATTAGCCGTCTTAGAAGGTCTAACACTTCATAGAACATTAGTTATTCATCATTACAAGGCTAAAAGATCATGTGATTCAAGCGCCTGTTGCGCTAAGGTCCAACCGAGATCGATTCCAAAATTGTACGTCATTTTCCGGATCTCACCCTAATTTAAAATCTCATGAAGTCTTATGTAGAGATTAGCCGTTAAACAGGGTCAAACACTTTATAGAACATTCCTTTTTTATTATTACCAGGCTCATTTATCATTAGATTCAAGTTTCTGTTGCGCTAAGATCCACTAATATCCAACCGAGATCGGTTCCAAAACTGTTCGTCATTTCGAAGATCTTACCCTATTCTATGAACTCACGAAGTCTTATGTAGAGATTAGCCGTTTAACAGGGTCTAACACTTCATAGAACATTCCTTATTTTTCATTACAAGTGTCAAATATCATACGATTCAAGCGCCTGTTGCGCTAAGATCCAACCGAGATCGGTTTCAAAACGGTACGTCATTTTCAAGATCTCACCGTAATCTGTGCTCTCACGAAGTCTTATGTAGAGATTAGCCGTCTAAGAGTGTCTAACACTTTATAGAATATTCGTTTTTTATCATTACAAGGCTTAAATATCATACGATTCAAGCGCCTGTTGCGCTAAGATCCAACCGAGATCGGTTCCAAAACTGTACGTCATTTTCAGGATCTCACCCTAATCTATAATCTCACGAAGTCTTATGTAGTGATTAGACGTTTAAAAGGGTCTAACACCTGATAGAATATTCGTTTTTTATCATTACCAGGCTAAATTATCATAAGATTCAAGCGCCTGTTGCGCTAAGATCCGCTAAGATCCTACCGAAATCGGTTCCAAAACTGTACGTCATTTTGAAGATCGTACCCTAATCTTTAATCTCACGAAGTCTTATGCAGGGATTAGCCGTTTAACAGGGTCTAACACTTCATAGAACATTCCTTATTTTCCATTTCAAGGCTAAAATATCATACGATTCAAGCGCCTTTCGCGCTATGATTCAACCGAGATCGGATCCATAACTGTACGTTATTTTCAAGATCTCACCCTAATCTATAATCTTGCGAAGGCTTATGTAGAGATTAGCCGTTTAAAAGGGTCTAACACCTCATAGAATATTCGTTTTTTATTATTACCAGGCTCAATTATCATGAGATTCCAGCGCCTGTTGCGCTAAGATCCGCTAAGATCCTACCGAGATCGGTTTCAAAACTGTACGTCATTTTGAAGATCTTACCCTATCTATGATCTCACGAAGTCTTATGCAGGGATTAGCCGTTTAACAGGGTCTTACACTTCATAGAACATTCCTTATTTTCCATTAACAAGGGTAAAATATCATACGATTCAAGCGCCTTTTGCGCTATGATCCAACCGAGATCGGTTCCATAACTGTACGTTATTATAGATCTCACCCTAATCTATAATCTCGCGAAGGCTTATGTAGAGATTAGCCGTCTAAGAGGGTCTTACACTTCATAGAGCATTCATTATTTATCATGGCAAAGCTTAAATATCAAACGATTCAAGCGCCTGTTGCTCTCAGATCCAACCGAGATCGGTTCAAAAATTGTACGTCATTTTCAGGATCTCACCCTAATCTATAATCTCAAGAAGGCTTATGTAGAGATAAGCCGTTTAACAGGGTCTAACACTTTACAGAAGATTCAATTTTTATCATTACCAGGCTCAATTATCATAAGATTCAAGTGCCTGTTGCGCTAAGATCCGCTAAGATCCAACCGAGATCGGTTCCAAAACTGTACGTCATCTTAAAGATCTTACCCTAATCTATGATCTGACGAAGCCTTATGTAGAGATAAGCCGTTTACTGGGTCTAACACTTCATAGAACATTCGTTATTTATCATTACAAGGCTCAAATATCATACGATTCAAGCACCTGTTGCGCTAAAATCCAACCGAGATCGGTTTCAAAACGGTACGTCATTTTCAAGATCTCACCGCAATCCGTGATCTCACGAAGTATTATGTAGAGATTAGCCGTCTAAGAGGGTCTAACACTTCATAGAACATTCGTTTTTTATCATTACAAGGCTTAAATATCATACGATTCAAGCGCCTGTTGCGCTAAGATCCAACCGAGATCGGTTCCAATATTGTGCGTCATTTTCAGGATCTCACCCTAATCTATAATCTCACGAAGTCTTATGTAGAGATAAGCCGTTAAACAGGGTCTAACACCTGATAGAATATTCGTTTTTTATTATTACCAGGCTCAATTATCATGAGATTCAAGCGCCTGTTGCGCTAAGATCCGCTAAGATCC
Source organism: Pinctada imbricata (assembly GCA_033119305.1). Classification (NCBI taxonomy): domain Eukaryota; kingdom Metazoa; phylum Mollusca; class Bivalvia; order Pterioida; family Pteriidae; genus Pinctada; species Pinctada imbricata. The sequence continues at coordinate 60,938,438 of VSWD01000008.1, forward strand.
AAACCGAGTTCGGTTCCAAAACTGTACGTCAGTTTGAAGATCTTAACCTTGTCTATGATCTCACGAAGTCTTATGTAGAGATTAGCCGTTTAACAGGGTCTAACACTTCATAGAACATTCGTAATTCATCATTACAAGGCTTTAATATCATACGATTCAAGCGCCTGTTGCGCTAAGATCCAACCGAGATCGGTTCCAAAATTGTACGTCATTTTCAGGATCTCACCCCAATCTATAATCTAACGAAGTCTTTTGCAGAGATTAGCCGTCTAAGAGGGTCTTACACTTCATAGAACCTTCGTTATTTATCATTACAAGGCTTAAATATCATACGATTCAAGCGCCTGTTGCGCTAAGATCCAACCGAGATCGGTTCCAAAACTGTACGTCATTTTCAGAATCTCACCCTAATCTATAATCTCACGAAGTATTATGTAGAGATTAGCCGTTGAACAGGGTCTTACACTTCATAGAACATTCGTTTTTTATTATTACCAGGCTCAATTATCATGAGATTCAAGCGCCTGTTGCGCTAAGATCCGCTAAGATCCTACCGAGATCGGTTTCAAAACTGTACGTCATTTTGAAGATCTTACCCTTATCTATAATCTCACGAAGTCTTATGCAGGGATTAGCCGTTTAACAGGGTCTAACACTTCATAGAACATTCCTTATTTTCCATTACAAGGCTAAAATATCATACCATTCAATCGCCTTTTGCGCTATGATCCAACCGAGATCGGTTCCATAACTGTACGTTATTTTCAAGATCTCACCCTAATCTATAATCTCGCGAAGGCTTATGTAGAGATTAGCCGTCTAAGAGGGTCTTACACTTCATAGAGCATTCATTATTTATCATGGCAAAGCTTAAATATCAAACGATTCAAGCGCCTGTTGCTCTAAGATCCAACCGAGATCGGTTTCAAAACTGTACGTCATTTTCAGAATCTTACCCTAATCTATAATCTCACGAAGTATTATGTAGAGATTAGCCGTTGAACAGGGTCTTACACTTCATAGAACATTCGTTTTATATTATTACCAGGCTCAATTATCATAAGATTCAAGCGCCTGTTGCGCTAAGATCCAACCGAGATCGGTTCCAAAACTGTACGTCATTTTGAAGATCTTACCCTAATCTATGATCTCACGAAGTCTTATGTAGAGATTAACAGGATACACTTCATAGAACATTCGTAATTCATCATTACAAGGCTTTAATATCATACGATTCAAGCGCCTGTTGCGCTAAGATCCTACCGAGATCGGTTCCAAAACTGTACGTCATTTTGAAGATCTTACCCTAATCTATGATCTCACGAAGTCTTATGTAGAGATTAGCCGTTTAACAGGGTCTTACACTCCATAGATCATTCGTTATTTTTCATTACCAGGCCTAATTATCATAAAATGCAAACGTCTATTGCGCTAAGATCCAACCAAGATCGGTTCCAAAGCTGTACGTCATTATCAAGATCACACCCTAATGTATGATCTCACCAAGATTCATGTTTGTCATGTGTTCATTATTATAAATTTTTAACCCTTACCAATGTCCTTTATTTATTCGAATGTTGCAATGTTGCAATGTTGAATAAGTAACCAACTTTAATTTGGGTGGGTATGGGTTATTTATTATTCTAACATAACTTGAGATTTCTTCCCTATATGTACTATAGAACTCGCCTGGTGTAAAATCTCCAACAGACTTCCAGTTCGCTATGAACGCCCATGCACGTGCTATAGAGCTCGTGCAAAATAATATTAGAATAGAAATAACAACTACAAGCGCAGATCCAGAGGGGAGGGGGGTGTCCCGGACCCCCTGGAATTTTCGAAGCATACATTTGTAGCTATTATTTTTATTGATATACATATTTCATAAGATTAAGTCCCAATACCCCTTTTGTTGTCATAATATTTGAAAAATATATCATGAATTTGTATTAGAAATCTTTTATTTTGATAATATTTTGACGTCAGCATTTCAAAAACTATCTCTTTTTATTACATACATGTACATGAATTTATTACATACATGTACCCTATTTTCAAATGATGCTGCGCTTTCCTATAAACAACACATACATGTATACATTACACCTAGGTCAATAAACAGGGGCACTAAGAAACGAAAAGAAACTGAAAAAGACACGATTAGTGGATTTTATCCCAATTCTCGGAAAAAAGATTTCGCTATCGCTCGCCATTTGTTGTAATAGATATTAGAACTGACAATCAATAATCAAGTACTATGATGTTATATTTCATGATTTTAAGCTTTTTGCTCCCCAGCTAGCTACCGGTTTTAATTGCTCTCCAGTTGCCTGTTTTATTAATAATAAGAAACAGAACTGACATAAATTTTCTTGCGTTTGATTTTTATTATTTATTTATTTGATCTTTTTTTCTCTTTGAAAAATTCGGACTTTAGGAACCCCCCCCCCCTCTGAAAAAAAATCCTGGATCCGCCCATGGATTAGCTAGCTAGCTGTGGTTTGTTGTCCAGTAATTCCCCTCGTTGCATAAACCAATCAAATTATCACCTCGCCGCTTCGCGGCTGGGTGATAATTTCATTGGTTAATGCGACTCGGGGAATTACTGAACAACAAACCACGGCTGGCTAGTTGTTATTTCGTAATTAATATATTTGGCATTGGGTAAATGGTGACGAACGTTTGATGCGTTGAGATATATGAACATGTTGTGCTTTGTGTAATTTTAGATGAACTTGTTTAGTTTTTTGTCAAGCAAAGACGAGCAGAGGTTTTATAATCTGAACTACGAATTGATGTTTGACGTTTAATGTTGTATGCCCTTGCTTTTTTTATTAACAGATAATTTTCTATGTCATTCTTCAATTTACTTATTTTAAGGATTCTGACTTTTTGTGGGAAATATTTCTTTGTGTGATATTATACATATTTCTTTCATATTTATCAGCCACAATTTCATTTGAAACATGTGGATGATATCTATGTTTCAGTTTGCCAGTCTATCAAAGTGCGGCCTCGGACTTTCTTGTTCCACTTTTTGCAATGCAGATAATTGATTACAATGATTGCTCATCTATGTTGCCCAGACAAGGTAAGGTGTGTTAATACGAAAATGTAAAGAATAATCTTAACAACAAATGTTGAAATGATACGACAACTTCATTATGATATACATCTTCATTTTCTACTTTCAACCAGCAATTGGTAGTAATTCCTCTCTAGAGACCAATGGGAACAACTCTCAGACATACGCCTACGATTTTGCCATTTCAAATATACAACAGGTAACATCAATCTATACAATACTATTGCAATGGGTATGACCGACGTTTTGTTGTTTTATGCCTAAAAGTGCTGTTTAATGACTCGTTGTGTCCATGGTTCAGGATAGCTGATAAAATAAAGTAAAACTTTTCAATTATAAATTTCTGCCACTTATATTATTTTGAAATACCTGTACCTCGATCTTTCCATGCAACATTAAGTGTTTTAAATGCCTTCCCTGGCATGGTCGCCATAGCCCTTTTTTATAGACATAACCTCAGACAGTGCTTGTTTTTAGATATTTTTTTTTTTCATTTCTGTCCGTGAACGTCGACGGCGGGTGCGACTAGCCAAACAGTGGATGCTTACTCCTTCCGGGTACCTGGTCCCACCTGTAGCTTGCTAGGGGTCCGTCGATGCTCAGTTTTGTGCTCTATTGTGAGTGCTCTTGAGATTGTCGTTAGGATCTTCTTTATCTCATGCATGTCTAGTGCAATCTTGACAAAAGTACCTATTACAGGTATAATCCAAATTTCACCAGAGAATACTGGGTTCTGATATTTTTTGTCCTTAGTAATGAGAGGAATTGTCCGTATATCTTTGTCTTATCAGAAAATTCATTGAGAATATATTTATACATAAAACGTGTAAAGTGAGCTTATCGTTATATCGATGAATGAAAAACGAATACAAATATTTGATTTTTACAACAATACTTGTTTTTATTGTCCTGAAGCTGCAAGGCAGTCTGATAGCGGCAGGGATTTTTCAAGGTATGCTTGGAGCCACAGGGCTTCTAGGTTTAATGTTGAGGTTTGTGGGACCAAACACCATTACGCCAGTTCTACTCCTGACTGGTGTCTATATGGTGCGCGCCGTCATCAAGTTTATGGAGGTACAATGGGGAATAGGTTTTGGGTAAGTTCTAACCATGTCTCATGGATGACTTAATGTATTAACTTGGAATATGCTGTAGGATGTTGTCCTATACAGGAATTAACTTACATAATAAATGCTGTATATAATTAAATATGTATGTTAGGGATAAATTCCTTACGCAAGAAGAATTTTAAATGACAAAATAGATAAGATGCACGAAAGACGTTATCCTAGTTTCTTGATAAAATCATGTTCAAATGTGATCAGAATAAAATTATATGTATATAGATTTAAGGGATGAAATAAATATAGAACTATATATTGTCAGCTATTTCATCATGTCTGAACTGAAAAAAAAACTTAAACGAAATCAATGCTGCAGTTACCTGTGATATATTTCTTTTTGTCCATTTTCAGTTTACTTAATTGTTTTATGGTTGTTAAATGTTTCTTGCAATCATGTGACCATGCTATCCAATTGTGTTTAATTACGAACCTTTTCTGTGGAAGAAGCCGTAGGTCAGCAATTATTGTATATATAAGTAAATTGGGAGTCGCTGATGCTGAACTTTTAAAAATAACGTAAACAAATAAAAATAAAAGAATTTCGATTTCCGGTAGATTTACACTCATTTTTATAAGAGAAATTCAGAGATCATTGTAATGTAAGAAAGATTAAACTTTAATCAAAACTGTAAAAGAAAGGAGGGGATCTCCAACAACACTAGGTTGCAGCACCCATAGCAAAACCCCAAAACACCCAATGAAAAAAAACCCCACAGAACAGACTACCCACAGAAAGAGACGCAAAAGGGACAAGGAACACCAACTCACACCATTGAAACATTAAACATAAAAGAGGACACATAAACCAACGAGACCAATAGGCAACTGGTGCCAACTTTGGACGGCTATCTGCCACGTTAGTTGCAGACGGTGGCGGGCGCACTGATAGTCATGTTTGACAGTAGCGGGCGCACTGATAGTCATGTTTGGGATGTTTGTTGTAAAAAGACAATTATCCGATGTCTGTAGAACATTCAGCATGGTAAGACCCATTTACATGCAGGTTTAATAGGAATGTATGTCAGTATTGCACATCGACAAGCACGAGGACGGACAGTCAGACTGGCACTATCCAAATCTCATTAAAGAAATCTGACTCCTGATTTTCTGTTCTATCTAAAAGATGGCTTGGTCTCTCTTGATGATTGGTCATGAGCTCGCTTCAGCCAGCAGAGAACGGGTGCAATTTATCTCAATTCGTCAATACTTCGTCATTAATGTGTAAGTGTTTGGGTTTTTATGTAGGTCCTCTTGATGTGAGTGACTTTGTTTATATCCTTGTCTCCGAATGTTCATTGGTGTTTTTTTTTTTTTTTTTTTCTCTTTTCTCTGTTTTTTGTCAAGTTAATAACTTTGTTTTGTTGGATTTACTTCCTTTTTTAATTCTTCATGTTTTTTTTCATAGAGTTTTCTGTCATTGGCGTCATGTGATCTTATGTTGTCCTAAGCACCGTTGCTGTGTAAGAAACGATTGCAATTTCCCTCTTGTAAAACTTTTGAAGGTTTTTCGATGTTAATGAAAACGAAATATTTGAGTGAGTGCAGTTGAGATTGTTGTCAAGTTCTTCTTTATCTTATTTATGTCACACTTATGCCTTTGTCGCGCTGCGAAGGGTTTGACAGTACCTGTTTTAAAATGTTTTTCCCTGACATGGTCGCCATAACACTTTCTATATAGACATAACCTCCGACAGTGCATGTTTTGTAGATTTTTTTCATTTTCGTGCGTGAACATCGACGGCGGTTGCGGTTAGCCAAACAGGGGATGCGTATTCCTCCCGGGCACCAGATTCCAACTCTTGCTAGATTGTCGTCAAGATCTGCTTTATCTCTTTGATCTATAATTCTTTTCGTATTTGTTCATGTAGCATCAACGACAGTCCATTTTATGCATATATTCCATCAATGCTGACATACGGCTTCTTCTCAGAGAAAGATTCGTTAACAAGACACACATGCAAAGCATTGCCACATGATCGCAATATCATTAGACAACCACACAAACAAACATACAAATGACAAGAACGAGTAAACTTTTAAAATGAAATGGAAATATAATCAACGGTTTCGTTCGGCGGCATTATTTTCAGTTCTATCATGAATATTTATAAAATATAGAGTATCTTGTAGCATTTCAGAAAAATCACATATAGTTTTGAGTTTATTTCCATATAATTTTGAGTTTATTTCCGAACTACTTAATGATATTGACATGTTTGTTTGTTGCAGAGTATGTGCCCTAGCAGTCATAATGTCGTTATACCTATCTAAAAATAATTTTCCCGTTCCTTTTTGGAGTAGAAAACGGGGATGTTACATTTTATGGTATCCTCTTCACCAAGTGTTCTCTGTAAGTCAGTTAAATATTTCAGTAAATCGATACGAAAGTGGAAATCTGTTTTTAAATAAAGTATAATTGCTTTGTAAAAATATGAAGTTCATTCCCCTCTTATCTTTGTTCTTCAACATCATACCACGCCTTTGAGTTTCAAAAATCGAAATACATGTATCAGTACAAGGCTTTTAAAAGTTTCTAGACCTTCTGTATTGTTTATATGAACGATGAAGTTCGTCAGAAGCCAATATATTTCACTCAATAGTATGGCAGTCCAGACCGATTGCCATTTAACTAAGAGAAATTACAGCTTTACGTATACTTAAAATGACATGAGATTAGAAAAAAAAATTGTACCTAAGACTTTGTTGAACTACAACAGACTGTTTTATGTGATCTTTGTTATGATGACCAGATCCTGATCGCCATGTTGTTAGGCTGGGGTGTATGTGCCATACTGACCGTCTGTGGAGTATTTACAGAGGACCCTAACAATATAGAATATAAGGCTCGTACGGACTATAATGTAGAATATATACAGAAAGCCCCTTGGATACAGTTTCCTTACCCCGGTAGGTATCATTCTAGCAATTTATTCATTGGAACTATTTTAGTTAGATATCTATGGCAAGAATATGTAAGTGCCTGTGCCATGCATCCGCAGAAGTACACAAAGATTTCTACGAAAAGAAATTTGAGAAAGGCTGTAAGAGAATACAACATGTGCGAATTAGTCTTTATGTGATATATTTCCAGGGCAGTTTGGTCCAATGGATTTCAACGTCAGTGTTTTTCTTGGATTTGCAATAGCTTCTATAACGTCAATCATAGATTCAATTGGAGATTATTACGCATGTGCAAATATATGTGGCGTTCCTCCTCCACCACGTCATGCTATTAACAGAGGGATAGCAGTGGAGGGGTTCTGTAGCTCTATATCCGGATTACTGGGCTGTGGACATGGTACTACCACCAACGGAGGATGTCTGGGTGTACTAGGATTAACAAAGGTGCAATCTTTTTCAACATCATATCAATCATATTTCCAATCTCCTACGCATGCTTCCGTTTCTTCACTTTGAAATCTACCTCTGCCGTCATCGCCTATTGTTTGTCTGCAAGATTCTTGCAGATTGGAAGTGGGGCTTCGTATTTGTAAATAAAATATTGCAAGTATATACCACTAAGTATAACTACATTTATGAGGTATATAATTTGCAAACATTGCCTTTGTTTCAATGCAATACGATGCAGTATCAGGGATTCTTTCTTCATTCGTAGCTGAGCAGCTGAGCGAGAAGTCTCCAATAAAAATACAAATTCTGGCCATAAAGTAGTTCGGTATAGGCGTCATATCGAAGTTGCGCTTTCCGTATAACAGCTTCATTTGATACCAATTATATATATTCTGAAAGTCGAATATTTTATTCTATAAAATTCTGTAAATAATGTTTATTTTCAAAGTGTTTCTTAAGTGTAATATCGTAACAAAGTCTACACATGACGCTACACGCGTTATTTTGCGTCGTACTTCAGTATTAGATTTGTAAAAATGGCGTAAAATATGATAAAATATACAATTGAATGTCATAATAATTACCCAGTCATGAAGCTTTAAATTTGCGCTAATCGTTTAGGTAAAATATAACCTTTGATTCGGAATATGCAGAGAAAATTTTACTTCATCTTAAAGAAGTCATTAATAACATGCCACAATTTACGATCTAAATGCGTTTTGAGTCAATTCTTTAAATCAAGTCGAGATTTATCATAAAACTTCTTCTATACATTATATCAGATGTACTCTACAAATAGATGGAATAAAACAAATCAAAACATCCTTTAGTTTTTCTGCTTTTTTCACATCTATCTGCATATGTAACCTGATTTACATCAAATATCTGCGACGTTTTGTTGCGACGCAGTAACGAATATATGTATTGCGGTAATCCAGCATTTGTAAATAGATTTTTTACTTTGCATCATCAAAATGTACAAAATAATCTAAGCATTTAGAAAATATATAATATTGTATAGACAGCATACATAATGACGTTATTTTTAATATTATAATGCGGGCTTCTGAAAATATTTATTCGTTTTTGCTCAAAAAAGAGTGAAAAAAATAAGATTTTTTCATCATTAATTGAAAATATTTAAAAACTAGTCGAGTTTTTTCCTTTATTTTTCATATCATATATTCTTGAAGATATTTTGATTATAATTATTAGATAAAAATGAACAAAACATGGTGTAGTTTTTTTGCTGTTTTCAACTTAATCTTGATCAGACATATGACTTCCCGTCATTTTTGGCTTATCTTTAACGACAACGTCAAAATACATATACTATAGTGTAGAGCCATGCAGCGCCGTCATGATTGTTACCTTATTTATCGTCATACAAGTAATATCGATATCATCTAAACAACAGCTTCAATGTCATTTTTTTCTTATACTATATTTGACAGAGAACGAAATTTCATTCATTGTAGAATTAAAAAAATAAGAATTCTTCTTATTTGAATACAATTACATGTACACATACTTACTTGTTGAACATATAAAAATGCACTCTTTTTATTTTCTTGACGATCGCATAAACACATGCATCCAAGAGAATGTTGCTTAACTAATAAAAGTAAACAAATATTCCGCTGCAAAGAGAAAATTAAAGTCAATGCAGACAATCATATATTTCTTGTTTGCTTCTCAAGTATTTATCTGTTTAGAAAAGGTGCAGTTTTAGTGTGAACCAGCTTTGGTTGAGTCAAAGTATAACAATGAACTGTAAATAAAGCAAACAAAAAATTAATAAAAAAAAATTTTGTTTGATTTTACATCTGTGAAGGTATACAGGTATCGTCCCCGGTTAGCTCAGTCTTTATGAACGTCTGCTAAGATAGAACGACGAACACATTTCCTAATAAAGACTAAATATATGCAGCAAGATAATCAGACGGATTGGGACTTACGAGCAGACAATGTGCATCCACGACGTTCCGAAAATTCGTGCATTTCATGCAAGTCCTCTCCTACAAACAAATAACTATTTTTCTTGTTTTCATAGCATTCTGCGTACATTTTATATACTTAACTACTATTCTTTGCTTTTATCAAAGGGACCCAAGTCAGAATATAAGACAATTTGTTGGGTCTCTCCCATGCGTTATTTTGAGATGATAGCGTAAACTCACTCCGCGTTTACACAGAGATGCTGCTGAGGACTGTCCGAGCACCGTTTTGTTTGTTTTTATTCCTGTTTTCTTTTAATCTGCAAGAAATAAGCAGTTGCCTTTCATTATCTTGTAATTCAACCTTTTTATTTTTTCGTCATGAGCCTTGGAACAAATGAGAACGACGTTGTCAAAATATATTCGTTTCCTTAGCGAACGTAATGCTGACGTTGCGAAAGGTTAAAGCTAATTTTTTTTAACTCTCTTTATTTCAGAAACAAATAAGGCCACTGTTGATATAGAAACATAATTAGATTAAGGAGAGCTTACCCTCTAACTCATTCGCTCACATATTTTCCTCCGTACAACATTTCTCGATAACATTTACCCTTAAATTGAGATGTTTCATAAAATTTCGATATGACTTGCGCTTTTCTTGACACAAAACTACAGGTAAAATATAATAACTTAAAAATAATATCATTATAATCATAAAGAAATTTACACTTTCATTGTAAAAGCTAATTACTAGTGCTTATTGAACTTTATGTGGGATGCCCAATGAAATGCATGCAAGTAACGTCGCTAAGAAGACAATTTACGCATTGCGCAAAAATAAGCAGTTTTACAAATCTGACGGTTTTGAAAATTATTATGTGCATAATCTAACGCAGATTTTGGTATAAACATTCAGAAAAGATCTTTCTGATTCCATAGATTCCAATTTCATTTCAATATGTTGAGAAATAAGCAAATTACGCGACGTTGAGTTTTGAAAACCTTTAAAGAATATATATACTGGCTTGAGTTACGTTCCTTAGGTGCACCGAACGTCTTTTAGACGTGAGTCTTGTAAGTTTTCTTGCATCAAGATAAGAATCGTTTCCTTCGTTGCCTATTTACTCGCCCCTAAACACTCAAATATGCGCCTCTACCTTTGAACCTTTTGCAATGTTTACGTCAGAAGTCCGAATGACGTCACTGTGACGACATGCCGTACCTGCGATGCCTCTCGGATTTTATCATTGAGTGAAATGGCGTAGGAAAATAGCGATGACGGCAAGGTTATATTGCAAGTCCGTGCCGACTATGACCTTGTTGCAAGTTGTCATATTTCTTCACTAAAAAAAACATCCAGAATCAGCTTTGTATAATTATTGCAGTACTTACCGGTATTCAAGATGGAGTTTATCTACTAAATATGAAAAGTTTGGCTTGTAATTTAACATTTTTTAAAGATTCATACTTATCGTATTGTGGTTCTTTTCTTGCAATCTTGTAGCGTAGACCTTGACCTAATCATATCGTATAATTTTATACTATAGGTTGCTAGTCGTGACGTCATGATTGTGGCCGGAATCATCTACCTCATATTTGGTATTGTCGGTAAAACTTCAGCTGTATTCATTGCTATTCCATATCCGGTACTAGGGGGCGCACTGATAGTCATGTTTGGGATGTTTGTAGGTGTCGCTCTCTCCAGTCTTCAAGTTGTGGATTTAAAATCAACCAGAAATTTAGCTGTATTGGGTATTGCCGTCATTGTAGGTCTCCTCATGCCATTCTGGATAGAGAAGAGGAAAGACTCCATTAGCTTTGGTAATGAACGTCATATACACGAAGTTTTCACGAAGTTTTGATAGTAACAAATTCATTCACATCCCCAATGAGTAGCTATTTTTCTTTGAAATCAATACATATAGTTATAAATTTATCAAGGAAAGGAGGGTATCAAAACACGTTAATACGAAGTACGTTATCTGGAAATACAAGAGAAATGGGGACTTATAAAAGATTTGTATGCTTATATTACTTTCTTGATCAGGATCAGAAACAGCAGATGAGATTTTGAAGATGTTATTAGCCAATCCAAGTTTAGTTGGTGGTATTGTAGCTTGCTTCCTTGACAACACCATTCCAGGTAATGTCAAGCTATTTTGAAATATGTCTTCACGGGAAATAATCTGTACTCATGCTATATGGCATATGAAAGTTTTCAAGTTTTGATTTTACTCATTTCCCTCTGGTTTCAAATAATTAAATTTGTTATATTTTCAGTTAGGCACCGTTAACACCATTAACACTACTTGTGGAGAAGTAATTATCGCCGATTTTTAAACCTTTTTGCTTTATTTCCTCTTATTTTCAAAACTAGCACAAACTACAACCCTTTACTTATACTTCCACAAATTTTCAGTTGTATCTGATTACTGGAACTTGTTTTAAAACAATGGAAATGAGCTAGTATTAAGCATATTATATCAACTAAAATTATACCATCGGATTCCTTTATTCTTTTTCTAATCAGTTGTGATAAAAATCATTGAAAAAAGTTTGAAATTGCTTCAATGATTGAGAGAGAAGACAGCAAGGTACACCAGCATCGACCCCGATGAGCTTAGAGAAAGGCGCCTGTTTTAATGAAATTTAGGTGCTAAGATCTTAGCTTTCATCGCAAGGATTCATCTGAACTTTCATACACAGCTTGATAAACATAAGAAGTACTAGTGCAGAAAGAATCAAATCTCTGTCACTCGTAATCCAAAGATAAACGGCGATTATTACTGTTCGGTGATAACCACTTCCTGAACAGTAAAGATTCTTTTGACGATAAAAATTTGTAAACGAAAATCCTTCTTTTACAGAACATATGTTTTAAAAGTGCTCATTTGCCGCCTTTAAATATTAAATAGTATTTATGAAACCAAACCACATAGGACTTGTAAAATCATTCAGGCTTATATTCGTTTATTTGGTCAAATTGACAATTCTTAATTCTTCTATATTATATGATTTTCCATTGATCTTATACCATGTTATCTGTCTCTTTAATACCGTTCAGGAACACTTGATGAGAGAGGTATAACAGCATGGCAAAAGCAGATACAGACAGGTCCAACAACACAGCAAGATGTCGCTGATGATAAAGAGAACGTCTATGAGAATATACTCCCTAATATCGTTAGGAGAAACAAGTATCTGAACAAATTACCCTTTATCCCATCGGCTCCTAAAAAGGAGAGAACGGAGCTACTTGACTCTAGTACGAGATTATAGAGAATATTTTAACGCGTATAATGCTTTACTGTTTACACAGTGAAATAATTCTGCAAGCTTACTCTTCCTCTACACTGTTTTTAAACATTCATTTTGCATGAAATAACTTTGATCAGATTTGTATGTTATTGCTAGAGAATATATAAATACCAAAAACACTTACTTTTAAATCATCAAAATTAAGTTGAAAGTGTCTCAGCTTTTCAGAGTTTCATATTTGTGGATAAAAGTTCGTTTCGAACTTTTTCCGAAAGGTACCCTCCCGCCTAGCATGAAAACAATCAAACACATGATCAATAGTAAGGAATTTGGAATTCTCTCAGACTGAAATCATAAAAGAAAAATATACTTCTTTAAATGTTAATCTCTTTAAATTCAATAGCATCATTTAAGAACAATTCAATTTGCAACATGGACCAGACATGCACGTTTCGGATACTTAAACCTCCTCAATCCTCAATCTAAATAATGTAATATTGCCAAAGAATTTGAAAATCATAATGTCCTCAAATTTACGAATAGACGTAGCAGAATGGGTTGGATATACTGCTGCAGGACCCACGTTTTAGAAATTGCAAGAAAATTTTGATAACAGAAATTGTCGAATACGTTGAAGAGACGATCAACTGAAGGTTAAAACAAGTATCTGACCATTCTGCCCTTTATCCCATCGGCTCCTAAAAAGGAGAGAACGGAGCTACTTGACTCTAGTACGAGATTATAGAGAATATTCAACGCGTATTATGCTTTACTCAGTGAAATAATTCTGCAAGCTTATTCTTCTTCTATACTGTTTAACATTCATTTTGCATGAAATAACTTTGATCAGAGTTGTATGTTATTGCTAGAGAATAGATACCAAACTTACTTTTAAATCATCAAAATTAAGTTGAAAGTGTCTCAGCTTTTCAGAGTTTCATATATGTGGATAAAAGAAGTGGATCTCCAACAAGACTCGGTTGCAGCAACTTCAGCAAAACATCGAAAAACATCTCAGCCAAAACACAGTGCAGACACTCATAGAAAGATACACAAAGGGAACCAGGAATACCAAACATAACGTCATAAGACTACAAAAATAGTCGATCTTCGTATTATTTCCCGACATGACATGACATATTTTGGCAAACATTTTTAATATGACGTCATAAATAAATCCTTGGAAATCAAGAAAGCAACGTCGAAGCACCTGTTATCATTTGTGAGGTCACAATTCAACAGTCCGCTAAACTATGTCATGTCGGGTCTTGTACATTATAAAATCTAGGTTCGGAACGGTAATTCTGATAATTTGGGAAAGGTCTTTCGACAATCGATGCCGATTTTTAAAATACGATTATCTGCCACATTTACAGCAAAAGGTGAAGTTATCGAGATTACATGCGCATTACCCCCCCCCCACCTTGTTTGGAAAAGATATCAAATATGTAAAGTAAGACTACAATAATTAGAAACACTCTGATTAGGCAATAGTTATTAAATATTTTGTTTTTCGTCCCGAACTTTTTCCGAAAGGTACCCTACCGCCAGGCATGAAAACTCTCAAACACATGATCAATAGTAAGGAATTTGGAATTTTCTCAGACTGAGATCATAAAAGAAAAATATACTTCTTTAAATTTTAATCTCTTCAAATTCAATAGCATCATTTAAGAACAGTTCAATTTGCAGCATGGACCAGACATGCACGTTTCGGGTACTTAACCCTTGTCAGCGATAATCTAAATAATGTAATATTGCCAAAGAGTTTGAAAATTATAATCGAAAGACGTAGCAGGATGGGTGGGATACACTGTTGCAGGACTTTTGTTCAAGAAATTTTAAGAAATTTTGATAGCTGAAATTGTCGAATGCGTTGAAGAGACGATCAACCGAAGTTTATTGAACTTGGCTACATGTGCCCTCGGGGACTCCTGGTCCACCAGCAGTGAGGTGGATTATAAGACTCTTTCATGGTCTTCTTTGAAAGAAGGGAGGGGATCTCCAACAGGACCCTGTTGCAGCACCAACAGCAAAACACCAAAACACAATGACAGATACATCGGTTCCACTCGAGGGGTCTCAAAATAATGTAAAAGTTTTAGGCCTCGAGGGTCGAATCGATGTATCTTTCATAAAAAAATTTGAAAGTATTTTTCGCTCATATATCTAAGGGTCAAAGTCAAAACTTAATGAAAAGAAACGAAATTTGAAAAATATCAAGTTATTCTAATCGTAAAATAAAATTGCGATATTTGAATACACTTCCCCCGAAAATGGTTTATTCTATAAGAGTAGCTACCAATATTAGGCTTTTCAAAATATGACGCAAGAATACATTGAAAAACGATTTTAGAATCGATATTTTATTGCCACGTCGCCGCTAGCTTGTTTGTCTTGAGGGCTGAAATCATGATGTCACAATAGCGTAAACAATTGAAACAATAGCGTCACGTGATATGAGATACAGCTGTCACGTGATATTCTGCTACGTCTTTTAGTACATTTTTGGACATAATAATTTCATACTTTTTGGCCATTTTACATTTGTTGTTTAGACTGAGTATCAGTGACGAGGGTTTAGTACCCGAAACGTGCATGTCTGGTCCATACTGTAAAATTATCAAGTCTTAAATGATGCACAGACGTAAAACAAAATATATAATTACTATGGCTTTTGATACTATCAAACAATCAAAGCGCACCTAGTTCAAGCTATTACCTTTTATCTACCTGCATGAGCATACTACGTGACTGCCACTGAGCTTTGACTATATACATTACTGTTTGAGAGTAAGATTATTTCAGTTTAGCAAATAAAAGAAAATCATTAACCAAATAAAAAGCAAAAGAATTTGTAGACCAATTCCAATTAATCGATGCAGAAGTTTGTTTTTGGAACAAAATGTAACGAATGATTTTTGTACATTTATTATTTTTGTATGGCTTGCTAAATTATAAAGAAGGGAGGGGATCTCCAACCAGACCCTGTTGCATCACCAACAGCAAAACACCCGATGAGAAAACACAAAGGCGAGCACACCAATGGACGAAAAAGAGACGTACGACATATAAACATCAAACACTAAAGACTACACATAAACCAACGAGAGCAATGGGTAACCGGTGCCGACTTTGGACGGCCATTTGCCATACAAGTAGCAAATGGTGTGGTTATCATTGATTACGTGCGCAGTGAATAAGTAATCATTTCGGACTTGTTGCTATATGTTCACATATTGTAGAGTAAGGAAATTATCTCTAACAACATAATAATAACAACAGCGGAACACACGCTCTTTGATCGCAACAATAAATGGTCTTCCAAAAAGCAAAACAACAAGAAAAATAGAAAATGATAGTACAAACACTAGAAAATATTGCTGCTGGAGAATAACCTTTGCCTAGTGTAATATTGTTTCTGTTTTGACTCGTATGTATTTGTTAATTCATTTTAAACCCATGGGGTATCTCACACAAGGCAAAGTTATGTCCATGGCTTGCTCTTTTGAATACACTTTCAGCCACATTTCGAATTGATCTACATATATTCATTTCATGTATATCCTTTTTGGCCTACTCTGATGATACATAATTTGTTTAATCTGCATATGGTGCGCTCATGAGTGAATGAAAGTCAAACACAAAAGTCGAAACCATATTCCAAAAAGTACAATCGAAAGGCTGACGAATTTTTGAATTAAAAAAAAACAAAACAGAACTTTCCAAACAAACGGAGACAACGAAACAGCTGCACAGAAACACGAAACACAACTTATCTAATAAACTATCTCAAATACAAGAGTGGAAAGCATAACAGAATGCATTGTCGGTGCGCTGTCAAAATGCGCCGTACTAATATTTGATACATCACTTGTCTAAAACAAAGGAGGGGATCTCCAATAACACCAGGTTGCAGCACCCACAGGAAAACCCCAAAACACCCAATACAAAAACACAAAGGAGACACGCACAGAAAGAGACACAGTGGTACAAGGAACGTCAAATCACAGAAAAACATTAAACACAAATGACTACACATAAACCAACGAGACCAATGGGCAAACGGTGCCGACTTAGGACAGCCATCTGCCATGTCAGTAGCAGACGGTGTGGTTATCCTGGATTACGTGCGATCAACCCTCCCACTTTTCTGATTACCCAGAGGTCTCGAAGAACGAACAATTGTGGTGTAAAATAACCTCCTTACTGTCAGATGACCACACACAAACAAGACCACAAAACGCAGGGGCCCAAGCAACACAGATGAATATGTAAATGGATATAAAAAGAGGGCGTACGTAATACAATCCGTGCTCTGAATCCGCAAACTCAAGTATGTTATCACCCGAGGAGTCCGACTAACATTCAGAGAGGACAGGTGGTCGGGGCCCTGTCTTCTCTAAAGAGGTTTGGACAGGGCCCGTCATGGAGTTCCGTCGTCACAGTCAGTCAGAATGCAAGTTTTAAGAATGCGCTGGTACAAGACTGTAGATTGGTCTAGTACCAATGTAATGCATCTATGCATCTATTGTATCAAACTACGTAGGACCAAAAAGGAAGCACATAGCCCTTCCCATTTATTGTCTTGGCACATGTAGCCAAGTTCGATCAATTTCGGTTGGTCGTTTCTTCAAACGCATTCGAAAACTGTTAACAAAATCTCAAATTTCTTAAACTTGAGTCCTGTAGCATCATATTCCAGTCATCTTGCTACGTCTTTCGGTATATTTTGGACATAATTTCCACATATTTTGGCCATATTTCATTGTTTAGATTGAGGATCACTGACGAGGGTTTAAATCCCGAAACGTGCATGTCTGGTCCATGCTGTAAATTTATCTGCTTTCAAATTATTCTAGTGAATTTGAAGATGTTGAACTTTGGTTTTACCCGAAATTACGCTGACTGCATGGCCATCGATGACCAAAATTAATTGCAAAAAGCCTATGTTTATATTGATCCCAAACCCTGCCAAAGATGATGATTTTTTGTTAAATTGTCATTACCAAATGGAAAAACTGCGGACACTAAAATAATGTAAAGAAAGAATCTATAGCATGACCACCCTGCACTGACCCAGCAGAACAAACCCACAAGAAAGCGACACATAAATGACATAATACAAAACTTCAACCCGCCACAGGGCACAGCACAGACAAAACAGTCGAAACAGTCGTACAGAAGCATCAGACAATAATGACTACACATAAATGGAAGGAGACCAATGTGCACCAAGCGCCGACTTTTGACGGTCATCTGTTATAAGCAATTGTTTGGTTATCCAGATTACATGTAAACAACCCTCCCATTTTCCGGATATAGAGAGTGTTCCAACTTAAACATTCTATTTGTTTAGAATAATATTAACATAGAAAGTTTCAATGGTGATAATTCTATAAGTTTGCTATGAAAGAATATAATGACAGGCTCTCAATGTAAAAAGGCTGGTGCTTCATTAAAAGTGGGTTAAGTAAATCTTCTATCTCTGGGTTTTGTTACCTTATCGACTCCTAATCATAGAGAATTATAAAGGGAAGCGAAGTTGCCAGAGAGAAGGCAACTGTACGAAAAGCGAAATAAAATGCACTGTAACATAGATCCATTTTTCGAATTTCCGATCCTCATCAAAAAGAGTATAATCCTTACAAATTCATTACATTGTATTTGTGCTCTGTGATAAGATAATTCGTTAGACTACAATTACGCTTATAACTTTAAACCCAATAATTGTTTTTACTTCTTCTTTGTTCAAGGATAAACAAGTTTCTGACTGTTATGCTATTAGCATCCTTTTCTTTAAATCAAATTATATAAACTCGCAACTTTACAGTTCGATCACTCCTCATTGATGCGACTAAAGGATTTATATAGCACCAAATTCTATTTATCTATTTATATGTTGCCATTCTACTTTACTATGACCAAACTCTGCAAAAACACTGCTTGTGAATTATGCCAAATTTGATATATTTTGCTATTTTCTGAAGTTGTTCTTTTTTCGTCAATCTGGATTTTCTGGATGACTATTGACAACCCTGTTTTGACACATATGTACAATATTTTCTGCAAGAATTCACGAAGAACAAAGCAACGTCTCAAACAAAGGAACATTATTCTTGAACCTCCAAATCAAAATTTAAACGGACAAATTCTAAAATGTGTAGAATGTAGATAAAAAAAGAGATGATTTGGGAGTGAACACAGCAAATTTGTACCGGCTTGATGATGAAGTTTCTAGACTACCGCCATACGGAATTAACATATCTCACCTCATCCAGTACACTAATGCATGTACTTATATCTTGACTTTTCATTATAAATTAACAAATCACCAATAAACTTTAAGGTCAAAGTTTCCGCTTTCGTATACTAGTTAGGACTTTCTAGAGATTTTTTTTAAATATTGCTCTCTTCTTCATCTGAAGTTCAGATCGTAATCTGCAACAGAATATATTACTTAGGGTGCAACAACCTGCTTTTTATTTTGACTTCATAACCAAAAGAAGGAGGATCAATGGTAGACTAAATTTCCATCGAGATTACGTCGGGATCATCAATCGTCTTTTTACCGCGGATATAATCCTTTGAACTTGACCAATTTACCGCATTGTGTCCGTACATTCTGTAGACTTACACGTTGTTTTGCCATTGATGCTGCAACCGAGTCCTGTTGGAGATCTCCTCATTTCTTCATTTCATACTTCAGCATTAAATATCTGAATCTAATAAAAAAAATGCAATTTCCTAAATTGCAAATATTTACATGGGTTGTCATAACAGCTATTGATCTTTGATTATGAAAATACCTTACTTCAATGACATACCTTATAATGATCAAGGTAAATCTAAGGTCGGCATGTACAAAATGTAAGATAAACGATGTGCGTTACTGAAAAAAGGTTTTGTTTTAATTTCTATTTTTACAGTTCTTATGTTTCACACTCTATTATTAATCAGATTTATTTCTGGTTATATGCGTCTTTATGTTTTTGATGGATTTGTTCAACGTCAACAACTGAAAAAGGGATAAATTTAAGTGACAATAGGAAGACATTATTGCGACCAAAACGCTCATTATGTTCTTGTTTATTTTTGTTTTGAATTGATCGCTTCTATTTCTCTAACAATTGTTTAAAATCAAAATTATGTTCACATTTGCATCCTCCCTTAGTCAAATTTATGAATACACTTTTCTTTCATCTATAATCTTTATAAATGATATATGTGATGAAAATTTGGATTATCAGGTGAAATGTCGTTTGTCAAAAAACGTCAAATATCGAGGTAACATCCAAGTAGCATAGGTATGTCCAGGTAGAGTCTTGTCACAATGATACCCTCTTGTAAATTCTACATGATAACATATTGGATTCCTTGTCCTTTTGATAAGAAACCTCCGAATTTAAACTAAAAATGTTCTAAACGTTACTATTATATCGATTCACTCTCGTCCTGAATGTCATTGTGCCAAGTACAAATGTGAACTTAACATTTGATAGCTGATTTATATTTCATAGGGCTAATGATGTCCATCAAAGCACTGACCATCTATGTAGTGGTCATTTTGGTTTGTATTTATGAATGTAAAGTAACGTCCGTTCAACAAGGAAGTTTTCGTCTACAACCCTTACCGCCGTCTCCCAAGTACAAAGCAGATGGTGAGGATGCTGGTAATGGAGGGATTGGACCCTTCTACGATATTGTTAGAACATTTATCTCTTTGGTTCTCCCAGACATCAGCCAAATTATCGACGGTAAGTTTCAGTGGTAATATAGAAAACTATACAATTAAAAATGTACCTCTTTAATCTTATACGAAATATGCTTACTTAAATGATGCTATTGAATTTGAAGACGTTTAACATCTGTACCACTTGGTGAGTGTAACTGTTGGTGGACCAGGAATCCACGAGGGCACGTGTAGCCAAGTTCGTTCTACTTCGGTTGATCGTTTCTTCAAGGCGTTTTTGTTATCAAGATTTCTTGAAATTTCTTAAACGTGGGTTCTGTAGCATCATATCCCACCCGTCCTGCTACGTCTTTCGGTGCATTGTTGGACATATGACTTTCACACTCTTTGGCCATATTACATTGTTTAGATTGAGGATCACTGACGAGGATTAAGTACCCAAAACTTACATGTCTGGTCCATGCTGCAAATTGAAGAGTTCATAAATTATGCTATTAAATTTGAAGACATTATTAAAAAAAATAGAAATAACAATAAATCTACATCTAAAAGAACTTTTTTTCAATAGAATAAAGAACTTTGGTCGAATACAGAAAATGTTCTTGAAATACTTATCCGCATAGGGAATTTTTATTTCTAATAACATTCTTACAAGTTGATTCGTATATTGACTTCGCTACATGGACTATTCGATATAATAAAGATGACAGGAATTTCAAACGGAAAGACAAGGTAATGTCTTTCAGAATTGTTTGAAATAGAGATTTTTTTATGTAAGAGTAAGCATCTCCTGCTTGCATGCAACACCCGCTGCTTCAATTCGGTAGAACTGTAACATCCGGTTCCTTCCATTTCGGAAGACATAGAGTACAATCTTTGGTTGGATGGTTCAAATGGTCTATGACAGAATATCATCCACCATTCTGGAGAGTGGGATATCATAGTGTATGACGAGTTCCCCATATCGACCGTAGAACTTCCTCAGTGACGATGTTAGTCGGTCACAAACATATCCCTGACTGAGAAGCTTATCTGAAAGACGCCTAGCTCTCAGAACAAAATCGGTATAACTGGTACTTGCTCTGGCATAGCGTATCAAATGAGATATGAACACGCCATAAGCAGGCGATGAAGGGATGTTGCTACTCAGAAAAGGAAAGTTTGTAATGCTGAAATTGAGGTCGTCATGTTTGTCATAGAGTGAGATGTTCATGTGACCATCAGTGTCGTAGGACAACAATTTGTCCAAAAAGGAAGCAAAATTATTTGTCTCTGCAGTTTCTTTGACTTCAAGCTCCGAAGGATAGATACTGCTCAGGAAATCCGCGCGAATTTTGGATTATTAGTTGACAACACATCATCTATGTATCTGTAAGTGAAGTTGAAATCAGAAGCTAAGTATCTTTTGTAAATTTGTCTTTAAAGAGAATTTTCGATATATTAATTTTTCTATTGCTTTTCCCTAACGGGGCATTTCATAAGATAGGTTTTGTACACAGCTATGAGCAAAAGGATTTCTAACCTTGATCCCCCCCCCCCAAAAAAAAAAACAAAAAAATAAAATCACAATCATTAGGCATTCAAATTTGTGACAAATATAAAACAAATAGGGAGGAAATTTCAAACAGTTAAAACAACTAAACATATACTAAAACGGACGAAGACAATCACAACATAGACAAACCGAAAGGCAACATTATCTTTAGGAACAATCTTCGCAGAGTCCAGTATAATAGGAATTTATCATAGGTGGTGCCATACAAATGAATCTTGCGTCGTATAAAAATTCAAGTTATTTCATTTAGATAAATGTAAATAAAAAAATTGACAGCGTATGATATACCCTGTCTGCGAGGAATTCATCAAGAAAGTGTATTCCGTTAGAAATACAAGTGTCTATCTCTACTGTGAATAAATGGACTTCTTCGCTCCGCCAAAGGCTGTCCCAGAAAACAATTGAAAAGTTTTAGACCTGAAAACTTGCAGCATTATATTTAATAATAATACCAAAGATAAACATTGTTTTTTTCATACATCTCTCTTTTCAAATCGACATTTGTTGCAGGAGGCAATATAAAAATGAATTTGCATCATGATGTCTGTTTGTATGTTCATCTTTCAGTGAGGGGGTTGTTTTATACCAACATTGTGCGTTCTTCGATACCTCTGGGTTGTGCGCACGTGACCCGGATGGCCTAATCTTCTGCTACTTGCGTAATAGATGACCGTCCAAAGTCGACACCGGTTACCCTTTTGTCTCGTTGGTTTATGTGTTGTCTTTCTATGGTTTGAGTTAGTGTTCCTTGTCCCTTTTGCGTCTCTTTCTTTGGGTGTCTGCTCTGTGTTTTTGCATTGGGTGTTTTTGAGTTTTGCTCAGGGTGCTGCAACCGAGTGTTGTTGGAGATCCCCTCCTCTCTTGCAAGGCGACATACGAGTATAAATCCATCAGAGCTGTATTTAACTCCAATTAGGCCAAATATAGATGTACGCCTTGATTCAAAATGTTTCTTTGTAATTACAAAGCCTACCAACCTTAATTATTTCCTGCATATATCCTTTAATTTCAAAATAGAATATGGAAACAGTGACCACTGAAGACATAAAAGATCAAATATCCAGCCATGAAACACACATTGGAAAAAGAACCACCCAGCCAATAAACAACTTTTAACAATGAAAATAATTCTACAAAGAAGCAAACGTGAATATCCAAAGGGATGAGATCAGGTCCCGGGGAGAGTAATCATCTTTTTGCTAGAGACACCCGACACCTAGGTCGAGTAAAACCAGGTGGATGTGTCAAAGGTTTTTTTATTAGTCATATTATGGCTGTCTTATATATATATTGTAAATAATTTTTCATTGTCTCCTTCCTTTCATTCCTTTGCTTTCATTTCTAGCAGCATTCCTATTATCTTACGGCAAGGATGAAAAGCGAGTTTCTGGTACAGCTCTCATTATTTTTTCTTAAAATAAATAATTTGTTTTTCCTTTATTGCATTTATTTGTAATGTTTGAACGTGCGACCTTTTTTTTAATGTTTTCATGAAAAAAGGCAGTTTAGTATCGATATAATTTAATATCATGAACGTTGTCTCATGTATCGATTTTTTATGTTTTTATATCATATTGTTTTTAGAATTGACTTGTATTAATGAAACACCCTCTGATTTACTGTAAATAGTGGACAGTGTTTTTGTCCATCTTCATCGCGTTGTAGTTTTACACCTACCGTTATATGCATACGCAGATGTTTGAAAAACATATATATTATATCTTTTGTATACACAGATGATTAGAAAAATTATATTTCCTACAAGAGTTTCCCAAAACTATGTCTTCTTTCCTTTTTGCTGATGTCTTATTTTTCAGGACGAGGCTGTATTATTTTTTCTTCCTGGAATTTTTTATGTAATGGCTCTCTCCTTGAAAATAGAAACACTTATAAAAAACTGTTTCATACATGAAATTAATTAATTTGATATTATCACTTTCTTGACTTATTTAAATGTCACTATATTTTGTCAGTGTAAGGGAATGTACGAGTTAAGTCATGCATGATGTCGGATCTGTCCGGGACCGGTCTTTCATATGAATAAAAAAAATAGATAAGTGATTACGCATTCCAAGCAGACAAACGTAAATTTGACCATTGCAAAACTTAAATGTACGGTCGGGAAAAACGTCTATGGTTTGATTTATGGATAAGTACGAAGGATCTATTAACTTCGACAGATAGATAATCATGCACACGGTCATTTATTACTTACTTCCTTGATCTATCAGGTGAACTTTGAGGTGTGACGTAAATTTTCGAAATCCCGACTTGTATTTACTTAAACTAAAATTCAAACGTTCAGTGGTTTACGATTATCAATTTTGGCTCGATATTCCTACAAAGTTTGATAGAACTCCCAGCTATCACACATCTTTATTGATTTAGATACAACACTGATAATTTGAATACCTTAGAGAAAAAGAAAGAAAGCCAAAATGATTAGGAATGATGAGCTTTTCTGTTTCACGTTTAATAATTCTTTTTTACTCGAAGGCAATTTAAAAAGGTAATATGTATCGTTATAATGAGTTAAAGAAGTCCCTGACGACAATCACAACAGCACTCACAATAGAGCACCAAATTGAGCATCGACTGACCCCTAGCAAGCTAGATGTGGGACAATGTGCCCGGGAGGAGTAAGCATCCCCTGTTGGCTAGCCGCACCCACCGTCGATGTTCATGCTCGAAAATGAAAACAATATAAACATGAACTGCACTGTCTGATGTTATTTCTATATAGAAAGTGCCATGGCGATCATGTCAGGGAAAATATTCAAAACACTTACTGTCAAACCCCTCGCGGGGAACTTTTTACGAGCTCCACACGGCAAAGGGCATAAGTGTGACACAAATGAGTTAAATGTTAAACGTCTATAAATTCAATAGATAAAGAAGATCCTGACGAAGCATTACACACTGAATAATCATGATGACGATACTCAATTATGATTACGATACTCAATTCCTGCAAAGTTTGCTACTTGCGTGGCAGATGCCAGTACTAAGTCGGCACCGGTTGCTCATTGGGTCTCGTTTGTTTATGTGTGGTCTTTTGTGTTTCATGTTTATATGGTGTGAGTTGGTCTCGTTGGTTTATGTGTTGTCTTTTGTGTTTCATGTTTCTATGGTGTGAGTTGGTATTCCTTGTTCCTTTTGCATCTCTTTCTGTGGGCGTCTGCTATGTGTTGTTGTATTGGGTGTTTTTGAGTTTTGCTGTGGGTGCTGCAGCCGAATCTTGTTCGAGATTACCTCCTTATTTTCAATTACGGGCGATGTCCAAATTCCATCCTGATCATTTGTTCCATCTGAAAGTTGGTCGGACTTCTATCCCTTTGTATGGTGCAGGCCCCATCATGTTTCGGATGTGACTTAAGAGAAGGATATATCTATTAGGTCTGTGCAACTATTGATAATCTCGCAAGACAACTGAAAGTCGGGAAAAGAGGGTAGGTTGTGCTTCCATGATACGGAAAACAATATTGTTTTCCGTATCATGGAAGCACAGCCTACCCTTTAACATTACAGATGGCTGTCCAATTTTAGCACCTGGTGTACTTTTGTATCTATCAATTCATGTGATATCATGTTAAAAGTCTTCAAATTCAATAGCATCAGAACAGATAAATATGCATCATGGACCAGACATGCAAGTTTCGGGTACTTAATCCTCGTCAGCGATCCTCAATCTAAACAATGTAATATGACCAAAGAGTGTGAAAGCTATTATGTCCAAAAAGTACCATGTATGTTATATCATATGTTTCGGTTCTCTGGTCATTTGTTGGTCGTTGATCCATTTCATGTGGATGCTGCAATTTGTCTCCTAATCCCATGTTGTTTGTTTGTTTGATGACCATTGGTTATAAGTGCAGAGTGGTCTTACTGGAAATATTTTCCATATCCTTATTTGGACATTATCAATTAAAGTCCATGTTTTAAAAATAAAAGGTGTTAATACAATGAATGCACATATAAAATATGAACACCCGACATGTGTTTTTTTTTCTTTTAGTATTTCATACTTCAATGCCAAGGGTATTAGGTTCAAAGGCCAGGGACTCAGTAATGACTGAATTATTAAATTGATACAATTCTTTATTTTTCATCAAAGGATCCGGACCTTAAGGAAAGGCTATAAAATTGTTTTTTCCAAATTTTCACAATTTATTGAACTGACCTTCTGAATTGTTTGAACTATGTATAAACACCAAGTTTCTTGCCCCTTTCTGTTAAGATATTGCCTGAAACGCTGGACAAAGTCAGCTAAAATTTATCCACCCTTCGCCAGCTTTGGTTGAACTATGTACCCAGGTAGTCTGAGAGATTTTTTTTTTCAAAATAAGGCATGGGCGCATGTCAGAATGGCTAATTCAGAAAAATGACAGACAGATACTTATTTGACAAATTCTCCCTGAGAAGGAATAAGCCATTCTAATTTGCCCTCATGTTCAAATTAGAGAAAACCCACGGAAAAGGTAGCATAAAAATACACAGATTAACATAAAGCCACACCTCTAATATCACGCAACCGACAGTATCGATTCATTAGCATTTATTGATTTTTACCCGATTGGTCGTGTTCACAAAATATGTGATCATGTGAAAATTTGTTCGATCCCTCTCATGCATATGTATTGAGAAAACAATATTCAAGGCCGGAATCGATAGCGATTTATCCGGATTTGCCAAATACCCCTGTAACAAAACAGACATCACAATTAGTAACATCTTTGTATACAAGCGAAACTTTAATAGTTATTAAAACAAGAATGGTCAATTTTTTCAAGATATGTAAAAAGTCATAGAAATGACATTGGATTCTTCGATTTATAAGTGATCAAAAAAGGGGCCTTAAGGTCCGGGATCCTTTGGGAGTACCTTTGCTCACGATAGACAGTTTCGTCTTTATTGCTTTGATTTTATTTTTGCCTGCTTCGAATTGATTTTCGGACAGTCAATTTTGGTTGTCATTGGTCTTTGATTTATATGGACTTTGAAAACCATAATGATATTACTGTCGAGCTAAGACATTACATTCGTCATCACTCGAGGAATGTCCGTTTCAATTTTCTTTGACCAAATTTAGTAAAAATAATTACCTCAACAGAAATGATCACCTACTGTCAAACTTAGCACTGGCTTTAGCTGGCTTTTTGGAATATATTCTTTAGAAATTCTTCATAGTCTACTTAGCTTTCAGATGAGATAGAAACACTCGTGTTAGCTCGCCAGCACTTGAGATTTTTATCTTTGTAATATGCAGCCTTAAAGGATTTTTTTATATTCATGTATTTCTAACAGATATATCATCCATGATGACAGGTAGCTTAAACATGGACAGCCTCATTGATTTGGTATGTATATGTTATCATTAATGCCGATTCTTTCAGAACAGGTGGATAACTGTTTAAATTGAAATATCATTTACATGGAATCCTTTGCTATAATCCTCACCAATTATGAATTTGTTTATATATATATATATATTCGCGATCATTCACACTTTTTCAGGCAAAGTCGAAGTTGATAGGACTTGTAGTCGTGCTTGGAATCGGAATTTTATTCATCATAATATTTCCGATCGTTGGTCTATGTTTCTGTTGCTGCCGTCTATGCTGCAAATGCTGCTGTGCTAAACCGGATTACGAGGATCCTAGTGCGTCGTGTAAGAGGAAGATATACGGCGTCTGTCTGTTTCGTTTTCATGTCTTTCACAGTGTAAGTCTTGAGAAATATCTATTATTATATAATTTTTTCTCAGACATTTTTCTAAAATTGTGTGCGATGCCAAGTAAACAATGAAATCTAACTGCAAATAGTGCCAGAATGTGCCAGAAAGATGTTATTTGTACGAAAAACTTGACACAAGGTTTGTACAAAACGCCTTTTGACGACATAACTTCTGATTTATCAATTTAAAAAAAGTATATTTGTAGTATTGCCTTAAAAATCTTCCAAACGTAAATTACATGTTCAGAAGTTCAAAGATATTCTATTTTCCGTCCAATGTTTTCTCTATTCTCACCATTGTTTGTAGTGAAGAAAGAGAAGATCTTCAATAAAACTACAAAACGGGAACTTCTGCGAACAGAAACACAAGACCGAACGACACAATGGAAACCACAATGCAAAACCACACAAACAAAACATATACTCCGTGTTTATTTGGGTAAAAGTTCTCATCCGAGGAATAATGTCGAGAAAATCCACTATTTAAGGAACTTTGTCAACATTCGATCAAATGCATGAAAGTTGGTTATAGTAGTAGGTTTTTTTTTTCAGAGCGGGGAATATTTGCACCTATGTATCCAATGATGAAATGTCCCAGGCTCTGGATCAAGATTTCAGAAACAACCAGCAATAATCTTGATGACGTCCAAACATTTGTCAACTTTACAATAGATGTAAGTAGAATAATACTTAATTGAGATACTTTATGAATGATAGATTAGCAAGTTCGAAACGCCAATAACAGAATTAGTTAAATACCCGAAACGTACATGCCTGGTCCATGCTGCAATAGAATTTGAAGA
The DNA here is from genome assembly GCA_033119305.1 of Pinctada imbricata. Lineage (NCBI taxonomy): Eukaryota > Metazoa > Mollusca > Bivalvia > Pterioida > Pteriidae > Pinctada > Pinctada imbricata. The sequence continues at coordinate 60,966,977 of VSWD01000008.1, forward strand.
CGTTTAACATTACTGCATCCTCAAAGAAAGTAAACTGACTATAACAATGAGGGCTGACATGAAAAGTTATTCATTGATACAAAAATTCAAGCAAGCATCATAATATCTTACTTTTCTGACAATTAATGCAAATTCTATAATGATTACACCATATATTTTTTTATAGCAAGTTCAGACAGTGCAGAGTAATTTTCATTCTGCGAAAACTGTATTAGAAGAAAAGTTGGATTATCAAAGTAAGTTTCGTCTGTCTTAATGTTTTGTATTTACAACTGCATATGATTTCGAATAGAAGATGTTTAAACTTCACGATTGTTACTCACAATAAAGAAATAGAAATACTGGAATCGCTACTCAACATCAGTGAATGGAAATCCCCTCCTTTCTTTCATTGTTGGAGATCCCCTCCTTTCTTTCAAAAACAAAATCCAAAAAAAGGAATCCCAATTAATCGGCTGACACATTCTTGAAAAGCATAAAACAAAAAGATAGGGGGGGGGGTATCCCCAAAGTGAAAACATCAAGTAGCGGAGCGTGCGGAAAGCATTCTCACGAGAAGAGAGAAAAGCGGACAAACATACGGAGACGATAACACTCTCCACAGAGTCTGAGGTAAGAAAGGAATTTATTGTAGATGTTGCTGGTAAATTCACACGCTTTGTGAATGAAAAAAAAGAGTTCGTACTATGATCATGGGATCAGAATGCAGGATTAGAAAACAGAGAAAAAGTACATGCTGACAGCATGGGATTAAAACAGAAAATGTATTCCGTAAGAAATACAACTGTATCAAGACATTGCTCTCTTTAATCTCTACTGTGAAAATAAAATTCATTGTAGTTTGCGTTTATTTAGATAAATTAGATGACGATGTAAAGACGTACACTTAAATTCAAAAATGCAATTCAGGTTATTCCAAAGCCTGCCAAAAATGAATTCTTGCGAAACCTTCAATTCAAAAATACAAACACAATGAAAACTGAAGACTATAACACAAACATACGCAGTAAGGAACAAAGAAAAAAAACATGCCTATATTGGTTCTGAATGTTTAGCAAGGACGAAGAATAATATCTGCAATATGGCTAGTTATGTTAAATCTCTCCAACAATTCTTATCATCAATATAGCTTCTAATGACGTTGAACATTTTACCACTGGGTGGACCAGAAGTCCTCGATGAAACAATTAACATGTAGCCAAGTTTGATAAATTTTGGATGATCGTTTCATCAAACGCATTTGAAATTACTGTTTATCAAATTTCAAATTTCTGAAACCTGGTTCCAGTCATCTTGATACGTCTTTCGGTATATTTTGGACAGAAACGCCCACTTCTCTTTTCCTTCCTTTAAGGAAGGATCATAACCCCAGCTTGAACGCCCTTTTTCTATTCTCTTTCCATTCCTTTAAGGAAGGAAATGAGAAGAGTATTTAGGCGTTTAAGATGAGGTTTTGGTTTTTAAGGAATCTAGCACCTGTGTTTTAAGCAGCAATTTTGTCAAGGGCGAGCAACTTCAAAATTTATGTATGGTCTTTTCAGAAGCGTCATCCAATAAAATATTTAAGGGTTCTTTTTTTCTCTATTTTGAAATTTTAAATTGAAAAGGTCGGTTTGAAATAGACGGGTGTTCAGGGGTTAAGTTGGGTAGATCATGCGTTATTTACATACTTTTACCCTCACATACTACTACTTTTCAAAAGGATGTTTATCGACATATATGTTAAATTTTTTGCTTACCTAAGGTTCATAGTTCTTATCGTATTTTTTGACAATAAGAAGTTAAACGTCTCCAAATCAATTAGCTAACATAGGAGCAGATACAATCACATGGCTTCTCTGAGTGAGTTGACCTGAAGAATCACTCATTAGAATTCATTATCCAATCATTGCACTTCAGCTACACATTATTAGGATTTTTTTTCAAGGTGGCTTCTTTCTGACAGGCGAACTTTAACAGCGCCGCATACAGTGTATTCTGCATTTGATCTGGGATCTGGAGATTATCAATTTATTAAGGAGGTCCAGGACAGCCAGACTTAAATTTGATCCTATCATTTAATTTTCCTAAAAATTATGAATGTTAATACATGTAATTGAAACATACTTTTTCTACATGCAAAGTTTCATCATTTTTTACCATTAGTTTTGAAGCTACGAACGTACATATATACCCATTGAAAGCCCCAAAGTGGGCCGTAAATATGACGTTAAAACTAATACACTTTAGGTAATGAAAAACAGTAACAAATCTTCTGTAGAGGCAGACTATTAACAAGTTCTGTATTTTTCATTTAGATATGATGTGGGCAATTGGATATGTATTGAATTATACATGATCAATAAGACTTTCAAAAGAAATTGTCGAAAGGAGATAAATTTATGTCTATTTTCAGAACGTCTTTGAGTTGCTATTTCTTAATCATGAAGTCCGTTTATCTGAAATCCTATCATTTATTTTCCGTAAAAACTTGATATTATCTTCTTCATATGTCAAGTGAACCACCGATAAATTCCTATTGAAATCTGACCGTCAGTTTTTAAGTTATATTGATTTTGTTACCCCCTCCCCCTTATTTCTACGTTACCTAATCCTGACGTTCTTGCGAAAAACGCGCCAATCCAGAGCTTTCCAATGGGGTTCTTTCGGATACTGTTCTGGTTAATCATATAAAAATTGTCCTTCATGTTTTTATGGATCTGTGACATGGTCTGTTTGTCCGACTTTTCGCGCGTGAAAAAGTTTCGATTTATTTTTTTAAGAATTTGTAAGCCTATTGATTGTGATTTCTAGAATCTGATCACTGGACACTTCCTTTTATCCTTATATTCAACTTTGAGCTAACAGCACAGTTTACAACGACGTTGCTTTTCTTTTTCTTATGACTCAGCATCCGCCTTTTTTTCGAATATGAAGACGTTTAACATTTCAAAACGCCCTCGCACCATCCTTCTGATGATTTTTGTAGCATTTTTAATTCATTTAATTCAATAATATTTGAATTTTGTTTTTCATTCTTGGGAATTTTATCTATTTTCATTAGTGTGAAAGAGACAGAACGTTGATTATGTATTTTCCCATATCACTTAATCGTTGGCATCTTGTTGCACATACCTGTGAAAGAAGTTTTTTATGTATTACAGAAATTTTCTGTTTCTTTTATTTATTCATTTATGTTTTCACATTCATATTTCAGAAATAAAAGACAGAATTGCACATCAAGCATTATCTATCTTCAAAGTTGACTCCTTAGACTATTTGCAAAAGGGTATGTTTGTATGGTTTCCTTTAACTTCCTTATTATTTTTGTGATTATTCCGACTAAGGAGTGGGAATGATCTCCAGCATGACCACCCTGCATTCACACAGCGAAACAAATCCACAAGAAAGTGACACATAAATGACATCATACAAAACTTCAAATCGCAAAAAGACACAACAATATTCACTAGAACATCATACAAAATAACAGACGTACAGAAACATCATTGATGACAACACATAAAAGGAAGGAGGCCAATGCGCACCCGGCGCCGACTTGTGACGGCAATCTGCTATAAGCAATTAGTGTGGTTGTCGAAAGGGACTGAATATAAATGAATTAACTTATCATTGTACATATCCCTAAATTGTAAAGCATTAATTACAAGAAAAGAAATATTGAATGAATATTAAATCTTTTATTTGTCTTACTTTCTTTGTTGTGACTAGGTTTTGTTTTCTATAATTTTTACATTTTTAAATAAAAAGGTTGAATTCTTTATTGCAATATTTATCTTTCCGTCCACTCATTTTTGTGTCATTATAGATGTTGAAGCACTGAAGAAAATAAAGAGTGATATGGATTCTAGCATTACTGCAATCACTGCAAAAGTACCTGGTATGCCTCCACCTGGATTCCCGACGGTACCTTAATCATGTTAATCGGATTTTGATACATTGTGAAAACTAAATAACTTGAATATAAAACAATAAATATAACTTGTAAGAGCAAGATCATTTTTTCTGTTACACAATAAGCAAAGTTATTTTTTCATCAAAATTCAGAGCAAATTTTTTTTTGTCAAAAAACCCAAACCCCCTCCCCTCGAATATCAAATGGACCGTTACTGAATAACCTGTGAATTTATATAGTCAATCTGGAATGTAACGTTCCTTTTCAGATCCCACAGATACCACCAGGACTGGACAGCATTTCAAGTCAGGTACATGTATTAGTGGTTATATATATATATACTGTAAACCGTACGTCTTTTATTCGCGAGCGTTTTATTTTCGCGATATTAGCGAGGTCTCTTAATTTGCGAAAATGAAAACGCCGCGAATTTGTCCCAATACATGTGCAGATAGATATGTTTATACGACGTCGCGAAATAAAACGTCTCGAACCAGTCACCTCAATCCTGTTCGTGTTAAGAAGCCGCGAATAAAAGACAGGTTAACAGTAGTATGGTCTACCCCTTCATCTGATGCAAAACATATTAACTTAAGGCATAAGTTATGCCTAGCTTTAGGGCTTTCATATTTCACTTGAGGTATCTGTTTTGACTATATCATAATTTTTTTTATATAACTGAATTAGTTTCTCTCTGATGGCATTGTCAAGTCCTGAGCAGGATCTTTGGTAGAAATTTTAGGTTAAGTTTAAAGTTTTGCTCTTTATTATTTCAAATTATTTGGATTTCCTCTTCTTCGGCATCGAGCATCACTGATGAGACATATCTTTTTGGAATGCGCATATGGTGTTCTGAGTTTTTATAATACTGAATATGTTTTAATATTGACAGTTAAACATATATTTGTTTTATTGTTTAATTTTTATAGATGATATATGGTTGAAATTCGAATGCATTTCAGTAACATGTGGGGACAAAAGTGTTTCATAAACACTCATTTTATGTATCCTCAAGTCTTTTATTAAAATATATACCTAGATGAAAAAAAATTAATTGTACCTCTTTTCTGAAAATTGATTCATTCTTATTTTGCGTTATTTGTGCATACAATTATCAATCATTTTCTCAATATTTTAGGCAACATCTCAGTTACAAAAAGTGGTGGGAGATATGACGAAAAACACAAACGACATACAGACAAGTAAGAGAAAAAATAATTGATAGTTCAGATGATCTCCACCAAGTCTCTATTGCAATGAATATAACATAACACCAACAACAAACCAAAGGATGTAAAATTGTTACAATACACAGTAAATTTCACCTAAATACACTAGGGTTGTCCGGGCAGTAAATACAGAAGAAGGGAGGGGATCTCCAACATGACCCGGTTACAGCACCAACAGCAAAACTCCAAAACACCCGATGAAAATCGAAAAACAAAATCCTGTTACTCACTTAAAAAAAGAAAATATGTATGGTTCAATTACAGATGAAGCTTGTCTTTTGTTTTAGGTAAGCTTGATGAAATTATGCAAAGTTCAATATTGCTGTGAATGTGCTAGTTATTATAACTTTCTTCAATGCATTCGAATAATTCTTGAAATTTCTGAAAGGTGTGTCCTGTAGCATCATATCCCATCCATCCTGCTACGTCTTTCGGTACATTTTTGGACAAAATAATTTTCACACACTATGGCATTATTACCTTGTTTAGATTGAGGATCACTGACGAGGATTAAGTACCCGAAACGTGCATGTCTGGTCCATGCTGCAAATTTATCTGTTCTTAAATGATCGATGCTATTGAATTTGAAGACGTTAACATGACTTACATTCCAAAATCATTCGAAGTTCAATTATTGAACATTTCTATTTATCAATTCCTCATACCAATTAAAGTACGCCAGAAAATTCATCAGATGACTAAAGTAATTGCTTTGCTTCTTTAGAAATGACAGATGTGAAAAAGCAGCTAGATGACGCTCAAAAAGAAGTAGATGATTCCGTTAAGACATTACAGGATACAATACGAAATGTAAGCTCAGACATGTTGCAAACAAAAACAAAAATATGTTGAAATATTTACTTAATCTGAGAATAAAATTAATGATTTGACGATAAAAAAAAAAACAGATAGAATATTTCAAAAGTTATATTATGTCAAATTATTCAATTACTAGGGAGGATCTATGGATTTTGATAGCATGAAGAATCAAGTGGATGACATGGTAAACATGGTCAAACCATACAACAAATATAGGTAATAATCATAAATATTACATCAAGTGGATTACATGGTAAACATGGTCAAACCATATAACAAATATAGGTAATAATCATAATGAGTTAAAGAAGATCCTGACGATAATCTCAACAGCACTCACAATAGAGCACCAAATGGAACATCGACGGACCCCCAGCAAGCTAGAGGTGGGACCAGGTGCCCGGGAGGAGTAAGCATCCCCTGTTGGCTAGCCGCACCCGCCGTCGATGTTCATGCAAGAAAATGAAAACAATGTCTGAAACACAAGCACTGTCTGAGGTAAGTCTATATAGAAAGTGCTATGGCGACCATGTCAGGGAACAATATTCAAAACACTTACTGTCAACCCCCTCGCGGGGAACCTTTTTACGAGCTCCACACGGCAAAGGGCATAAGTGTGACACAAATGAGCTAAAGAAGATCCTGACGATAATCTCAACAGCACTCACAATAGAGCACCAAATGGAACATCGACGGACCCCCAGCAAGCTAGAGGTGGGACCAGGTGCCCGGGAGGAGTAAGCATCCCCTGTTGGCTAGCCGCACCCGCCGTCGATGTTCATGCAAGAAAATGAAAACAATGTCTGAAACACACGCACTGTCTGAGGTAAGTCTATATAGAAAGTGCTATGGCGACCATGTCAGGGAACAATATTCAAAACACTTACTGTCAACCCCCCTCGCGGGGAACCTTTTTAAATGATGAATCAAGTGGATAACATGATAAACATGGTTAAACCATACAACAAATAAAGGAAATAATCATAGATAATGAAACAAGTGGATGGCATGGTGAACATGGTCAAACCATACAACAAATATAGGTAATAATCATAGATAATGAATCAAGTGGATGACATTGCCCATTTGATCGGCGTGAAGCGCAAGCTTATTTTTTTGACAATGTCACTTGACGACAGAATGAAACCCATCGATGACCAAGATTTCTCGATCTCCTTTGAATATTCTTCGTTTGGCTTACTCCTCCAGTGTCCCATTGTATGATTTGTACTTTGCTTCACGTAATACTGACATTGCACCATCATTTCCAACATATATCATGTTTAGTCCGAATATCCTCTTTGAAAATTACAACGTGACGTCAGCATGCGACGCGACGTAAGCATACAACTTTGTTTCGCGGACTTTCTTTCATCGACAGCTTCCTCAAAAAAATCCATGGATAAACTCATAATGCTGGGAGAAAAAAAAAACAAACAAAAAAATATCAGCGCGATCAGCGACTTATATTTTTAATTACCGAACTTCATTTTGCTTTCGAGGATGATTTGCAGCTGATATTTTGATACCTGTAGATCGAATTAGTGGTTTCTCTCCACATATATAAGATCTACATGTAGAATATACAGGAAATCTATGCAGTGTAAATCCCAACACAAACTTCTATATGTCTGCTGCCTTTGGTTCTGTTTACAACGCGTCACAACTTACGTCATCATTTACAGTATTTAGTACAAATAGGTCAACACAGCTTGGGCTCTGTTCAAAGCATGAAGTATATTTTTTTCTGTCAGAAATAAGGCTGGGTATTTTTTTCCCTTGGAGGTAAATCAAAAGCGGATCCAAGGTAGAGGGGTGAAGGCTTCAGATTTTTTTTTTTAGAAAGGGGGGGGGTGATTGAATTAAAAGGGGGGCCGGGGGCGGACAGGGGTTGGTTTTCTACTAACTTCTCTCCCCTGTCCCGCTCCCTCCTCCCACCTCCTAACCTCACTCCCTTCTGCCTCCCTCCAGCTGCCTCTTTCCTCCCCCTCCCATTCATCCAAGTGCCTCTTATGGGGGTGGGGAGCAGACATGGGGTACCCGCTCTCTCCGCCCCCTTATCTCCCCTCCCACACCCTTCCTTCTTCCTCCTCCCTCCCTCTCCCCCTCTCTCCTTCCTCCAGCCCCTCCCTCTCCCTTTCACCCTCTTTTAAAGTAAAGGAATGAGCAAGAATTTTGTCTTCAGATACATATATTACATTGGAAAATCATTTACATTATTTAGAAGGGAAAATCCTGTAATACTAATGTTATACTGTACTTAATTTGTAAGTTTTAACCCCCTTTTCCAGATCATCCCATAAAACGATATATTGCTGATAACACTATAGACGGCGCCGAAAAGGAAGTTTTCTCTCTCTTCTACATTTTGAATGCTAATTTTTCCGGTGAAAGTAAAAGGGGAGAGGGGTGGGTGGGTGCAAGGGGGGGGGGATACATATTCCTGATACGACAACTGACATTTCATCACCCAATGAAATTTAAAAAGTAAACATTTAAAAGTTTAATTGAATTCATTGAATAATCAAGCTACATGTTAATCTTACAATATATAAATAGTTCAGAAAACAGTAAAATTCTTTTTTCTTTTTTTAATTTTAATGGTTTGTGCCCACAGTTTTCTTGCCCGAGTTCTCTTTTCCTTGGTTTTCGTCAAGGTCCAAGGAATTAAAATGTATAGATTAAGATGACATCACTTGATCTTTTCTTATCTGTCATTTATGTTTTAAAATTAAGCATTGCGATTTCATGTTTTAACTGATTGTTTTGTGACATTGAGAATTGTTTCCCCGCATTTACGAGTTATGTGCATGCTGTCGATTTAGAAATTGTCTATAATATCCCCTCTCCTGTAGATGATTCTGGATTTAAAGAAAAAAACTAATGTAAGGCTGATAAAGACGGTAAAAATGATGCTGGAAAAAATAACAAGAACACATATTGTATGACATATTTTATTCTTATTAACTTAGTAAAAAAAATATTCAGTGATGTATGGTGAAAATTGGGTATTAATTCATTGAAATTATATTTCATCTGCGTCCTCACAATGGCTTTGCCATAATTCATATTAATCAGAGATAATGAATCAAGTGGATGACATGGTTAATAAGGTCAAACCATACAACAAATATAGGTAATAATCAGAGATAATGAATCAAGTGGATGACATGGTTAACATGGTCAAACCATACAACAAATATAGGTAATAATCAGAGATAATGAATCAAGTGGATGACATGGTTAACATGGTCAAACCATGCAACAAATATAGGTAATAATCATAAATAATGCATCAACTGAATGACATGGTTAACATGGTCAAACCATACAACAAATATAGGTAATAATCATAAACAACACATCAAGTGGATAACAAGGTTAACATGGTCAAACCATACAACAAATATAGGTAATAATTATAAATAATACATCAATAACTACATTGCCATATGTAAATCTTTAGTTTACGTGCTATTCTTTGTTTCTGTGTGTGTTCTTCTTTGCAAAGTCATCTTGTTTGAAAACAAAAAAACCAAAACAAAGACACCATTGAAAGCACGAATGTCCACACATAAAATGAGAGTGACCAAAAAGCACTTGGAACCGATTTTAGACGACGGATATGCTTTATGCATGTGCAAATAATTGACTACTTTAAACGTGGTTACTCTCGCTGGGGGAGAAATTTCATGATTATAACATCGATCAAGACGCTACACTTGGGAGACATATTCGCGATATAAACGTCTCTTTCTTTAAAAAAAAAAAAAGGGGGGGTGATCTCCGGTATGACCACCCTGCACTCATCCAGTAAACCAAACCAACGAAAAAGTGATACGTAAATGACATCAGACAAACTTACAAACCACAAGAAAGAAAAGACACGACAGCATTCACTAGAACATCATACAAGACCATCGTACAGAAACATCAAACATTAATGACAACACATAAAAGGCAAGGGACCAATGTGCACCCGGTGCCGACTTTGGACGGCCATCTGCTATTAGCAAACTATGTGATTATCCGGATTACGTGTGCATAACCCTACCATTTATCCAAATACACAGAGGTCTCCGCAGACGCACAGTAGTTGTATAAACATAAAACTTCTCACGGTAAGGTGACATCACAAACAAGACAGTTAAACGCAGCGGCCTCTTGTAACAAATTCTATGTAAATGGATCTTAACAATGCTATGGCATGCGTATAACAGTCTGCCCTCTGTTGGCTGAAGCGACCTTAAGATCAATCATCCGAGAAGTCTTACCAACTTTCAGATAGGATAGAAAATCAGGACCCAGTCTTTTAAACAAGGCGCGTCATGGAGTCCCGTCGTCACGGTTGACCAGTGTGCAACGTTGGGAAAGACACTAGTGCAAAACTGTAGATTGGTCCAGTACCCTGCCAGTGTTCTTTTGATGACCTTACCGTCTCATACTATACTCGTCTTTTGTGTTTTTGCATCGGGTGTTTTGGTGTATTGCTGTTGGTGCTGCAACAGGGTCTTGTCGGAGATCCCCTCCCTTCTTTTAGGATCATATCCTCGGTAAGGCAGGCGACTGACTATTTTCTTACATTTTGATCCTTCTGATTTTGTTTACTAGGTCACCGTAAAATGAAGGAAATGAAATTCCCAATGATACATACTCTGATGCTGGAGTTTTGAAATTTTTAAAGAAGTTCAGAATAGTTATTGTTAAATTTCCAAAAATATTTTACAAGTTTATAATATCTAAATCCTTGACTGATAAGTTTCTTCGTAATTTGTTTATTTTTATCATGGAAGTCCGACACGGCAAACTTTACAGACACAGAAACACCATTTTTGGACCTATATATCAAAAGTGTCAATGGAGAAAATCATACAAGTATGTATGACAAACGAGATGATTTTGGATTCAACATAGTAAATTTCCCCTGTCTTGACGGTGATGTCCCTAGAGTACCGTCATACGGTATCTACATTTCACAGCTCATCCGTTATACTAGAGCATGTTTTGGATTTCCATAGTAGAAATTTACAAATTACAAAGAAACGTTTAGGTCAAGGTTTTCGCTTTCACAAACTAGTAAAGACTTTCTGGAAATTTTATAAAAGTTATGATCAACTTGTTTTGAAATTCGGACCCATAGAAGCAACAGAGTATATTACTTTAGGTATTTCACAACCTGCATTTTATGGTGACATAATTAACAAAATGAGAAGGATCGAAGGTAGATAGCATAACTATCGAAAATGCGTCACAGTCATCAAACGCCTTTTATACCTTGGATATGTGATCCTAATGTCACCAGACGGACTCTAAGCTTGGTACTTGACCAATCTACAGTCTTGTACGGGAGCATTTTTAATACTTGCACTCTGACTAACTGTGACGACGGGACTCCATGACGGGCCCTGTCCAAACCTCTTTAGAGAATACAGGGCCCGACCACTTGTCCTCTCTGAATGTCAGTGGGACTCCTCGGGTGATAACATATATGAGCCCGCTACAGCCGGCTGAGTACGGACTGTATTACGCACGTTCATTTACATATTCATCTAAGTTGCTTGCACCCCTGCGTTATACGGTCTTGTTTGTGTGTGGTCATCTAATAGTGAGGAGGTTGTTTTACACCTTAATTGTGCGTTCTTCGATACCTCTGGGAAATCGGAATAATGGGAGGGTTGTAAGCACGTAATCAATGATAACCATACTCATGATACTGTCTGCTACTTACTTGGCAGATGGCCGTCCTAAGTTGGCACCGGTTGCCCATTGGTCTCGTTGGTTTATGTGTGGTCTTTTATGTTTAATATTTCTAGGTATGAGTTGGTGTTCCTTGTCTCTTTTTCGTCTTTCTCTCTTTCTGTGGGTGTCTGTTTTGTGTTTTTTTTTTTTGAATTGGATGTTCTTGGGTTTTGCTGTGGGTGCTGCAACCTAGTGTTGTTGGAGAACCCCTCCTTTCTTCGAAACATGGGTACAAGAATTCAGAAGGGATATTTTCAAGTAGAGGAAATTGTTTGCGAAGACCATTAATTCGTAAAAATACTCGAACATTTTTCACGTTTACAGTATGAAACAAGAGGCCCAAGTGGGCCTATATCGCTCCCCTGAGAACCATGTCACTTTTGCTGAATGACTGAATACATGCACATTGTAATGGTGATTGTTAGTGTGGTCCATCCTTAAAGTCATGTAAAAAGAAAATCCAAAAAAATATTTTGGCACAGAATCTATATGAAAGCATTATATTAATGGCATCAAGTGTGATTAATATAACAGCAAATTAGGTCTCAAAGACATGCTTTCAATGTGTTAGTTCAGGAAATAGTATGAAAATGTCCATTTCTGACAAAGTCCGAAAAGACATAAAAAATTTGACTTCAGAGTGGAACTAAAAACAGGAATACTTCTTAAGAGATCCCTCTAGATCATTCTGATGCCTTCGGTTTGTTGATATATGCTTGGACTCTGAAGAAGTAGTTTGTCAAAGAACCCTGTGACCTACTTTGCCCCGGGTGGCGACACTTGTTGACGGATCTTGATGAAAAACAACATTACTTGTAGGGAACCATTAGCATATCACACCTACCAAGTTTCTTTAAAATGCCCCAGCGGTTCTGAAGAAGAAGTTGAAAATACCCTCCCCCACCTCTTCCAATTCAATAAGAAAACAAGCAGATTCAGAGAATCGTGGTCCCCCGCTTGGGGTGTTTGACTCAGAAAAATTTGAGTCCTTTATGTAGGTCAAATATCTAGGTCACGGTCACGAGGTCAAAAATTTTTGTGTCAGTGTAAAGGTCTTGTCACAAGGAACTCACATGTGAAATATGAGAACTGTATCTCTTCTGGTTAAAAAGTTATAGCCAAGGTTAAAGATTTTGTGACACAGACAGACGGACGGACGGACGGACAGATGAATGAGATTTAATGTCCCCCGCTTTAGAGTACTGCAAACGGTACAAAATATGCCTGTCATGAAAAATTTGTGAAGGTTATTTAATCACATTACTTGACCAGAAAGAACAACTTGCATATTTGATCTGCAACTGAGGAAAACAAAGTGATGTACCAAATGAAATGACAAGATTAGAACTTGGTATGAAGTTTATAAAAATAAAGTCACAAAAAATAACAACACTTCTTAAGACAGCTCTCTAGATAATTCAGATGCTTTCGGTTTGTCGATACATGCTTCGGTTCTGAAGAAGAAGTTTGTCAAAGGAGGGTACCCTCTGGGACCTACTTTTGCCTCTGGTGGCGCCACCTATTGAGAGATCTGGACGAAAAACAACAACACTTGTAGGGGACCATTAGTACTTCATACCTTCCAAGTTTCATGAAAATCTGCCAAGCGGTACTGGAAAAGAAGCAGAAAATGTATAAAGATCACCCCCCCCCTCCCTTTTTACATAAGAAAATAATTTATAAAAATTCATAAAAATAAAATTTGAGCATAAAATACATATCAAAACATTAAGTAACTGAAAAAGATAAAAATGCATTAAATGAGTGCATAAAATCATACATTTATGGAGTAACTGAAAGAAATAGTGCAAAAATGAGCATTTCTGACGAAGTCCGAAAAGACATCAAAAACGCGTCAAAAATTTGACTTCGGAGTGGAACCAAAAATAACAACACTTCTTAAGACATCTCTCTAGATCATTCAGATGCTTTCGGTTTGTCGATACATGCTTCTGTTCTGAAGAAGAAGTTTGTCAAAGGAGGGTACCCTCTGGGACCTACTTTTGCCTGTGGTGGCGCCACCTGTTGAGGGATCAGGACGAAAAACAACAACACTTGTAGGGGATCATTAGTACTTCATAACTACCAAGTTTCATCAAAATCTGTTCAGCCGTTCTGGAGAAGAAGTCGAAAATGTGAAAAGTTTACGACGGACGACGCCGGACGCCGGACGCCGGACGGACGGACGCCGGACGGTGCGCTATGACAATAGCTCACTTGAGCTTCGCTCAGGTGAGCTAAAAAACCACCAACGAATGAGTCTTCTTGTTCAAGAAATCAAAGTGCACAGTTGGTTCAGAAATGATATATTAGCTCTTATATTATTTTATCTAAGAATAACGTCTGACAGAATACAAGATGCTCAAAAATGAGAATGAGAGAAAACCATTTTATGGACATGATATGATAATCTGGGATGTATCACTGGGTTGGGTGCACCCCCTCCTTGATCCTCCAAAACCGGCCTAACTTTGTAGCATTTTTGCACTCTTTCAGATAAAAAATTGTCTTATGGAAATTCCCATTGCAAAAGTGGTATTTTTTGGGAAAAACATGGTTTTGTTAGTCAAAAATCACTGAAAATAGGAAAAAATTATAACTTTTATATGGATGATGTTTTTAAAAATTGAAAAGTGCGAATATATAGTTTTTGTGATGCTCTTTCAGATGAAATAAGTTGCAAGTTCCAATTTTTATTTTTACTGCCCCAAAATACCAATTAAATTAACAGAGGATATTTCAAATGCATATGGCTTACAAGGACAAACTATGATATACCCAGGAACACTTTTGAATATAAATAATAACGACTGATTTCATAGTAATGAGGATTTTCCAGAAATTAGCGATTTTTAAATAAAAATTGAGATTTTCCACCCAAAATAGCAAGATAATCAAAGAAATCTCTTCTAACTCATTAAACTTGATCACATTTATGCCATCCAATTATATGAAACCTCTCCAGCTTTGATTAAATAAAAAATATAAATTAAATAAAGCCTGTGTTTGTGAAACACGAATGCCCCCGGTGGCATCTTTGTTAGTATGAACACTATTTTCTGTTAAGTACATGTATGTGAGGTCACTGGGTTAAAAGGTCAAAGGTCAAGGTCACGAGGTCAAAAATTTTGGTATCAATGGAAAGGTCTTGTCACAAGGAATATGCATGCGAAATATGAAAGTTCTATCATTTACCATTCAAAAGGTATGCCCAATGTTAAAGTTTTTGAAAAAATAGGTCAAAGGTCAAGGTCAAGGTCACGAGGTCAAAATTTTTGGTATCAATGGAAAGGTCTTGTCACAAGGAATACACATGTGAAATATGAAAGCCCTATCACTTCCCATTCAAAAGTTATGCCCAATGTTAAAGTTTTTTGAAAAGTAGGTCAAAGGTCAAGGTCACGAGGTCAAAAATTTTGGTATCAATGGAAAGGTCTTGTCACAAGGAATACACATGTGAAATATGAAAGCCCTATCACTTACCATTCAAAAGTTATGCCCAATGTTAAAGTTTTTTGAAAAGTAGGTCAAAGGTCAAGGTCAAGGTCACGAGGTCAAAAATTTTGGTATCAATGGAAAGGTCTTGTCACAAGAAATACACATGTGAAATATGAAAGCCCTATCACTTACCATTCAAAAGTTATGCCCAATGTTAAAGTTTTTGAAAAATAGGTCAAAGGTCAAGGTCAAGGTCACGAGGTCAAAAATTTTGGTATCAATGGAAAGGTCTTGTCACAAGGAATACACATGTGAAATATGAAAGCCCTATCACTTACCATTCAAAAGTTATGCCCAATGTTAAAGTTTTTGAAAAGTAGGTCAAAGGTCAAGGTCAAGGTCACGAGGTCAAAAATTTTGGTATCAATGTAAAGGTCTTGTCACAAGGAATACACATGTGAAATATGAAAGCCCTATCACTTACCATTCAAAAGTTATGCCCAATGTTAAAGTTTTTTGAAAAGTAGGTCAAAGGTCAAGGTCAAGGTCACAAGGTCAAAAATTTTGGTATCAATAGAAAGGTCTTGTCACTAGGAATACACATGTGAAATATGAAAGCCCTATCACTTACCATTCAAAAGTTATGCCCAATGTTACAGTTTTTTGAAAAGTAGGTCAAAGGTCAAGGTCAAGGTAACAAGGTCAAAAATTTTGGTATCAATGGAAAGGTCTTGTCACAAGGAATACACATGTGAAATATAAAAGCCCTATCACTTACCATTCAAAAGTTATGCCCAATGTTAAAGTTTTTGAAAAGTAGGTCAAAGGTCAAGGTCAAGGTCACGAGGTCAAAAATTTTGGTATCAATGGAAAGGTCTTGTCACAAGGAATACACATGTGAAATATGAAAGCCCTATCACTTACCATTCAAAAGTTATGCCCAATGTTAAAGTTTTTGAAAAGTAGGTCAAAGGTCAAGGTCAAGGTCACGAGGTCAAAAATTTTGGTATCAATGAAAAGGTCTTGTCACAAGGAATACACATGTGAAATATGAAAGCCCTATCACTTCCCATTCAAAAGTTATGTCCAATGTTAAAGTTTTTCGGACAAACAGACAAACAGACAAACAGACAAACAGACAAACAGATAAACAGACAAACAGACGGACAGGCCAAAAACTATATGCCCCCGAATCTTTGATTCCGGGGGCATAAAAATATATTCACAGAAATAAGTGAATTTTGCACATAAATTAGGTTTTTTGTCCCAAAATAAGACATAAATTAAATTTCAATTATCAAATGACGTTCCTATTCATTTATTATAAGAAATAGCAGAATATCAAAGCTAAACCATATCAATTTAGGCAAATTAAAAGATCTAGTACTTATTTTCTCAAAATAAGTGGTTTTTGCATAAAAAATGCATATTTTACCCAAAAATGATTGTTTTAATGAATCATTACATTAAATTGCACAATCATCTGACAAGATGATTACTCTCTATTATGATAATAGCTTTAAATGTATAGTTTTAGCAAAGAAAATGAATTAATATAATTTTTCCAGAAATCTGTTATTTTTAGACAAAAAACAAGCATTTTGCCCCAAAAATTAAGTAGAAAATATACCTTTTATGTTTCATACATGTAATTATGAGTGAACCTAAATAATTACAGTTCAAAATACATTCCTGCTATCATTTCAAGAAGTTCTATAGATTCAATAAATATTCTCCAGAAATCAGCTACTTTTAAATGAAAAAATACGTTCTTTCCCCCAAAACACTTTGATTTTGAATGAAATGTTAGTAAAACATATATAATCTGAAAGAGTGTGGAAAGTTACACTAGAAAATAGCTTTCAATCATTACTTTCATAATAGATGAGGGTTCTTTAAATAAATATACAGAAATCTGATATTTCTAATTGAAAATACAGGTTTCTTTATAAAATAATTAATTTCGAGGACTTTGCAAAACAATATGAATATAAAATATATGTCATTTGAAAGGGGAGACTTTAAAGATATTTTTTAATCATCATTGAACGATCATATGCAATATTGAGGAGCTGAGAAGCAGGAATGAATTAAAATTTCCTCAAATTAATATTTCTGTGAATTTTGGCAAAAATTCGACTTTTTTACCCCAAAACACACAGTAAAAAATAGAAATTGGAACTTGCAACTTATTTCATCTGAAAGAGCATCAAAAATATTATATATTCACTTTTTTTAAGTTTTAAAAACATCAACCATATAAAAGTTATAATTTTTTTCCTATTTTCAGTGATTTTTGACTTAAAAACATGTTTTTCCCAAAAAAACACCACTTTTGCAATGGAAATTTCCATGAGACAATTTTTCATCCTAAAGAGCGCAAAAACTGCTACAAAGTTAGGCCGGTTTGGAGGATCAAGGGGGGATGCACCCAACCCAGTGATACATCCCAGACTACAAGAAATGTTACATTTAGATCTGAAATTGTTTTGAAATTCTTAAAAATTTGAGTTGAAGATCATTTACATCTTTTCTTTCATCGTTAAGGTGGTATGGTGGTATTGGCTGTGCAGGGGTTATGTCGCTGATTACTGGGCTGTCCTTCCTCGGTCTGTGTGTGGGTAGCTGTGGAGGGTGTGGAGGGAAAGGGGATGTCACAAAGAAAGGCTGTCTGGCTAACTCTGGAGGAAGATTACTCATGGCGTATGTATAATCAAAAGCAAACCTTGATTTGTGTCAAACCTTTTCATGATTATTTAAAGTAATGAGCCACATACAAAATATAATGTATATTTCAGTGCATTATGTTCAAGAATGTATATAAACATCGCATCCAAACTTATGCTCTAAAGAGCACTCCTTTGATAAAAATTGCACAATTGTATCGTCAAGAAATTATAAATCATGATTTCAAGAAAACCTTTCTATTCCGATCGCTGTTCAATTTTTATTGAAATTTTCAGATCTACCATATTCTTGTTTATCTTTGGATCACTACTGATGTTGCTGACAACAATACTGTTTGTACCTGGGTCTATGCTAGAACGATATGTTTGTCAACCTCTCACGGATCCTGAGCTTAAAACAATTGATAAAGTAAGATTAACTTAAAATCTGAGAAAACAGACATCACTTTCTTACACAGGAATATTTTTTTTACATTCAGAAGAAATGGGAAGAAATCTTCTACAAGACCACGCTAGACTGATCACAGCGGATCACAACCATAAGAATGCAACAAAAATTGCAACATTTAAACAAAACAACATGTTAAAAAAACAAACGAAGACAACATAAAACATGACAATGTCCAAATAGCATTAACCAACAGACAATCAAAGCAGCCACAATAAGAAAATAAACGACTACACATAAATGGAGGGAAACCAATATGCATCCAGCGTACACTATGGATGGAAATTGGACAACGTCCGTCATTGTGTCACGTTGTCACAATGGTCGGAGTTTCTTACTATAAAATAAATGATGGGTAGAGTACTTTCGATGACCTAAGGATCATATCATTGTAACAAAGGTTGTTGATTTTTATTTAGCGCCCGACATTTGACGGGACGTATTATGGTATGGCGCGGTCCGTCCGTCTGTTCGTCCGCTTATGGAACGCAATAACTTGAATATGCCTTAACGGATTATCATGATATTTCTACATTGTGATGGGACTGTAGAGAGGAAGCTGCCTTTCGATTTGCAGGGTCATACCGATTCTGTTTTCCCTCGACCAGACCTATTTTCCCCGATTCGCCTCGGGAAATAGGTGTAGTCTCGGGAAACCAGAATCGTGCTAACTCCCTCAATGGTATACTCTAACTGTATATTATTTTTTAAGTTAAATCTTCCCTTTATCCGTCTTAATTTGTGTATCAAGTCATCGTTTAAAAAAGGCAAAGAAAATTTAAATGATTCATATATATATTCTGATACTAAGCTTTTCCCAAATTCCAAAGGAATACAGGATTATCCCTGAAAAATATTCTGAGTCCCAGGATGGAGTATATATGGTTTACATAGTGAAATGGCCCCCTAAAATCGACTTCTCCAAAACAACGTTTTGTTGTCATTTTCAGAAAGTAAAATATCTATATTTTGAGAAATCTACTCCTCGCTTTCTAAGACATTGTAATTTTTGCATTAATATCGTCAAAACCGGTGATTTTGTCAATTTTTACGAAAAATAGCATAATTCATGGTTATTTTCAATTAGATAACATCGAGCGGGATCGTGAACAACTTTTGCATGCACCTAAAGACTTGTAAAGGCAACAACAGATCAAAATATAAAAGTTGTTCAGAAGCCCGCTTGAAAATCACCCCCAAAAGTACGTTTTTACAGAAAGGCAAAATATACAATTTTTAAAGTCCAAAGTCTTGGAAGCTGAGAAAGGAAATTAAAATTATCCATCATTTCATACGTAGCCTACGTTGTAGAACTAATATTTTGCTATGAAAGGGGGCTACTTTCCTTTGTAAACCATAGTCCTTTTCAGTCCGCATCTTCTCAGTGATAATTTCAGTGTGGAAATCTTGATTGATCCATTATTGTTCTACAATTTGTTTCTGAAATATGTGAAAAACATAAATGTATTTGAAATCCTGTGTTTCTATTTTATCATATTTAAGCTTATGAAAGATACATTCAGCATAGAGGATTTCTTGGCTTACAAAAACGGCCACGTGCCCACCATCGGAAAAATGCTTCAGTAAGTAACAATATTTCTAATTTTTAATCTCGATATTTCTATTTTTCTTGTTCTTCTCTAATGATTGTTCATTGCCATATCCTATTTTCTTGCAGGAACTGTAAAGAAAACCAACCAGTATATTCAGCATTTGATTTACAATACCTATCAAGTGGTATCGACCTGACAAGTGTAGAGAAAACTATAAACGATACTAAGGATGTGAGTGATACTTTCTATCTAGATTTAAAAGGTATACAACATAAATAACTTGTTTAATCGGGTAACATAATGATAGAATTTTCAACGTAAAGGTTACAAACATGAAAGGTACAAAGCATGTGCTTTACTAAAACTAGTGGTCAGCAGTTTCTTCTATCTACAAATGTACGTCATTTCGTATACATTGTTAGGGATCTTGTTGTATTTATTCCATTTTTATTTTTCTTTGTAACAGTTAATTACACATCATGCATCATCTTTTACTCAACTTAACATAACAACTATTCACATTATTTCTCTCATCATATACGAGAATGTAATCTCCAGTACCATCTCATGGCAAAACATACCTACAAGCAACAGTTCGAAACACGTAGAAGGAGAGCAAATGCAAGATACAGGTGGTCAACCAAACCGCATAAATTAAGCTTAGAATGAATGATGATCTTACTAAATTCAGATAAACTTCTTTTCATTCTTTTCAGAGAGTTAGAGGTCAGCTAAAACAATCACTTTCAAAAATAATCCAAGCAGGTAAAACAGGCTCAACAACATTACTTCCCTCTTCTCTTGAAACATCGTTGGATCAGTTGCCCACATTAATTAATAAGAAGCTAGTTGATGATTTAAGCTCAATGGTACAGTATACATACTTTACTCTTGAGTAAATTCAGTATAAAGCATATTACTATAACTGACCTACTTTTAAAGTGTATCAAATGTAAATGATGAAACTAGTCGATGTGAATTCTTATCTTGAATTTTCACTTGAATTCTAAAATCAACACATAATTTTTTTAATTTCTGGTTCAAGATTACCGCCATGCAGAAGTCAGCAGTAAGTATAATATTACTTTATTAAACCATGTCATAATATAAATACTGATATTATTGTTATATATTATATTCAAAATTATAATTTCATTTGATATATCTCTCCTTTTTACTTTCTTCACAGCCGGATTCCATTCGAGCTGATTTGGTAAGAGTCAATCTTTAAAAAGTTTGAATTAATACAAGTTTGACAAGTTATCTATTTATCTTCCATCATATTTAATATATATTTAGAAGATATAATGCGAATGAAAAAGAGCAACACAACATTGTTCGTTTTAGTATTAAACTTTTTTGGTCATGTGTAAGACCTTTGTTCTGTTCAAATCAAAGAAAGGCAAACAATTGGTCTCAATATAAATGTAACCGCAATATCTTTGAATCACCTTTCATATAAAATATACAGCAAAAATTCAGATCAAAATATTGTGCATAGTTAATATGAAAGTTTCCAAGCTGATCGGTAAGTTATACATTCAGTTGTGTTGATTAACACAGTAATAATTGATTAACACACGTATTTTCATATCTCATGTTATCTTTAAACTTTGAATTTTAATATTCAAATTTCAATATATGACAAACGTGACTTACAACTTCCTTAGTAGTAACCTGCCTTCGTCCTCTGCCTAAGATGTATTCATTTCAATGTTAAACGTCATCAAATTCATTAGCATCATTTAAGATGAGATATAGTTTACAGCATGGATCAGACATGCACGTTTCTGGTATTTAACCCGCGTCAATCATTCTCAATCAAACAATGAAATACCGTATAACCAGAAATTTTCGCGAGTATCAAAATTCGCGATTTAATGGTGAAATAGGGTGTCTTTATTTTCGCGAGTACAGTTTTTCACGATTCCTAAATTAGAAACAAATATGTACATATGATGTTACTATTTTGTACCTTTTGTTATAGAAGTTTCAGTTATTTCTGTCATGAGAACACATTCATTTCACTGCTCTTTACGTCTAATCAGGAAAAATGAACAATGTCCCACGTACAATACGAAGAAATGTAACGGATATACCAATTTTTGATCAACCTTATCAAACGCTTTTTTTTTCGCGAGAATAATTTTTCGCGATTCCAAATCACTCGCGAATATAGCGAAAATTGGTATCTCGCGAAAATTTCTGGTTATACGGTATGGCCAAAATCTATGAAAATTATGTCCAAAATATACCGAAAGACGTAGCAAGATGACTGAGATGTGATGCTACAGGACCCAGGTTTCAGAAATTTGAGAAAATTTTGTAAACAGAAATTTTCGAATGCGTTTTAAGAAACGATCAACCGAAATTGATCGAACTTTGCTTCATGTGCCCTCGGGAACTTCTGGTCCACCAGCAGAGACACTCGCCAAAGATTTTAGATTCAACATTGTAAATTTTCCCTGGCTTGACGGTGATGTTCCTAGATTACCTTCATACGGTATCTACATTTCACAGCTCATACGGTATCCTAGAGCATGTACTGATGTTTTTGATTTTCATAGTAGAAATTTACAAATAACGAAGAACTTTTTAGGTCAAGGTTTTCGTTTTCACAAACTAGGAAAGACTTTCTGGAAATTTTACAAAAAAATATTGTCTACTTCTTTTGAAATTTGGACCCATACAAGCAACACAGTATATTACTTTGGGTATTTCACAACCTGCATTTTATGGTGACATAATAAACAAATAAGAAGGATCAAAGGTAGACAGAATTACCGTCGAAATTGTGTTACAATCATCAAACGCATTTTATACCATGGATATGATCCTTCTGTCAACAGACGGACACTTGGCTTATTACTGGGTCAATCTACAGCCTTGGACCATGGCATTCTTAAGAATTGCACTCTGTCTGACTGTGACAACAGGTCTCCCTGACAGGCCCTGTCCAAATCTCTTTAGAGAAGACAGGGTCCCGACAACCTGCCCTCTCTGAATCTCAATCGGGCTCCTCGAGTGATAGCACACATGAGCGCTCTCTACAGCCGGCAGAGCACGGACTGTATTCCGTACGCCTTTTTTTTATATCCATTTATATATTCATCTTGTGCTTCTTGGGCCCCTGTGTTATGTTGTCTGTTTTTATGGTCATCTTACAGTGAGAAGGTTATTTTACACAATTGTACGTTCTTCGAGACATCTGGGTAATCGAACATGTGGGAGGGTTGTGTACACGTAATCCGGATAACCACACCGTCTGCTACTAGCGTGAAAGATGGCCTTCCTGAGTCGGCACCGATTGTCCATGTGTAGTCATTTATGTTTGATGGTTCCATGTGATTTTGCGTTCCTTGTACCTTTTGCGTCTCTCTCTGTGCTTGTGTGCTCTGTGGTGTTTATTTTTTTAGCATTGGTTTTGAGGTTTTGCTGTCGATGCTGCAACCGAGTGTTGTTGGAGATCCCCTCCTATCACCAATTGGTACAAATATTAAGCATCTTCAAATTCATAAGCATCATTTAAAAACAGACGAAATTTACTGCATGGACCATATATGCATGTATCGGGTATTTAACCCTCGTCATTTATTATCAATCCAAGCAATGAAATATAGACAAAATCTATGAAAATTATTTCAAAAATATACCGAATGACGTAGCAAGATTGCTGGGATATGATGCTACAGGACCCAGGTTTCAGAAATTTGAGAAAATTTTGTAAACAGAAATTTTCGAATGAAGAAACGATCAAGCGAAATTGAACGAACTTTGCTTCATGTGCCAACGACGCCGTTCTGAGGGCAAGGAGACTAACCGAAAAAACAACTGAATCAAATTTGTCACGGGACGATACAATAAAACATTATAACATCTCGTTGTCCTCCATGCTGGAAGATATTTTAGGTTAGATTAATCCAAAATACCGAATTTAACGAAATACTGGATGGCGGGTGTTGCTAACGATCAGGATATGTTTACTCTCCCTGGGCACCTTATCATATTTCCATTGAGGAGTCACTTTTGCTTCTTTACAGAATGTTTAAGTTGATTGTATTTTTGTTGTGGAAATATTTTCTCTGTTTTTTTACTCTTTATCGTAGTGGTGGTCTTCAGTGTTCACTGTGTTTCTATTTTGCATTAGCTGATTCTACAAGTAATTATGTTTGGTAGTCTTTGGAATCAATGGAATTGCAATTTTGAATTATAGTGTACATTCTTTTTTTAATTTATTCAAGTTGGTTGCGTTTGCACTACTTTTGGGTTATTTGTCTTGTTCTGAGTTCTAATACCGGAGCCACCAAGCGAAACTATAAATAATACAGCGAAACTAAAATTAAGCCTGAACTTTCCTCCCTTCTTTTGCATTATATATGTAACATGATCCATGTTATGTTTAAACTTAACAAATTTGCACAGCGCATTTTCACAGCACCAGCTACAGCGCATTCCGTATTAACACTGGACACTGGATATTTTACATTCGATAAAGTTGTCCTTCGTATTTCGATGGAGCTGTGTTGTTTGGTCGATTATTCTTTTCTCGCGCCGATTTTCTTTTCTCGTGAGGAAGTGATGTTATATATTTATTCAAGAATCTGAAAGCATTTTCATTGTGAATTTTGGAGTCTGATTTCCGGTTTTGTGATTTAATTCATTCCCTGATTGATTGTGTGTGTTCATATGTTCTTTTATCTGTACAAAGATAAACCCTATTTCAAAATTCTTAGACTACAGACAAGTCAGGAAAATTTGAATTGCATTTCAATAGGACTATTTTAACTTTAAAGGTTTGACGATGTAGAAAAAAATACATTATAACTTGTGTAATCAAGTATAATTAAAACAAGCGATTTAGCGAATAAGGTCTTCGTAGATGTAATAATTTTTCGAAAGCAACTTCCAGGATAACGATATTTTCTGAGCCCAAAACAAAAATCTGCGATGGATACAAGTAGGCCATGCACGGGAATACTAGTACCTTTGAACTTGCCATACCTATAAATATTAGGAAAAAGATAAAGACAGGACAGGGGTAGGTTATATGGATATATGTAATGTGTAAAAATAAGAGAAAGAATGGATAGGGATAGATTTTATATGTAATGTGAAGGTGACATAAAAAAAAAAGAAAATAATATGATAAAACCATGTACTGATCTTTCAAATCAATTTGAACGACTAGGACACCATGCAGACCAACGTAAAGAAACTAGACCAAATCAGAGCAACATTGAAGGTATGTAGAAAATATAGTTATGATATGATTTCCATATTTCAAATGTGTTCTCCTTGTGATCTGACCTTCCTAGTTTTACATTTTTGTAATAATAATTGAGTTTTATCATTTTACCAAAGAATGTGAAATTTTGCATTTTCTACAATACTTATATTTCACTAATATGAATTTTCAGAGTAAAATATTCTTATTATGACTATTTGATATTATTAAATTTGCCCTCTTTTTTTCTTTTTAGACATCAGTACAAAAAGTGAAAGACGAACTCAAAAATGCTACCACTAATGTCCAAAAATCCACGGCTATTAATGACGTAAGCAAATGCAACTGTCTCTCTCTCTCTCACTCTCTCTTTGCTTCATTTCGACCATATAATCAATGCAATGTTAAGGGAAGACGGTTATCATGAATCAGTACCTTTTTATGTGAAACATAACATTGTTTTCAGATGATGGAAGGCTTCATCAATGATATGGTGAAGATTATAGACGATCTTTTTAACTTCATCAAAAGTGCGGTAAGTTCATTAAGATAGAGCACTAAGAGCAGCAATAGCTAGTATTGAAGTTGATTCTTTTAAAATTGAAACTCCATTTGACTGTATCTGTCACGAAATACGATTTTGTCTTTTTTGATTTTCAGATACTTAAAGAAATGGGTAAATGTAGGCCCGTCTATAATGTTTACCATTCTATCATCAATGAGTCGTTATGTAGGTACATCGTCGATTCATTGGTATGTATCATTCTGAGTATATCTCACATAATTTTATGGTAAAAGTACATAAAGTGTATATGACTACAGTTGGCCAATTTTATTTACGGTTGATAACTTCCAAGTTGAAAGAATTCATACATTTGGATGACTTGATAAGGACCATTGGGCTTGTACCGACGTTTTCAGAAAGTCTGATTTACCTTAAACCAAGCACTTTTTGTTTATTTTTTGTATTTAATATTCTTGTAAATGAATCAAATAATTCAACCGAGTAATATCCCGTTTATATGTATCATTTATGAAATTGCTTACATGCACATGTCTTTAACCAGAACGGATTCTGGTGTTCTATTGGCTGGTGCATCTTGTTCTCTCTACCAATGGCTATATTTGGTACAAAATTGTCCAATCAAATGAGAGATGTAGAATATGCAGTGGAAGGTAGCAAAACAAGGTAAGTGACAATATACCATGAAAGCAGGTCAAGTTGAACATTTTTTACAAGCTCTAAGAAATAAAATATCTAATAATGCAAATACCTTATCTTTATATTGATTACTATGACTGTTACTTAACATTCAGAGGTACACGTCTTATATAATAGTTAATGTGTCTATTCATTTCTAATTTCAGTATGGGAAAAGTTAATTCCTTGAAATCAAGGTAAATATCTTTTATCCCAATAAGTTTGAATAAAACACCGCTAAAGACGGTATGGCCGGATTGCAAAGTAAGTTTTTGTCACCAACTGGGTCAAGGTCACTAAGTCATATATTACAGCATACATTGAGAGGTCTTGTCAGAGGCAACCTACATGTATTATATAAAGTTTCTACTGTATACAGTTCCTTAAATTTTGCTTAAACCAGGAACTTTAACCAAAGTCTTTGACTAGGTCAAAGTCCAAGGTCAAGGTCACTAGGTCCAATGTTACAGCATAAATTGAAAGGTCTCATCATGTGCAACCTAAATGTATAATATAAGATTTCTACTGCATACAGTTCCTTAGATTTTGCTTAAACCAAGAACTTTAACCAAAATCTTTAACTAGGTCAAAATTCCAAGTTCAAGGTCACTAGGTGAAATGTTACCGCATAAATTGAAAGATCTCGTCATGGGCAACATACATGTATAATATAAAGTTTCTACTGCATACAGTTCCATAGATTTTGCTTAAACCAGGAACTTTAACCAAAATCTTTAACTAGGTCAAAGTCCAAGGTCAAGGTCACTAGGTCAAATTTTACGGCATAAATTGAAAGGTCTTGTCATGGGCAACCTTCATTTATAATATAAAGTTTCTACTGCATATAGTTCCTTAGATTTTGCCTCGACCAGAAACTTTAACCAAAATGTTGACGGCAGACGGACAGACGGACGGACGAACGGACGGACAGACGGACATCGTCAATCTATAGACCGGAATTGCTTTGCAATCCGGCCAAAAATCAATAATTAAAGGAACTTTTGTCATCCTATTCATCAATGTCAAGTCAGGAACCTCAAGAATTATATTATAAAAATGCTTTTTAATGAGAAAATAAAACACCGCTAAAGACGGTATGGCCGAATTGCAAAGTAAGTTTTTGTCACCAACTGGGTCAAGGTCACTGAATCAAATATTACAGCATACATTGAGAGGTCTTGTCAGAGGCAACCTACATGTATAATATAAAGTTTCTACTGTATACAGTTCCTTAGATTTTGCTTAAACCAGGAACTTTAACCAAAGTCTTTGACTAGGTCAAAGTCCAAGGTCAAGGTCACTAGGTCCAATGTTACGGCATAAATTGAAAGGTCTCATCATGTGCAACCTAAATGTATAATATAAGGTTTCTACTGCATACAGTTCCTTAGATTTTGCTTAAACCAAGAACTTTAACCAAAATCTTTAACTAGGTCAAAGGTCAAGGTCAAGGTCACTGGGTCAAATATTATGGCATAAATTGAAAGGTCTCATCATGGGCAACCTACATGTATAATATAAAGTTTCTACTGCATACAGTTCCTTAGATTTTGCTTAAACCAGAAACTTTAACCAAAATCTTTAACTAGGTCAAAGTCCAAGGTCAAAGTCACTAGGTCCAATGTTATGGCATAAATTGAAAGGTCTCATCATGGGCAACCTATATGTATAATATAAGGTTTCTACTGCATACAGTTCCTTAGATTTTGCTTAAACCAGGAACTTTAACCAAAATCTTTAACTAGGTCAAAGTCCAAGGTCAAGGTCACTAGGTCAAATGTTACGGCATAAATTGAAAGGTCTCATCATGGGCAACCTACATGTATAATATAAAGTTTCTACTGCATACAGTTCCATAGATTTTGCCTCAACCAGGATTTTTAACCAAAATCTTTAACTAGGTCAAAGTCCAAGGTCAAGGTCACTAGGTCAAATGTTACCGCAGAAATTGAAAGGTCTTGTCATGGGCAACCTTCATGTATAATATAAAGTTTCTACTGCATATAGTTCCTTAGATTTTGCCTCAACTAGAAACTTTAACCAAAATGTTGACGGCAGACGGACAGACGGACGGACAGACGGACATCGTCAATCTATAGACCGGAATTGCTTTGCAATCCAGCCAAAAATATATGAAAGCATAATAATTCCGATAAGATATAAACTGAAATACAGCTACACTTTATACACTTTATCTACATTTTCAGAAACAAAGTTGGGCACATGGATGATAAGGAAACAGTGTGATTGAAGATGCTTTTATCTTTTGTTGTTTTTTTGTGTTTTTGTTATGTTATGTTTTGCTTTGTTTTGTTTTTTATGTTTTGTTTTGTTGCGTGTATGTGTATGTAAGGAATATAATGAAATGGACTTGTAGCTACAGTATTTTAACTGAGCATTCAAAATGTTTGAGAAAATCATGACTGAAACATGTGATCCATTTAAATTTCTGCTTGGAAATTATTTAGGTTCTATCTAGTAGCCAAGCAAAGCGAGCAAGCTTTTATGGTAACACATATACAAAACAAGTGGAAAAATGAACGAAGATACATACTGACCAATTCAATGTTCTTCAACCAAGATGGCCATTATGTGTGCCGCCATTTTTATCATTTTTATACGAAAATATTTCTAGATGAATCCCTATTTTTGTAGCTATATGGTGTGGATTTGGTTTTTACAGTGTGTAATATAAAGCTAGGATGAAAAGTAGTGAAATGGTTGAAAAGTGTTTATGTCTGCAACAGGACACTGAAAATTTTTGAATCCTTAGTTTCGTATGCTATATGGAATTTTTTGAATCCTTAGTTTCGTATCCTATATAAACATAACCTGCGACATTTTCATGCACCGTCTTCGCTTTGCTTCAAGGGCTTTGCCATAATTCATATTATAGGGGGAAAATTGGATTTTTTTCACTTTTGAATATTTTATTTATTAAATAATTATTGTAAATGTTTAATATCTGGCTGACTCTTTGGACCTTAATGAGTACTAAATACACATGAAACCGTCAGCTATTGAGGAGTACGAGACAATCTGACCTCTTTCAATATACATCATATTTAGAATAATATATATATAACCCCCCCTCCCTAAAATGAAATGACATAATTTTCCCTATCCTTTTTCATTTATAATATGTCATAGCAAAGTTTGTTATATTTTACATAGCATAATAATGATATTCCTCCTCTCATGAACTGTCATAGGAGTCTTAGACTTGAAAATACTCCTTGATCCGTCCATAATTAAACATTTATAGCTTTTTGTTTATCATTTTTATGCTTCCTGCAATGCAAGAGTGAAATATAGGGATCACTTTGTCACATTTTCTCATAAAGGAATATAACTTGATTAATATGTATTATACATCCAGCAAACTTGAAGAGATTGTCCAGCATGTTTTAAATCAACACCTAATGGGGGTCAAGGTCATCTGCATGAAAGGTCAAGGTGACATATTTAAGGTCAAACATGTGACAGGTGACTTAAACATAATCTTAAACAAATTTTTTTATATATACTGTATAACAAAACTTTCAATATTATAAGGCAAAATGTAGTGTCTTTACTTTGTGAGTGTAATTTTTTTGCTATTCCAAACTAAGAAATACATTGTATACATATCATGTATTGGTTTTGTACCAACCAATACATGATATGTATACAATGTATTTGTTAGTTTGGAATAGCAAAAAAATTACACTCACAAAGTAACAATTTTTTTTAAATTACATTTAATTTTATATCTGGAATACTCTCAAATCACCCATTTTTACCCTTTATTGAGATATAATGGTTCGTGTACCATAAGAACAAAAGAGCAAATTTACGATATACTTCATCAAACATAAGTTTTTGAGAGAACTATTATTTTGTTTTCAAATAACCCCCCCCCCCCCACATTTTTAGCATCTTGCAAAAAATTCTGCAAATACAGTAATGGACAATTACTACTTGTAATAGCACATTTATACATCTATATGTGATCTAAAAGCTAGTTATCAGTTTTGAAAAGAGCAAAAGTTTTGGTGGAATGAAATAGCTTTAGTTTGCTTAATGTTAGAAAAATTTCATGATCATTTACTTGCATGTGTTACTGACATTTGTAAATACTTCCTTGCTAGTAAAATAAAGAAAGCTCATGTCTTGCAGAACTTTAATGTCATATGATCTCTGAAAATTGACTGCATTTGAATAAATCATTTACTGGACATTTTTTTCTTATTTTTCAATTGGATGGCAATCACAAAAGACCCAGAAAGTGAACCAGCCTTCACTAAACCCTTAAATCTGACCTAGTTCAGTGTTCTAGGATTTTATTTAAAAACCACTTACCCAAACAAAAATGTCAGAATGAATCAATGAAAAGGGGATGTTAATTTTCCATCGTGCATCCTAGCCATCACCTTGAAAATGAATTATGTCCAGAAATATTGTCGCACTGAAAATAAAATCTTGTACATTGGTACATTCACTTTGGGGTGACTATTTACTTCTGTTTTTGCCTAGACATGCATGTATACACGGAGAGTGTAATGGGGAATGTGCTTCAAATTCACTTACCAACGGGTAAGTAGCATTCTGTTTTCCAGTTACCCGACCTCAACTTTCACTTACCTCGGGGGGTAACGGGTAATGGAATCCTAGATCAATGTAGTTTTACAAAAAGACCTTGACCTGGAGGTTGAACTATGATAAATAAACTCCTATGAAGGCTTTCTTGTAACTTTCCTATGGAAGTGTTATGGTTTTCATATTTCACATTACTAATTTTTATCATCTTGACAAGACCTATCTTTTTGGTACAAAGTCCAAATAAAATGAAAACACAAACTTAACTTACAATAAATATATCTTGACTCATATGTAATTAAGAAACATTGGGAGATTTTCGTGAAGCTAGAAAGCCAATATTTTGCTGTAATTCTTCATTACTTGTACAAAGAGACGGAAAACCTTATTTTTTTTTCAAAGCATGTATTTTATCATATAACAAATGTAAAACAACATAATCAAAATATAATCATGTCATTTGTTTAAAGGGTAACTTACTCTCTACACCTATATTCATAAGAAAAAAAATTACAAATCTGATTTGAACAAGTCATTTATAATGAAAGCCCAACAATGACAGTATTGATACATCAGTCCTGCTGACAGCCTTTTGATGAGAAAAACTAGATGGCACAGAGTCTATAAATGATGTGGATTTTAGTGTTTGAAGGGTGTGGTTATCCTGCCATGTGGGCTATAACCCCTGATGATTGACAGTATGGATACATCAGTCCTGCTGACAGCCTTTTGATGAGAGAGACTAGATGGCACAGAGTTTATAAATGATGTGGATTTTAGTGTTTGAAGGGTGTGGTTATCCTGCCATGTGGGCTATAACCCCTGATGATTGACAGTATGGATACATCAGTCCTGCTGACAGCCTTTTGATGAGAGAGACTAGATGGCACAGAGTTTATAAATGATGTGGATTTTAGTGTTTGAAGGGTGTGGTTATCCTGCCATGTGGGCTATAAGCCCTGCTGATTGACAGGATGGATAGATCGGTCCTTCTGAGAGCCTGTTGATGAGAGACAAGACGGCCCATAGTCTAGAAGGTAGAGTATGAACATTGTGGTCATCCTGTTTTGTGGGCTCTAACTCCTACTGACTTGACAGTATGGATAGATCAGTCCTGCTGAGAGCCTATAGATGAGAGACTAGATGGTACAGAGTCTATATAAGGTGATGTGGCAGGTAGTGTATGAATAGTGTGGTTATCTTGATGTATGGGTTCTAACCCTACTGGTACAGAAACAAGCTCCTCAACCTCCTCCAACAGTGCTTCTGCTTTCTCATCCAGTAATACCTAGATAGGAAAGGAATATTCATCAAATATCATGAAGGGTCAACCATTACCTGTAACATGTTCACTTTTGTAAATTTCATACAGATGTGTATACATATATATTATTATCCCCTAATCAATTGTAGAACAATGAATGAAGATTTTATGGTGCACTGGCAAACATTATTCAGGTTGAATAATATTGTTGTCTCTATTATAAAGCTGCAATATAAGCTACAGTATGTCAAATCTTAATTACCTCAAACAACAAACATAGGTAATCACAGATTACGAAGCTCACCTCGTGGCAGCAAAATTCAATTCAAACATATTTCTAAATACATGTATATTGGCTTTTAAAGGCAAAATCACTCAAGCAGAAAAAGAAGGTCAAGGTCATTTTATGAAAGTTTGATCAAAGATACATCCAATATGCAAGTTTGGTACATGAAGCACTTATACTTTGCTCAATATTTAAGGATTGTTTTTCAGCTTTTGCGCTTTATCGGTGTGTATTGGCAGTAGGGAATGGAAACAAAATATGTAAAGCACGAAGTGCTTTTCATGAATTTTGTTTCCATTCCCTACTGCCAATACACACCGATAAAGCGCAAAAGCTGAAAAACAATCCTTATATTTACATTTTACGTGTTAACTAAGTTATTTCTGCCAATCTTTCAGCCAGTTTCCTTACATTTGAAATATCATTGAAGAGGGAGAACGCCATTTGACGTAAGAGCAAACGAACGTTCGACGTTTTTCGCTTGATTCGAAGTAGTACCTTCTGTACGGAAACGTTGTTGACAAATGAGAAACTGAATTTTGTCCTCTTGCTGTATTTTGAACATTTCAATTAAAACTGAAGAAAATTGAATCGCGAAAATTCGTGACTTTTGTCCAACATAATTCAGACATGGCGGAGAGTTAAACTGGAGAAATTTCACAGAACTGAAGGGAAAACTTTTGAAAACTCTTTTTAACACACTGTTAAACTGCTTAGACATATGAAATCAATCGGTATTATTGTATACAAACTTCTGTAAATACCCTATTTCATCTGGAAGTAATTAGAATAATGCAAAAGTCGAGTACAGCCGTCGAAAACGCGAAAACTTTCGGTATTTTCATGACTTACCTCAACATCATGGCTAAAGATTCGCTGATACTCGAAGTATTTCTGATATTATGAATCCATAAGAAGCAAAGATAAATTCACTGTTGATAATGACACAAGTGAATCAAATCCTCATCCTAAATACTGAATATTTGATCCACTTATGCCTGAATATTCGCTCATCCAAACACGGCATCTTTCTGCAGACAACAATGCAGTTCGTCCTTGAACTTCGTCTACTACTGACGCGTGATCGACTTACTACGTCACACTTCTTGGAAGTGTACATGTGGTTGACCTAGATTTTGACACATTTCATCACTGGGGGTAGACGGTGTCGTTTGATAATAGATACATGTTTTGAATCTGTATTAAAGCAATAAATAAAATGGGCATTTTATCAGAAATTAATCCGCGTAAGTTCTAAAGTCACGTGATAGGCTCTTGCGATTATCGAGAAATAAAGCAACAGTTGGTTTGGTACCTTTATATAAGGGAAACGCAGTAGGAATGTAAATATTGGCTTTTAAAGGCAAAATTACTCAAGCGGAAAAAGTAGGTCAAGGTCATTTTATGAAAGAATGATCAAAGATACATGCAATATGTAAGTTTGGTACATGTAGCACTTATACTTTGCTCAATATTGGTATTTAAAGGCAAAATCACTCAAGCAGAAAAAGAAGGTCAAGGCCATTTTATGAAAGTTTGATCAAAAATAAATCATATATGCAAGTTTGGTACATGTAGCACTTATACTTTGCTCAATATTGGCTTTTAAAGGCAAAATCACTTAAGCGGAAAAAGTAGGTCAAGGTCATTTTATGAAAGTTTGATCAAAGATACATCCAATATGCAAGTTTGGTACATGTAGCACTTATACTTTGCTCAATATTGGCTTTTAAAAGCAAAATCACTCAAGAGGAAAAAGTAGGTCAGATGCTGCATCCGATGCATGGATCCATCTCGGCATCCAAAGATGAATCACTTGTGCAAGTTTGGTTACTGTAGCATTACTACTTGGTCAGATACTGAGCTACCCCAAACTTCTTAACCAAGTCACTCAAGTGGAAAATGTAGGTCAGATGCTGCATCTGATGCATGGGTTCACCTCAGCATCCAAAGATGAATCACTTGTGCAAGTTTGGTTAATGTAGCATCAGTACTTTGTCAGATACTGAGCTACCCCAAACTTCTTAACCAAGTCACTCAAGCGGAAAATGTAGGTCAGATGCAGCATCCGATGCATGGGTTCACCTCAGCATCCAAAGATGAATCACTTGTGCAAGTTTGGTTAATGTAGCATCAGTACTTTGTCAGATACTGAGCTACCCCAAACTTCTTAACCAAGTCACTCAAGCGGAAAATGTAGGTCAGATGCAGCATCCGATGCATGATTCACCTCAGCATCCAAAGATGAATCACTTGTGCAAGTTTGGTTACTGTAGCATCAGTACTTTGCCAAATACTGAGCTACCTCAAACTTCTTAACCGGACGCAGATGCGGACGTGGACACGGACGCGGACGCGCGGGGGTATAGCATAAGCTCACTCAACTTCGTCGAGGTGACCTAATAAAATATCCAGATGTGGAGTTTGTGTGACTGTCATAAAAAAGTTTTGTTTCTACAAGATCGTGATCAATACCATATGGTAAAGTTTGAATATGAGGGCTGTTCAAAAAATTTGTACACAAGTTTAATAAAACTTTTACTGCTATTGTAACATATATTGTTCATATACCAAATAAATCCATCTATGCTCCTAATATGAATCTAAACTTTTAAATAAAATATGCAAAATTGACAGCAATCAACAAGTCAAAAATATACCTTGGCAGAAGCCACGATCTGTCTGGCAACTTTACGTGGAATCTGCTTGATAGCTCTCACAATGTCATCAGGATCGGCACTAGCTACCAAAGACAATGAACGGAATCCTGTACAGTATAGCTGCTTAGCTCTCCCCTGAAAGATTAAGAGACTCTTCTCTTTGAAAACTTCTTCATACATTTAAAAGTACTGAGTGAACTAAACACAGCTTTACAGTATAAGGGACACCTATGATGACTTATTGTTTTCCCTGATCAGTTCTGATAAAAGTTGGGCTTTGGTTATGACATAATTTGATAAGATAACATGGTCTCCTATTGAATGGAACAAGATATGAAGTATACAATTACAATGTATCTTATTAAAATCAGAAGCCTCTTCTATGACATTTTGCTCTAAAAAAATCTGAATGCAATCTGTTTAAGATAAGTACATGTATGATGTCTTATCAATGCTAAAAATCACCTGATCTTAAATGGCATGCATTCAGGTCCTTTTTAAAGCATGTCTGATTTCAAATTTACATACAATATTTTTGTAAATCAATACAAACCAGTTTTACACCAGGAATTTCCATCAAGGGAATTAACTCAGCTGACACACAGTAGGCCAATCTCTTTACAAAGTTTCCAAGAAGTTCTTGATAAGGCCAAAATTCCTCCAACTCCTTTATCAAAATATTATATACGATATTGAAATGGCGGACAACATGAAGCAAAAGATACGCACTTTGCGATACAATAAATATTGTGATTTATTATGGTTATGATTTGGTAGGAAAAAAAATTGCTACATAGAGCAGAATGTTCATAAAATAATTATCTCGGCATTTAAGGTAAAGGATAGGCAAAGTAACGGTGTATCTCCATGTTTGTTATACATGTATTTATCCCTTTGTAAAGTGGTTATTATAACTTTAATTTCAGTTATATACTTTGCTCTTTGAAATAATTTAAAGCCTGTTAGACATATTTTCTGTAACACTGTAAGTACTAAATAGCTTCTCTACTCTTATATTTTGAATCCATTTTAAACTTAAACAACAAAATGTCAATACATGTAGTTGAAAAAGAATTAAGAATGTATATTAAGGTTTTAGGGGTATAATAACAATATCATGAAAAAGCTAGAAATTATGTCCTTCTATATCTTACATATTTTTAGATATTTGATATCTTTTTAATGTTTTATTCAACTCGCCATGAAAATTTATGGTCCCAAACATTGCCGAAGTTGTGCGTCTTCGGCCAACTTCGTGGCATTTCATTTTGCTGTTATCAAAACAATCGGAAGTAGAGTATTATACCCCTAAAGGCTTTATATTGCGTGAATCAAGACATAACTTTACATGTGTTACTTGCCTGTACAAATCTAAGAATACATGAAGCAAAGCTAGCAGAAGATGACAGGAGGTTTTGTATAAATCCTCGGGGCTGCTCAAACTTCTCAGCTACCTCCCATACTGTCCTCTGTTTCCATAGGTCGTACAGCATCAGAGTCAGGTAAAACCGTCTCACTGTAAACTCATTCACTGCCTATAATTAAGTTCAGTATATGATATGTCAAATAGAAAACATGTGCTGTGATACTATCTGATATGTAAAAAGTAGTTCAATCTTCAAGGTTAAAATCACTAGTTCAAAGGTTGCGGCAAAAAATTAAAGTAGCACGCAGGGTTCATCTCATCATGGTCCACTGTACAGTAAAGTTACTTGTCAGCTCTCCTTATAGTTTTCTCCCTACTGGGTATAACTTTTTGATGTTGATTCACAGACTGGCAGAGTGAAATACTGACTATCAGACAGACTTTGCAATTTAATATTCCAGATTTTGTTTTGCTTTTCCACCAAAAACCAATAGAAAGATGGACTGGAAATATTTTTCCCAAAAGTCTACAGCACTTTTAGTCCTCATTAAGCCTAGAAAAATATATTTGCAAAATAATGACATACATTTGTACCTGTCTAGAGTTTTGTCCCGACACTTTCTTGGCTACGTAACTCTCTGGCACACCTATAAGCTCTGCTACTTTTAATTCCACAGGATTCAATGCCATCATCTAAATGTATTACTCATGTAAAGTAAATGTCAAGTATTGATATTCTCAATAGAACAGTGTACTGATACGCTTCATGTATGTGAGCACAAACAATGTACTAGGAATGTGTGCTTTGTATGAGGTCTATAGATAATTTCTGTCAAGTCTATAAACAGGAAAACAAAGCAGATTCATATCTGGTGAGCATAAACACAGACAGGTACTTCAGTATCTGTGCTCTGATTTCACCAATCAAGGAGTGTTTGCATATGACACAACTTTCCTCACAATACACGTTACACAAAAGGCTTCAGTGTATCCATGACAGCTGCCTTGCATAAAACATAAAGAACAGACATGAAAAATATAAAGTAAGGTGGAAAACAAAACAGCTACTTACCACTTGGAAGTAGGTCATCCAAGAAGGTGATATGTTGTTTGGTGTGTCATATGGTGTAACAAGGTAGAGTAGATGGAGGTAACTTGACAACACTAAGGACTCCTCCCCCTTCTGGAGATCTGTGTATAACAAGGAGGCATAGTCTATATCCACAGAGCCTACAAAGAAGTAAATGATTTGGTGTTACAATGTTAGGTGTGTCATATGGTTTTACTAGGTTAAGTAGATGGAGGTAACTTGACAACAATAAGGACTCCCCATCCTTCTGGAGATCTGTGTATGACAAGAATGCATAGTCTATATCCACAGAGCCTAAAAAGAAGTAAATAATTTGGTGTTACAATGTTAGGTGTGTCATATGGTGTTACTAGGTTAAGTAGGTGGAGGTAACTTGACAACACTAAGGACTCCTCTCCCTTCTAACGTGGAGGCATAGTCTATATCAACAGAGCCTACAAAGACAGTAAATGATTTGGTGCTACATTGTTAGGTGTGTCATATGGTGTTACTAGGTTAAGTAGGAGGAGGTAACTTGACAACACTAAGGACTCCTCTCCCTCTAACATGGAGGCATAGTCTATATCAACAGAGCCTACAAAGACAGTAAATGATTTGGTGCTACAATGTTAGGTGTGTCATATGGTGTTACTAGGTTAAGTAGGAGGAGGTAACTTGACAACACTAAGGACTCCTCTCCCTTCTAACATGGAGGCATAGTCTATATCAACAGAGCCTACAAAGACAGTAAATTTGGTGCTACATTGTTAGGTATGTCATATGGTGTTACTAGGTACAGAAGGTGGAGGTAACTTGACAACACTAAGGACTCTCCTCCCTTCTGGAGATTTGTGTATAACACAGAGGCATAGTCTATATCCACAGAACCTACAAAGACATAATAAAACAGGACCGATATTTCTCTCATACCTACATGTTTATATGATAGAAAGGGTTTCTCTATGAAAGAAATTTATGATGGAAATCCCTGTTCCTCATATCATGTTATACCTTTGATTTCAAGCCCCAAAACAAACAAACTCTGGCAACATGACAAGCCTTAGGTTTTACAAATTACATGATAATGAGATCCCTCACACGGAACCAAAGTACATGTAATTTTCATAGCAGACCATGAAAGAGTTACACAGGATGAATATTTCTTACTGTTGTCATTTTACTCAGAAATACCTTTAATGAGGTCATAGATGCTGGTTTGTTTTGATTGTTACCATGGAGACCTGTTGGTTGTCAATAACACTCAGTTACTCTGTCATCCGACTTTTTGACAAAATGTTAAATATGGCTTTCAATCAAAAATTGAGAACACAGTTTAAACAAAATCATGCAGTAGGCAAAGAGCATAATGTCTGTTTCAAACACTGATGACCTTGACAGCATGCATAAAAGAAAAATGCAATTATTTTCTTACAACTGCAACATATCAAAGCCAAGGCAATTCAGAGTAAAATATTTGTTACTGGTCATCTATTCATAAGTAAAAACATAGGGTAATCAAAGATTACATAACTCGCCTATACAGGTTTTTGTCAGAAACCAGGTAAAAGTTTTTGAAAAGTAGGTCAAAGTCCAAGGTCAAGGTCACTAGGTCAAAGGTCATGGTCTCAAATGAAAGGTCTCGTCACAAGGTTTCTACATGTGAAATATCAAAGCCCTACCCCTTATAGTTCAAGAGATATAGCCCAGGTTAAAGTTTTGTCTACAGACGACGACAACGACGATGACGCCGAGGGTATGGCATTAGCTCTCCGGACTTTTTCGTCCCGGCAAGCTAATTACCTTTAAATGTAGCTCGCCCTAAAGGAGTAACCTCCAAGTTATGCATCGTACAGTCTGATTTCTCCTGGGATAGGGACCGTTTCTGAATGACCAATCCGTTGTCCAGAAGTTTCTGGAGTGACTCCTTGGTTACGTTGTTAATGTCAACATCAAGGACATTGGACTGGACAGACAACAGTGTATGACCCATCATCGTGAACACATCTTGGGTTGTCTTTACAATCTTTAGATAGAAGTTATAGACAATATGTATAACAGTAAACACATATATATCTTTACTTCATCAGCAAATTCCTAAATAAGAGGCAGAAAAAAATACATGTAGATGGCCAGAAATTAACAGAAATATTCTAATGAACATCACCAACTGGCAGACCAATTACCCCTGAATTGAATTATTTTTCTTGTATAAACTTGCATGAGTTTCTAAAGTCTTACTGTAAATTTTAAAGAAAATCTTATGTCCGGAACAGATGAAATTTCATCAATGATCTAAATAAATACACTTGAAAATGTAGTACATGTAATTTGATTTCAAACCTGTATTCCTATGGCTGAGAGGATGAGACTCCTTATACCTTTACCCTCGTCATAGTTCAGACTACTGTGACAGCTAATTATATGTAAATAAAGAGATGATTACCTGTAATCCTATGGCTGAGAGGACAAGACTCCTTATACCTTTACCCTCATCATAGTTCAGACTGCTGTCAGTGGCAGATTCAGGGGGTGCGGAGGGGGCGCCCCCCCCCCCCCCCCCCCCCCCCCCCCCCCGGCACTGACCCAAAAATTTCCCCAAAACAGGTATATTTTGGCCCATTTTCAGTCAAAATTGGCAAAATTGGTCCCTTGACCTCCCGGCAAAGGGGGCTCTGGATCCGCCACTGGCTGTGACAGCTGATTATATGTAAATAAAGAGATAATTACCTGTAATCCTATGGCTGAGAGGACGAGACTCCTTATACCTTTACCCTCGTCATAGTTCAGACTGCTGTGACAGCTTTCTATGGGACCTGACAAAATGTCTAAAGCCTGAGGAAAGATCATATTTGTTTTGTGTAAGAAAGTGTTGTATGCACCATGTATCACATGATGGATAAATAAACAGGATTTCTCTATGCATTTAACTATGATACTAAGATACATCATATACTGTAAATTGGTTTTTATTCGTCAGGTACCAATTTGTGCATTTTCGTCAGTGCATCCCTTGACGAAATTACGTATCGACGAATATAAATACTCCTGACAAAATATAGTGTAGAAAGGAAAAATTGAATCTTAAAAGTTAATACGACAGACAAATGATAAATCATTGAAAACTGAATACGCACACAAAGGTGCATATAATGTACTTCTAATTACCAAATGATATGTTTTTACAACAAGCAAGGTGGTATACATGTCTCTAATTGTTTGTTTACCAATAATTATTAAACAAACAATGACAACAAACGCATACGGCCTATACCTGAATATTAAGTTGGCATTTGAACAGACGAATTTATATTTTAGGGACCCTTGGATGACAAATTTACGTACTGACAAAATGGTCATTTTGAACGAATTGACGAAAATTGGTACTGACGAAAATAAAAAGCAATTTACAGTAGCTGTACCTTATGTCTATCTTTGTCACTTAAGATGAGAATGCTCTCCCCTGAGGAATCGATCCCCGCCCTCCCTGCACGACCCACCATCTGTTTGTACTGACTACGACTTAATAGCTGGGTAGCTACATAGGGACTTCTTAGGATCACACTGAAAACAGGAAAATATACTCTGTTAAAATCATATTTCTGGTTAGCTTCACTGTAATAATATGTACTGTGAGACCTACTAGAAGAGTGTGAATAAGTCAATGTAAATGATACTCACTCTTACATTAAGTTATCAGAAGTATGGTTTATGGGTCAAATTACTTGACAAAGCATTTTGTGTCTATTTGTACATGTAATTTATATTGCAATAGAAAGAAACTATTGTACAGTCTCACCGTTTGGCAGGCAAGTTAACACCTGCAGCAAGAGTGGATGTACAGGTAAGTAAACACAGAACACCTTCAGAGTATGCATCCTCTATAAGCTTCCTCTCGTCCATCGTGAGCCCACTATGGTGGTAAGCCACACCAAAATGTACTGTGTACTGTAGAATGGGACATATCTTACTCTCTCCATCATTGTAGAGTTCTTTCAGTAAAGCTTTTCTCTGAGCCTTACAAACATTACTAAGTTCTCTGAAGAAGAATATTAAGCCATACTCCTGCCATACAACTTACTGATATATTGTACAACTTATATTATACATATATTGTAACATTTATTCTATAAACTATGAATAGCGATGCTTTGATTGGCTGATAATATCGCCGAAGCTCCTGGATATACATCGCCATATTAACTAACTTCTGCAAATGGCGACATTATTTATTGTGAATCAAATATGAAATTTTAGAATGTAACAGTTATGGACTTTTATCAGTATATATGATGTGATAATGACTTACTATGAAAATATTGACCTTGACTTTGCCTCAGTCAATATTTTTACAGTAAGTCAATTTCACATCATATACTCTGAGTTAAAAGTCCATAATTGTGTAATATTTCACTTATAGACTACATAGTATGGTGATATAATAAGATTATAATGTGTACTGCGTAATATATGTATCAATCATATAAATCATTACAGCAAATAGTTAGATTAATATTTAAGAATTTTTAAACCCACTTTGACTGTCAAAAACTATATACTTGTACATTTATTACTGAAAAAGAGTTGAAAATCTCATCTTGGTAAAAATTTTCTTTAATGAGAAAAGATTGACTGACTAAAAATTAAAAGGAGGTAAAATAGTCTAGGTGCCATTCACGAAACCCAAAAATTTGTTACGCACAAAATGTTTTTGCATGAAAGTGTTGTCAATACCCTCTTATTTGATAATCCGGCTGATGCCACTCTGGC
The DNA here is from genome assembly GCA_033119305.1 of Pinctada imbricata. Lineage (NCBI taxonomy): Eukaryota > Metazoa > Mollusca > Bivalvia > Pterioida > Pteriidae > Pinctada > Pinctada imbricata. Next base: position 61,009,200 of record VSWD01000008.1, read on the forward strand.
ATCCTTGGGCATTTCGAAATTTTGGGGTAAAATGGAATTTTTCGAAGAAAAACCGTTGAAAATAGGAAAAATTCAATTACTTTTTCCATGCTGCAGCTAGATCAACAAAATTGGTACCAAAAGAACGACAATTTTATTGTCTTTAAGTCTCAAGCGCAATTTACCAATTTACTTGTCCATAAAATGGGGGAAACTATGGATTTTCGATGAAAAATCGTTGAAAATTTGGAAAACACCATATCTTTTTTTATTCTGTAGCTAAATAAACAATTTTGGTACCAAACGCACAATAAATTCATTGCCTTTCATTTTAATTAATACAGATGTCAGATTTGCAATTTGCTGGTACGAAAAATTAGGAAAAACAACTACTCTTTGATGAAAAATCGCTGAAAATTTGCAAAATGCAATGACTTTTTCAAACTGTAGTATGAGGTTCTGCAATTATGGTACCAAAATAAAGGTTTTTGTTATTGTCTTTTATTCTCAATACATATTTAGCAACTTGCTCATAAATAAAATGGGAGAAGAACAATGAGGGAGAAAACTTTGATTTTTGAGGGTTTTTTTATCCATACAAAGTTTGGACTTTGAAAAATGCAAAACGTTTAGAGAAAATCTAGAACAAAGATATGTGTATTCAAGTCAACAGTTTTAAGAAAAACAATTTACTAGTACATGGAGTCTTGTAGCAAGCTTTTGAAAGATGTGGGTGAAATTAGACACATTGTTCAAAAGGAAGCGGCTACTGTCTATGATACATAACGTACATGTCTTGTCCACGCTGTTAATTAATCTGCTTTTAGATGATGCTAATGAATTTGAAGACGTTTAACATCTGTACCACTTGGTGAGTGTCACTGCTGGCGGACCAGCAGTTTGATCAATTTCGGTTGGTCGTTTCTTCAAATCGTAATCCAGGATAACCACACCTTCAGCTATTTCCGTGGCAGATGGCCGTCCTAAGTCGTCACCGGTTGCTCGTTGGTTTATGTGTAGTCCTTTCTGTTTGATGTTTCTGTGTGTGCGTTGACGTTTCTTGTCCCTTATGCGTCTCTTTTTGTGCTTGTCTGCTTTGTGTTATTTGCATTGGGGGTTTTGCTAAGGGTGCTGCAACCTGCTGTTGTTTGAGATCCCCTCCTTTGTCTCAAACGCATTCGAAAATTTCTTCCCCTCCTTTGTCTCAAACGCATTCGAAAATTTCTGTTTGCAAAATTGTCACAAATTTCTGAAACCTGGGTCATGTAGCATCATATCCTAGTCATCTAGCTACGTCTAATATTTTGGACATAATTATCACACATTATTGGCCATATTTCATTGTTTGGATTGAGGATCAATGACGAGGGTTAAATATCCGAAACGTGCATGTCTAGTCCTCGCTGTTAACTAATCTGCTTTTAAATGATGCTAATGAATTTGAAGATGTTTAACATAGATGATTTCTGCCAGGGTTGTGAAGTTCTTTTCAATCATTGAAGTGGATCTTAAAGACCTGCTTAGTGGTGACATTGTTCAATGTAAAAAAAGATTACTTCAGTTTTTCAACTTCGAAATATGTTCTTAAAATAAGCTCCAGGTTATCTATTCGACAAGGATGCCTAGGAGCTGGTGATCGATTGATGTATGCAGGGCTCTGGTGTATCAACTGACCATTAAATGGCAGAATTAAAACCTTGATTGTTTCTGGTCATATAATTCTAAAAATAACTAAACACTTCAGATGTTCAATGATAAGTGTTCCAGCTATCTTCCTTCTTGAAGAAAGTTTTAAACCAATTTTACTGCACCAGGCACGTGTTTCGGATAGAAAAATCCTCATCAGTGATGCTTTCAATTTAATGACTTTATGGCACTGCCAAAACCCTCTCCAGCAGCTCCCCTGGCCCTATTTTCTGAACTTGAAATTGCTATTACTTTGCAGAGAGCAAATTTAAATGGTATTCAATTGACTCCTACTTACGATCACAATGACATAAAAGATTCAGTCAAGAAAGCTACATCTCATGAAATGAAGTGCAACTGATTGATATTACATGTACTTGCAATCATTTGATCGAGAAAGCAATCCGATTGATTAGGAACTCGCATTCTACACATTATTCTAAAAATGTAGGTATTGCGAACAGATCATGATGATGGATACCATCAACATATGATGGTATAGGAGAGACAAAGGTTGTTCTGTGGGAAATCTTTTGAAGTGGTGTTCCGTGTCAAATTTGAGAGAAGTTAATTCAGATATTGAAAAGAATCTAGACAGTATATCTGATGTCAGGTCCAGTGTACGATTGAATGAAATGGGCTATAAGAGAAAGGAGGGGATCTCCAACAACACTAGGTTGCAGCAACCACAGCAAAATCCCAAAACACACATGCAAGAAAAAAACACAGAACAGACACCCACAGAAAGAGACGCAAAAGGGACAAGATCATAGAAACATGAAACATAAAAGACTAAACATTAACCAACGAGACCAATGGACAACGGGTGCCGACTTAGGACGGCCATCTGCCACGTAAATAGCAGACGGTGTGGTTATCCTGGATTACGTGAGCACAACCCTCCCACTATTCCGATTTCCTAGAGGTCTCGAAGAACGCACAATTATGGTGTAAAACAACCTCCTCACAGAGTTCAAAACTCTTGGATGACCATTACCACTAACTTTATTAATTGAAGAATTTCGATAAAATGTCAAGAAAAACGAAATATTTTAGCCCTGCATAAGGAAACATTCTTAAGATCAAACCTGGATCTGCTGAAAGAACTAAATTTAAAATAAATGTTGAGACCTATTGTGATAATATTTTGCCAATTGCGTCTGAACCTCTATCTGTTATCCTGTTGATTTGTTGTAGTCGCACATGAAATCTGAGCTGTGTAACAAACAGATGTGACAAATTCTGTGCTCAATTTTCTTTAATTCTGTAAATGTTTTGGAGTAGAAAATTGTCAGAGTACGATGCAAAGGAGGCATTTTGATCAACCATGTAAGAGGGGTTCTTTGTTCTTAGAAGTAGCTGCACACAAGAATTACAATTGCATGTTGATGAAAAAACAAGGCAATAAGAAAGGAGGTGATATCCAACAAAACTGGGTCGCAGCACCAATATCAACACATCAAAACATCTCAAGTAAAAATACAGAGAAGACAAACACAGAAAGAGAAACCAAACGGGCAGGGAACAGCAAACACGACATCAAACATCAAATAAGCAATGTATGAATTATGCAATTAAAATGGAACATTCTTTTCGTGAAATGATGCGTGATGTTGTAAGATGATGCTAGGACATTTATACTATTTGGAATGATATATCTAGAGTAGAATAAAGGGTAATAAAGGAGTGTAAATCTAAAATTATCAATATGCAATCATTTTGATACGAAAATTGTTGTTTTAGAATTTCTTTAAACCGATTTTTTTTTACAATTTAAAACCTGTTTTCAGCAAAAACAAAACAAAACAAAACAAGAAGATTCAATTTGCTTGAGTGGAATTCTGAATTTAAAGCAATGAAATCATTTTTCTTGCTGTTGTTCTAACTACAGCATGGAAAAAACATTGCAATATCCCAATTTTCAGCGATTTTTCATTCAAAATTCATTCTTTCCCCCATTTTCGTACTTGCAAATTGCTAATCTGATATTTAAAATAAACGGCATACATTTATTGTGCGTTTGGTACCAAAATTGTTATTTTATCTACGGTATGAAAAAAGATATGACATATTCCCAATTTTCAACGGTTTTTCATCGAAAATCCATACTTTTCCCCATTTTATGGACGAGTAAATTGATAAACTGAGCATGGGACTTAAAGGCAATGGCATTGGTGTTCTTTTGATACCAAATTTGTTGTTCTAGCTACAACATGGACAAAGTAATTGTGTATTTCCAATTTTCAACGGTTTTCGTTGAAAAATTACCTTTTTTCCCAAAAATTTCGAAATGCCCAAGGATGCCAGAGTGGCATCAGCCGGATTATCAAAGTAGAGAGTATTAACATCACTTTTATGCAAAAACATTTTGTGCGTAACATTTTTTTGGGTTCACCCCAAAATAGCCATTTGGCAACTAGACTAAAATAGAAGTTTAGTATGTTGTTAATAGCAAGATTATTTTCATCTGCTCTCACCTCCTATGTTTGACCATTAATTTACACAGCATCATGGCCACATTCTCACAGTTTTTCTTTGTAGCACAGAAGAGAAGACATGAGTTATTAGGTATAACTTCCAACACTAGTCCTAAAAGATGGTCTGGGTCCATGCGCGCCATGTCAGGAGGGTACTGTAAACATGAAACATATGAAAAAAATATTTATTAAATACACTAAATGAATCATCCTTAATTAACAGTTAACACCGTGAATTTCAGTTGTAAGGATTGCAGTCAAAGTGATAGCCGTGAAAATTGAATCTTACATATTTTCCTCTGTTTGTAAGAAAGATTTGTATTTGGACTCTGGAACTTTACTTTATGTTTGACAGGTATAGTTCTTGAGATAACTTCATCCATCATGACTCAAATCAATCATATGTATAAACTTATTTACATCCGACTTCCTTCTTTATTACCATGAAAACCTGGTTACAGTTGTTATAGTACGAGAGGCTAGTATTTGTATGGAAGGCACATACTTATTATATAACTAACCTCAAAAGTGACAGTCCTGCTGTGTACCAGTTGATCCTCCGCACACTTCATGTCTCCCTGCACCTCATATATATTGTCTTTAACTTTAACATACTCTGTAAGCTTAACCTACCATGACAAAATACATCATCAGCAACTAGTTAATCTTGGCCACAAACATAGCAACCAAAAATGTTATATAGATGGTACTTCGTTGGTTTAATTCATGCAATGTTCTTTAAAAATAGGAGGGGGAGAGGGAAGGAATGAAATTGGTCAGCGTGTTTACCATTATTTACCAGACAAATCAAAGATATCTGTAATGTTGAAAATAAACCATAAACCGCTAAAGGCGGTAAGGCTGGATTGCGAAGTGTTTGCATTAGATGACGTATACTTTTTTGTGCAGACAGTCGGGTCAAAGGTCATTAATACTATTGCAAAATGAAAAATGCTATGGTCATGAGGATTCTACATGTGAAATATCAAAGCCCTACCTCTTATTGTACATGAGATATAGCCCAGTTTTTTTGTTGTTTTTTTTAAGTGGTCAAAGTCACTAGGTCAAAAGTCATGATATCAAATGAAAGGTCTAATCATGAGGATTCTGCATGTGAAATATCAAAGCCATATCCTCTATAGTTCATGATATAATGCCCAGGTTTAATTCTTTTTAAAGTAGGTCAAACTCCAAGGTCACTTGGTCAAATTTTGCTGCTGAATTTGATTTGTCTCCTCATGGTCTATCAGTAGTATCACCATGTCAAGTTTCAAGTTGCTACTCCAAGCAGTTTTCTCTCAACGGATGTAAATGCAACACCTTAATAAAAATGTTTACACACTGACGGACGGACAGACTTTGCCATTTCATAGACCTAATTTTGCTTCACAATCTGGCCAAAAAGTGAAAGAAATGTCTCAAGAAGAAACATATCTCTTTCAGCAACCATTGATGGGGAAAATTTCAATTGATCATCTGTGTTGTAAGATTTTTGCAATGTATCACAAAATGGAAGGATGGACAAATTAATCTCTTTATGCCTTTGTCTTTACATGGCAAGGGCTTTAAAAATTTTCAGATGAAAGTTTTAAAATATTGATACATGTACTGTACTTAGAAAATGACTTACTGGTCTGAAATCATTTGAGTACATATCAGCCTTTAAGAAAGTTTGTAGATCCTGGATGTTACTGAGGGTGGCACTCATACCTGACTATCTGAAGATCACCTGTAAATATCATAAGCTTTTAGAGTACGATTTGTACCAGATATATGAGATGACAATTTCAGTATTGATAAACCTGTACAATTTCAGTATTGATAAACCTGTAAGTGATGACCTGTAACATCTGAGGAACATTTTATCTACTTACTCCTGTGACTGTACTAACTTCAGTAACAACATTTCTAAGGTAGATCCTCTGCTCCCTCCCTCTCCTATCATATGCAGCTAAAAATGCAAACTTTACAAATTATGAGTTTAGATTTCCCTCAAAAAGTCAGTATCTTTTAACTTGTATGGCAATGAAAGATGATAAAATAAACTTTTAGCAATCTCATATTCTTCATGAGTAAATACATAAATAAATTCTACTGAAGAGAGATCCACAGAGCTCATTCAAAACAAATAAATACATATGAAATTCATATGTTTGGAGAAAAAGAATATGACTCTATCTCATTCAAGTTTTGTCCATGCAGCTGCCAACGAAAGGGTTTGACATTAGCTCTCTGGACATTCATCACAGCTCGCTTACAATATCACAAATCATAGCACAGAAAACTACCAAATCATTTGTTTGAGATGTTGCTCATTTGAACACTTTTTCCATACCTCATCAACCACCACCAGTCCCAGACTGCTGATCCGACCCTGCTCCATTAGACTATTTACTAGAGAATGAGCTTTCTCCATGGTGGCGATCAGTAGGGATCGTTTACTTCGTCGTTTGATGGGAGGGAATTTCCCTTTGGGTCCGGCATACTCCTCCACTAGGAAATCAAGCTCCACTGCTAACTGTGACATGACCTTTACCTTAAAACGCAAGCCAGAAATGTTGACAGACAGATCAATGACTATTATTTTTTTTTTACTAAATTATTAACTTTTAGCTTTGCAAAGAAAAGCTTTGTACAAGATTAGAGCCATTGATGCTATACATACAATGATACAATTTTCCTTATTTTCAATAAAGTTTTCTATCGACATACATTTTGTGTTAACGAAACATTTTTGGTTTCCGGTGTTTCATTAAAGGAGAGGACTGTTATCAAAATTTACATTGCACAGCTGAAGATAGTTCAAAAGTATAACCTAGAAATCAATGTTTCAAGTACCTCTCTTTTTCAAAAAATAACCTTGACCTTTACCTATTGACCCTCAAAATAAATAGTTGTCCTTCCCTGCTGATAAGAATCATTATTTGGTTTTGATAGGTGAAGATAATAGTTTTTTAGTTATATTCTGTACATTGACATTGAAAATAATAGAACAAAAAAAACTATTTTGAGTATGATAACATAGGTAGGGCATAACAATTATAATTCATATTCATGCTCTACATACCTTTTCTTGTACAATGGAAACAAATGGAAGCACTAACAAGGCATCTCTGCCTTTACACAGAAGTTCCTGTAGAATCAGTATTTCAGCCACTAGCGTTTTTCCTCCACTGGTTGGTAAGCAATATATCAAATTACGTCTCTCTTTTATTGCTGGTAAATTCAAACATTCATCCTGCCAATCTACAAACAAATTGTATGTGTATTCTAAAATACATTGCATGTAAACAACAAAGCAATCACTATAAAGTGTATATGCGTACATTAATTCTTCTCGGTGTTCTTCAGTTTTACAAGTTGTAAAGTCAGATACATGCATGTACTCTCAATCCAAAATGCAGCACTACAGTGTTCTAGGATTCTATTACCTGTTACCTGAGGTAAGTGAAAATTGAGGTCGGGTAACTGGAAAATAGAATGCAACTTACCCGTTGGTAAGTGATACATGCATGTACTCTCAATCCAAAATGCAGCACTACAGTGTTCTAGGATTCTATTACCTGTTACCTGAGGTAAGTGAAAATTGAGGTCGGGTAACTGGAAAATAGAATGCAACTTACCCGTTGGTAAGTGAATTTTGAAGCACTGTGCAATCCCCATTATTATCTCTGAGTATATGTACATGTAGCAAAACCAGAAGTAAATAGTCACCCCAAAGTACAAGATCATATTTTAGCAGTCATCGTGTACTTTCAGAGAGCAAAATATTTCAGGACATAATAAACTATTTTCACGGTAATGGCTAGGATGTGCAGTAGAAAATTAAGATCCCCTTTTTATTCTGACATTTTTGTTTGGGCAAGTCAGTGTCCTTGCTGGGTAAGCACATTTTTGGTGGGCACTTACCCAGTAACTGTTGTTGTTTTTTTAATAAATCCTAGAACACTGCACTGGTATGAACTAGTAATATAACAAGTCATTAATAGGTTTGATCAAGTAATATACATGTAGCGACATTTGGTTGAAATTGGGAAAAAATTATACAAATAAATTGAGAAAACAAGCAAAAAGTAGTATCAATATTGCTACAAAGGTAGCCTAGGTATAAAAATTTAATTCAGATAATTGTGTAAGTGTTTATCTTTTAAAGATTCTTGATGAAATTATTTTACTTTGTTTATTGGAATTTGATGTTTTTCAAATTGGGAGTTCTAACCTCAGAAATTGGGAAAAATGCCTGTTTTTCAGCATTGGGAATGGGGCCGAATTTCTGCCCTGGAGAACCCCTAAAAAAATCCCTGATATCATATGTGAAGAAACATTAAAGCTTGAGTATTAAGACACTCTAATAAGATCAAAGGTGGCCCTTTCATTTACATTTTGAAATATCTTACAAAGTGTACAAGTCTTGGAGAAAAGAAAATTACCATAGAGTTTTTCAATTCCTCTCTGAGTTTTAAATAATTCTTTCACTTTGGTGGGTAAGCCATAGAATGGTCCTATGTCTGTGTCCTGTCTCAGTGATTTCTCTTTCTCTGCCTCTATCTCTACAGTTTGTATTAAAGCTGATCTCCTCCTTTCTGTTACCATGCCTGGACTCTGGGAGGACGTAATACCCGTATTTTCCTGTAGGCGTTGCTTAATTCTGTCCTTTAGAGACCCTAATCCTGTAGAAGTCTTTGGTGTATGGCACTGCTCAGGTTTAACATTTAATGTATATGAATGAGATTCTTTAAGTCTTGAATTTTCTGAATTGTTTTCATTTGTTTTCACTTTCGATAAATTAGCGTTTGTCTGCACAAATTCAGAGACAGAATTTTTATTGAGATTCTGCACTGAATCTGAGTTAAAATTTTGACACAACTTTGAAGGAGCATTCAGATTCTCTCCTATTGATTTATTTGTAGTATCGGACTGTCGACAGTTTTTCACTTCCATATTTTCTATTTGTGATACCAGATCACAGTCCTCAAAACTCTCATCAAATAAGTCTTCTTCCAAAGATGCACAACTGTTACCTTGACGACAGTCTTTTATATTACTTTTTAATGAATCACTACCATTGCGCAAATTTTTTGATTTTCTTTTCACATCACTAGTTTTAGATAAAGATTGCACATTTGTTGTTTTTCTGTTTAATACTTTGGTGTTGTTTAACTCTGGTATATCCAGATCAGCTAGTATAGAATCACTATTATTCAGTTCCTCTTCGATTGTTAGTTTACTCTGCCTAGTCTTGCATGTCATCTAAAACAAGATCATCTACAATTATATATACATGTAACTGTGATGTATATAAAGTAAAAAATAGAAAATATTTCTTTCTAGTTTTCTTAGAAGTATTGTAAAACTAGATAAATATACATAGGTCATCAGTCTGTAATTGGCAAACATGATTCTAATTGACTCTACACAAAATTGAGGTGTTTTAATTATCAATATGATTATTTGCATTTCCCTTCTTTATGGATGACCTAAACTTTAAGTGATTTTTATGCAACAATACCAGTGCAATGTAATGTTCTAAAAAATATTTTTTAAAATAATTAAAACATAAAAACCTTAGTCTTCCCAGGTGTTGATGTTATAAATGGAGCAGAATCAGATAAATTATTTAATGTTGTATCTGTTGAATGTCCCTTTCTCTTTCTGTCTGTATTTGCATCATTCTGTGGTAAGGATGGGTTACATACCCTCGTCAAATCTCTCCCACTAGACTTACTTCCATCCCTACCAAAATTAGCTGTCTCTGAGAAATAAGCTGAATTAGCGCTTGTAGTACCTTGCTGTTCTAAAGATAGTCCTGTATCCTTCTTATGTCTCTTTTCATTTACAAAAGAGCAAGAAATCCATTTATTTGATGTATTTGTCACAATCCTTTTCTTTTACTGAACCTTCAACATCAAAAGTTTGCTTCCTCTTCTGGCAAATTGATACCACATTGGAAACTTCACAACTTTGACTATAAGGATTCACACTATGTCCTTCAATACAAGATCTTGACACGTTCTGATTTCTCTTGTATGATCTGCCAACCTTTCTGGAAGGTCCTCTTTCTTCAATATCACTCATGTCATCCACATATATATGTAGGAAAGCAAGTAGGAATTACATGTTGTCTGAAATAAAGGAACAGATGGGTATTATGGAATAATGAAAGTGCTTCTTAAAATGAACTACATGTACATGTACATTACTACAATAAAGTATAATTCAAAATTGTATCTTCAAGGTCAAAGGTTAAGATCAAAGTCCATACCTCAAATCCTCATTTTTCATAAAGTATTTATGCAATAAAGTAGTGTAACTGTGTTGTGCCGATTACTGCCGACGTCGGCGACATCATCGCCAGACCCTTCCAATTACGATTTCGATAATCGATAATAATCTGGAGATTAAAAACTTTATAAGAATGAAATATTTGCATCATTAAAACGTATTTTTGCTAGAGAAACAGTTCATGAAACGACGTATGAAAATCAATATATCTTTGACTTCGTTCAGTATGCAAACTCATATGAAACATTTTGCAGAGTTTCCATAAAATTTGCTGTTAATAAAAAGTAAGTTATGGACAAATCATATAGTATTTAACAGTTTTGTAGTGTATTTTAAGAATCCAATTAAAATCAATAATCAATTGGAAGGCTGATCTGATTTATTGATTTTCATTACTCCATTCGATTCCCAACACTACAATAAAGCTTAATTCTAAACTAGAACTGCCCTAAAGTGATGAATTATACCGTAACGTTTTTCTCTAAACGGATTCATTTATGACATAACATTCAATTGTTCACAATCACATTGAATACCCTCATACAAGTTCTACATTCCAGGTAAAATGCTTCTGAATGAAAATGTAGTACTGTACTAAGTACAATGTATGTTGAAACCTATAAGGAATCAGACTTGTCAGAAGACAACATTGCTCGCTATGCAGGTTTTTGATAGTAAAATGGCAAATTCATAAAAAACAAAGGTCAAGTTCACCAAGTCAGAAGTCATGGTATGGTATCAAATGAAAGTTATGGTCATGAGGATTCTATCTGTGAAATATCAAAGCCCTATCCCTTTTAATTCAAAAAAAGTCAAATATCAAATAAAAGCTCTGGTCATGAGGAATTTACATGTGAAATATCAAAGCCCTACCCCTTAGAAATTTAAAGAAGGTCAGAAGTCGAGGTATCAAATGAAAGCTCTGGTCATGAGGAAGATATATGTGAAATATCAAAGACCTACCTCTAATAATTAAAAAGTAGGTCAAAGGTAAAGATCAGTTAGATCACGGTCAAAAGTCATGGTATCAAATGAAAGCTTTAGTCATGAGGGATCTACATATGAAATATCAAAATCCTACCCCTTATAGTTTAAAAGAAGGTCAAAGGTCAAGCTCACTAGGTCGAAAGTCATGGTATCAAATGAAGACTTTGGTCATGAAGAATCTAAATGTGAAATATCAAAGCCCTACCCCTTATACATGTATTTTAAGAAGTACCGTATCTCAAAGGTCAAGGTCACTAGGTCAAATGTCCTTTAGTAATGCTTGTTATGATGAATGTATGTACAAAATATTTAAGTCCTATCACTTATACTTGAAGAGATATTCACTTTAAGAACATTTTCACTAAAATATTACTTTAAGGTCACAGCTCAAAGTCAAGGTCACTAGGTCAAATGTGTTGGTATCAAAAGGTAGATTGCCTCATTTTTACCTTTAGTGTCTGTTAAATTCATTGGACTCTCCAAATAATATTTTTATTTTTCTAATGTACGTCACTTCAAGCCACACCAGATTGTCCAATGTAAATGTTATGTAAGTTTTGGCATTGAAAGTAGAAAGTAGAGCATAATGTGCAGGATTTCATTGTCCGCACTTTCATAGGGCAAATAGGGCAAATGCGTAATTCAAGATCTGGTAAACAAATGCACATGTGTACTGGTGGCAGACTACATCTGTCTTTCATTCAAGCGGCCTAATACATGTACATGCTGTTAGGCATTTGAAAGGTTTCCATTGTCCATGTTTAAAACATGTTTATTTGAACGCAACATAATACCTATACATTAGAGGTGTGCGATATTACCGGTATATCGGTATGCTGCGATTTAAAAATCAAATATTAGTATTTTACGATATATCAGAATACACAAGAAAAATGCTTGAAATATAAAAATCACTGCTGGAAACCACAGGATACAAAATCTTACTAAATTATATAATCTGGGCCATATCACGTTGTCGCGTATAGTAGCTTAAGTCCATTTACCTTAGACCACAAATGGCTTAAATAATGTGATTGAAAAAATATTTAAACTTCTATATCTATCTGTCTTCACATTCTACTAATAAAATCATTGTGAAAGATAGTATTACGTATTATCCAAAAAATTGCATCAATTTTGGTTTGAAGTATGGCTGATCAGGGGCGTACGAAGTCGTCAAAAATGCAAAAGCTGATGTTCGGAAATAATTTGGTTTGAAAAAAAAAAGTAAAAAGACTGAAAACTTTTATTCAGTCTTTCATGTTAGTTATTGAGCCTGAGTCTACATTACGGATTTTTCTATTATCATTAAATAGGGAGCGGAGCTCGCTGCAAAGGCCCACAGGGCCTTTGCGAGCGAAGCTCGCATTTATGGTAACGCGTATACATAAGTATGGGAAAATGCACGAGCAAAAGATATACATACTTGGAGCTGAAAAAGTATGGTAACAGGACCACGGATATGGGTAAAAGTGACTCGATTCCTTTAAACGACAGAGCAGGAGAACATACCTTGACAAATTCACAATTGATAGAATTCTTCTATTTTATGGCGTACTAAAATTAAGTGAAACTCGCCGAATTGTTCGTCTGAAAATCAGAAATTCAGCAGCAACCAATCCGCTATCTTTATCACTAATGACAACACAACGGTACGTAACTCTGCAGTATAATTGACGTCATTATTCCTCTATATGTGACGTCATTGTAGCAGTGCACCCATTTTCACGTGCAGGAATGGTATATGATTGTAGTAATGCAAGAAGGAAAAGTAACACAAAACTGCCGCGATTTCTTTCACTTTTCAGTGTATAATACTAACAAAATAGATATGATATGATATGATCGAAATAATTATTTCGTAAAGAAAAAAGATTTGAATTTTTCAAATGATTTCAAGGTCACTAGAGAGGAAAGGGAGGGATTTCAGACTCCCTCGCTAATGATCTACATCTGTGTAAAGTACATGGGACGGATCCAGAATTTTTTTCGATGGGAAGGGGAGGTCCAGCTTGACCGGCGGGGAGGGATTCCTGGAGTCCCAAGGTTATGATTTTGAAAAGTTTTCGATTTTGAGATCAAGTTTTGAAGGTTTACCTTGATTCATATTAGTAGACACTAATATACATGTATCTACAATAAATTTATCTTTTCATTTAAATTTAAGTGTAGTTTGCTGTTGTTTTCTAAACTTTTCTGTCAATTTCTGATAACTTTACGCACATGCAATATATCGCAATATTTCAAATAAATATCGCAATATATCACAAAAAGATTTTCACTTTACATATGATCAACTTTTTTTACTATGTAATAAAATATTAGTAAGACTAGTTACAGCGCAATGAAGACACTATTTTCCTATTCCGTTATTCCTGTCTTCGTTGCAGGCGATTCATGCATATTTTCTGTCAGAAATGGACCAGTTTTCATCTTTAACTAGTTAATCAAACTACAACCACTTTGCGTGCAACAAATTGTGTGACACAGGTACATTTTGTGCCAGTTACAATAAACATTGATCAGATAAGGGCATTTTAAACTGAGGCAATCTTTAAGCTTGTGTGACAGACAGCACTTTACATATATTTATATCCCCGCGCCTCCCTTTAGAGAAAGCAGCCAATTTAGCAGGGGGACAAATTCTGCAGCAGAAAAAGAGTTGCGATTTTCGTATTTCTGAGGTGAGCTAAACAGCAGTGGTTGGGAAGAACAGGGAAATTCTGCAGCAGAAAAATAGTTGCGATTTTCCCATTTCTGAGGTGAGCTAAACAGCAGTGGTTGGGAAGAACAGGGACGATGCTCCATAGACCCATTAATTTGCAAAATGGCCCATTGGAGCCTCAGTCTCAGTACTTTGTTCAGTTGTTTAGAAATGGCCCATTGAATTTTTTGAACATCACGAAAAATTACCCATTCACAAAATTGCCTTCCAAATCACTAAAAACAGGCAGTCAAGTCCTGTCATTTTCTTACCATTTGACTCTTGAAGACAGAATAACATTAAACAGGTTCAAACTTTACATTTTTAAAAATACATGCTGGTATCATAAAAGAAAAAGAAAATATTGCAGTTCGTATTTCGTTCTTTGCCGCTTATAACATGGAAAACAAATTTGAATTCTTGTTTGAAATTCATTTGAATGGAACAGAAAGTCAATAAAAATAAATGGAATTACATCATAGAAGAAAATAAAGGGACGTCTAAACGGCACATGATGAATTAAGAATTATTAAAATATATTATGTCAATGATATAAGGGATTTGCAAATATTATATTCGTTCTTCGTCTTGTTCGATCCATAAATTTTTCGGCAGTGATGTCGCTAACATTTTGAATCGGCGTAGAATACCGTAAGAAATGACCGAGGAACTACAAAAGCTTTGTTTCCCCCACTTTCTGACACACAAATCCCTGACATTTCTCAAAGTGGTACTGCTTTGAAAAATGTACATCGAATTACAAATGCATGGGTGGTACGCTCAAATACCTCAAACGCCACTTTGATTCTACGACTACATACATGTATTATGTCTCCCCCCCAACGGGGAGGAGACATATTGGTTTTGCCTTCGTCGTCCGTCTGTCTGTCCGTCTGTCCGTCTGTCACACATCGTGTCCGGGCTATATCTCCTGAACCGTTTGCCCGATCACTTTCATATTTTAGTATGTTGTTGCTTATGACCCGAAGGTTTCACATCACCTTGACCCAAGGTCATGTGACCAAGGTCAAGGTCACTTAGTGCATTTTTAATGAAACTGTACATACATTCCAGTCAGTGCTATATCCCTTGAACCGTTTGCCGGATCACTTTCATATTTTAGTATGTTGTTGCTTGTGACCCGTAGGTTTCACATCACCTTGACCCAAGGTCATGTGACCAAGGTCAAGGTCACTTAGTGCATTTTTAATGAAATTATGCATACATTCCTGTCCGGGCTATATCTCTTGAACCGTTTGCCGGATAACTTTCATATTTTAGTATGTTGTTGCTTATGACCCGTAGGTTTCACATCACCTTGACCCAAGGTCATGTGACCAAGGTCAAGGTCACTTAGTGCATTTTTAATGAAACTGTACATACATTCCAGTCAGTGCTATATCCCTTGAACCGTTTGCCGGATCACTTTCATATTTTAGTATGTTGTTGCTTATCACGTAAAGGTTTCACATCACCATGACCCAAGGTCATGTGACCAAGGTCAAGGTCACTTAGTGCATTTTTTAATGAAATTATGCATACATTCCTGTACGAGCTATATCTTTTGAACCATATGCTGGATCACTTTCATATCTAAGTATGTTGTTGTTTATGACCCGTAGGTTTCACATCACCTTGACCCAAGGTCATGTGACCAAGGTCAAGGTCACTTAGTGCATTTTTAATGATATTGTGCATACATTCTTGTCCGGGCTATATCTCTTGAACCGTTTGCCGGATCACTTTCATATTTTAGTATGTTTTTGCTTATGACCCGAAGGCTTCACATCACCTTGACCTAAATCCAAGGTCACTTACTACATTTTTAATGAAATTGTAGATACATTCTTGTTTAGGCTTTATCCCTTGGACCGCATACTGGATTGCTTTCAAGTTTAAGAATGTATTTAGTCATGACCAAAAGGTTTCACCTGGACCCATGGTCATTTGATCAAGGTCAAAGTTACTAAGTACGTTTTAATGAAATTGTACATGCTATCCCATTGGGGCTGTATCTCTTTTAACTTTTTATCAGATCACCGTCATATTTTAGTATGGTGTTGCTTATCACGTAAAGGTTTCACATCACGTTGACTCAAGGTCATGTGACCAAAGTCAAGGTCAATTAGTATATTTTAAATGAAATTGTATTTGTTACATGTATTATGTCTAGGCTTAATCTTTTGAACCGTGATCAGATCACGTCATATTTTAGTATGATGGTGCTGATGACCCAAACGTTTCACACCTCCTTGATCCAAGGTCATATGACTAAGGTCAAGTATTACATTTTTTTAATGAAATTGTAAATGCTATTGAGTCTGGGCTATATCTGTGGAATCGTATACTGGATCACTCTTATACTATAGTATGCTGTTGCTCAGGATTGGAGGGTTTCTTATCATCTTGACCCAAGGTCATGTGCCCAAGGTCAAGATCATTTAGTTCTTTTTAATGAAACTGTACGTACTAATATTGTCTGGGCTATATCTCCTGAACCCTTCTTACAATTGTTTTCATATTTTAGTATGTTGTTTCTAAGGACTAAATGTTTCTTATCACATTGTCCCAAGGTCACATGGTTAAGGTAGCTTCTTACTTTGGTAATGAAATTGTATATGCTAAGCATGTCCAGGCTGAAATTGTCTATGCTAATAATGTTTAAGCTTTATATTTTGAACCGTGTATCTAATCACTAATTCAGTTTTTTGTTGCTCATGATCCATACAATGTTAAACGTCTTCAAATTCAATAGCATCATTTAAAAGCAGATAAGTTTGCAGCATGGACCAGACATGCATGTTTCGGGTACTTAACCCTCGTCAGTGAGTGTAGGTTTCAGATCACCTATATCCAAGGTCATGTGACCAAAGTCAATTTCTTTAAATATGCTTATAATGAAACTGTATATGCCAATCATGTTTGGGCTTTACCTCAAACAATGTAATGAATCACTTTCATGTTTTAGTATGATGTTGCCCATGACTCAAAGGACATCATTTTGCATTTTGGCCTAAGGTCAAAGTAACTTAGAGGGAGGGGGGAGACATCTGTTTTTTTATGAAAAACATTTTGTTTAATTATTATTGTCCTTCGACTTTGCATACACTTTTTCGCAAACCCATATTTTCGCGTGAATACAAGTATGCCCTATCGAACACGCACCTTCACTTTCATCTATATATTCTATATTCACATGCGTATCCGCCTCGTTTGATCTCCAGATTTTTTTTTTTTTTTTTTTTTTTGTGGGGATGGGGGGGGGGGGGGGTTAATTTAGTCCTTCACATTAAACATATAAATGTAACGTGAAATTCATCTTTCTAATGAGTCATTCCTGGATTCTCTATATGCAAATTTATATGACTGCCAGTAAACCGTGAGGTCAAGACTGATGATTTTATTAAGAGGGGGGGGGGGGGGGGACTCTAACTGCATGTACACGCACAGGCCGAAAGATCGCCTGTCAATTATTTGTATGTGCCTCTTAAACATTTTTTTAGTAGCGCATACGAATACCCGGACGATCTTTCCGCCTATGTGTACACGGAATAGAGTAAGTTTCTTGTTACATTTACTTTAGTTTATAAAAATGACGAGCGTAGCGAGCTTGAAGGTTTTAAGATATCTCATTCTGCTAAATTTCAGTCATTCAAAAACATATACAACTTTATTATATGGAAATAAACCATAAACCGCTAAAGGCGGTAAGGCCGGATTGCGAAGTGTTTGTATTAGATGACATATACATTTTGGCGCAGACAGAAAGGTCAAAGGTCATTAAATACTATTGCACAATGAAAAAAGCTATGGTCATAAGGAATCTAAATGTGAAATATCAAAGCCCTACCCCTTATAGTTCAAAAGTAGGTCCAAGGTCAATGTCAAGGTCATTTGATCAAATCAAAAGTCATGATATCAAATGAAAGGTCTGGTAATGAGGATTCTACAACTGATATATCAAAATCCTACCTCTTATAATTTAAAAGTAGGTCAAAGGTCAATGTCAAGGTCACTAGGTCAAAAGTCATAATATCAAATGAAAGTTCTGGTCATGAGGAACCCATATGTGAAATATCAAAACCCTACCTCATATAGATCAAAAGTAGGTCAAAGGTCAATGTCAAGGTCACTAGGTCAAAAGTCATGATATCAAATGAAAGTTCTGGTCATGAGGAACCCATATGTGAAATATCAAAACCCTACCTCTTATAGTTCAAAAGTAGGTCAAAGGTCAATGTCAAGGTCACTAGGTCAAAAGTCATGATATCAAATGAAAGTTCTGGTCATGAGGAATCCATATGTGAAATATCAAAACCCTACCTTTTATAGTCCAAAAGTAGGTCAAAGGTCAATGTCAAGGTCACTAGGTCAAAACTCATGAAATCAAATAAAATATCTGGTCATTAAGATTCTGCATGTGAAATTTCAAAGCCATAGCCTCTGTAGTTCATGAGATATAGCCTAGATTTATTATTTTCAAAAGTAGATCAATCTCTAAGGTCAAGGTCACAAGGTCAAAACTTTTGGTATCCATGGTAAGGTCTTGTGACAAGATATACCTATGTAAAATATAAAAGCCCTATCATTTACCATTCAAAAGTTATGGCCAAGGTTAAAGTTTTTCAAAAGTAGGTAAAACTCCAAGGTCAAGGTCACAAGGTCAAAATTTTTGGTATCCATGGAAAGGTCTTGTCACAAGAAATACACAAGTGAAATATGAAAGCACTATCATTTACGATTCAAAAGCTATGGCCAAGGTTAAAGTTTTTCAAAAGTAGGTAAAACTCCAAGGTCAAGGTCACAAGGTCAAAATTTTTGGTATCCATGGAAAGGTCTTGTCACAAGAAATACACAAGTGAAATATGAAAGCCCTATCACTTACCATTCAAAAGCTATGGCCAAGGTTAAAGTTTTTCAAAAGTAGGTCAAACTCCAAGGTCAAGGTCACTAAGTCAAATTTTGTTGCGGTATTTGATTCGTCTCATCATTGTCTATCGATCACCATGTCAAGTTTCAAGTTGCTCCTACAAACAGTTTTCTCTCAATGGACTTAAACGCAACACTTTAACCAAAATGTTGACGCACTGACGGACGGACAGACAGACGTTCAGACGGACTTCGCCATTTCATAGACCGGATTTTGCTTCGCAATCCGGCCAAAAAACAGTCCCTCGGAATCCTCTGTTTAACAGAGATGTCATGAATTAGGTTGATGAAGAGTTCATTCATTCATTCATATTTACAAATATATACTTGTCATGTTGTTTTGTCACAATGCACCTCAAATCACGCTTATTCAACCTTTCCTACATATATGTGTGGCAGTGTGAGTTTGATGACTTGTGTTAAATCCCCAAGTCAGTATTTGATAATTATACGCCTTATAAATTACGTCCGTTTTTATCCCATTTTCCAATTCATATTTCCCACTCTTTTTCCTGTCCGTCTTTGCCGGTCATGCGCATCATGACTTCCGTTCTCATGCCGCAATGCGTATGATACGTCACTATACTAATTAACCATAACTAACCAATTACCGACCTGTTTTACTGACACATGACAAAATGACACTGTTCTATTGGCTGAAAATGTTCTGGCGTTTTAGTCTTTGTTTCTTAGTTCCCGCTCTGGTCAGATTTGCCGAGAGCGTTGTAAGGACCAGACGTGGTGGTGATCTTGAAGTTATGTACATTTATTTGCGATCCAGTCGTATATAGTTGAGTTGAACATTTAACCTGATATACGTACATCATTATACTTACCTGAGCTCAGTACACGTACACACGTCATATTATTCGACCTTCATGTAGTATTAGAGGTTTGGTCGACTGCAAGCTAATATCAGTGCCCAGTCTAGTTCCATAAACTGGACTGTACTATATTATGCCATTTCGTTGATATTGATGCAATAAATGGTAAAACGTGAACCAGGTGTTATCTATTCTGATGGTAACCACCCCGGTTACAATGGCGCCCAACGTGGGGCTCTGGATCCACCACTGAGCCGACGATACCTACCCGGTGCTATACGAACACTTACATGCGACCCCAATATCGTACAGTGAAGTGACGCTATATAGACGCTTTTCAGTGTTCCGAACTTTCGTGAAATACACAGAATTGGACACTCATAGTGCAGTGATATTTTCACCATTTGACACTTCTTTATATTCGTAATCAGTGAAATTAGTGTTATACAGTCTGCCACGGTACGGTAAGGCAAATTTTTGATTAGTTCTTATGACCATTGTATTATATTTACATGCCTGAGCGTAGTATGTGGATTCGCATGAGTGAGCCACAGGTAAATTTTAACAGCTGATATTCTAAAACAGCTGATACCTGTGATTCTATTGACAACACGTAAAGTGCAAAATCATTAGTATTTCTGAAGAATCAGAAATTAGATTTATATATGTTTGGTATTTAGACATAGTATACAAGACGAAGAGTGTATGGGATGTCTACTAAAATTTAATGCTATATCCTTTCACTGAGAAACTTTTCTTTGTAGGTAGCATACATGTACATGCATTTATATACACTAGCATCTGTCTGTCGGCATACTTGGAGTACGTAGAGTTGTACGTCTGTCCGTCGGAGAGAATCTTGGCAATCTCAGATTTTATTGTCTTGTCACAATTGCCCGTCAGATATCAGATCGACGTGGCTTTTAAGTTTTATACGCCCATATGAAAGGTGTTGTTTGATACTTGAAGATACCCATATATATATAGTGTTGTTGTGATCGACGCAATAGACTTGACGTTCGACTGTTTTTGCATGTCCATATATGTAATTCACTAACTCAACACATTTATCATATAGCGCATACGCATTTTATTGTCCGTATTTCTTGAAAGTGACATTTACTACTTTCACCCGGTAAGTCTGTCAAATCGTCCTACATATCGACCCTTACCGTCCTTCTGTCAATCCGTAATACATATTGACCGTTGTGCACAATAGACCGTTACGCGTTTTATTTTTTCTACCTGGTTTTCCGTGTACAGCGATTCAGCGATACGGGTACGTATGTTAGTTAGATTTAGAATTAGATTTTCATTAGATTTGTGTTTTACGTTATATGCAGTGAAACTTGGTATAATTTGATCTGAATATTGACAAACTAGGTACAAGAGTTACCTGTCTTGGTCTCACATCCGGTTGGAGTTATCCTTCGTAACTCGGGGTTACCCGAAAAGTGGATTACCTCCCTTTGTTTCTAAGAAGAAGTCGTACTTAGTCATTTTGACTTTGATTTACACATTCGATTTTGACTTTGTAATTTTTAGGCGAGTTTCGCGTAGCGATCTCGGCTATAGTGATCGCAGGATTTTGACGTCACACCACTTCCGTGACATCCCCGGGCCCCAAAATGTATAAATTGAGTGAAGATAAATATTCTCAACTCAGATCGTGTGGCCCGATGACCCTGGACCTCATTATTCACCATATTTATTTAAGACAGTGTACATTGCATTCCGCGTTTTAACAGTTGTTTCATAATGTTTAAAAAAAGTTAGAGATTATTTTAAAAAGGATACTTAGGATGCAGTAAACATCAACTGTCTCGTGTGCACGTGTGTTGAGATTGGGCTGTACAGCGGTACTAGGAATTACCGAAAAGACAGCATTTACCGAAACGACAGTGATATTTACCGAATAGACAGATATATTTATTTTTGGTTTTGGTGATATATTTAATTGTATAAACACATTTCCAATCATAAAACGTGTTTAGTTTTGAAATTTAAGTGTCTTTTCGGTACAATTTGGGGTCTTTTCGGTAAATACCACTGTCTTTTCGGTAAATGCTGTCTTTTCGGTAATTCCTACTACCCTGTACCACGTGACACTATGTAAATAAAATGGAAGGCGCTGATGTTCAAGTCGTAGCAGTTCGAGTGTTTAAGCGATTAACGAGGAGTTACGGTCATACATTACACTTCTAGGTATAGAAATCAATTTAGAATTCACAGACAATCAAGTGTTCATAGCGCATTGGTCTGTCGCATCTCACAATTAGAATGCCCTGACTCACTGAACACCGAGCCAGGGCTTCGAGTAAACAAAAACTAGGTCACTGAAGAAATCTCTTGAAGTACGGGGAATTTTTTAATGAAATTTGGTGACATAGTAGATAAAATATATAGGTACAATCGTAGAAAGTTTGATCTTATTGGAACCTCTATAGCGAATTTTGCAATGGTTGAAGTTAGAAAGTTGACAGGACTGTGTATCTGCGAGATACTAGCCTTAAACAATATATACACAGGTCGTACACATACCAGGCACTTTTACGGCCTGTGGAACAGATATGCAGATCTATACACCACAGGGGTGAGGTATCATCGCTTGGTCACAAACCCTTTCCTCAATACAAACCCTTCTGTCTATATATATAAAACTTTTTTTAATATAGACATATAGAAGAAAGGGTACGTATAGAGGAAAGGGTTTGTGACCAAGCAATAATACCTCACCCCTGTGCTATACATGAAGAAAAAATAAACGTCTGTACTATCAGTGCGGATCCACCTTATTATTTAGGGGGGGACGTAAATAATTGGCAAGGGGTCTGGGGACTTCCTAGATCCTCAGCCGGTCCAGGGCAGAGCCCTGTTAGGGGGGTTGAAGCCTCCTGGAATCTCTTGAATTTCAGCCTTTTTAGGATTTTCGTGACTGTAAATTAATTAAAGAATGGGATTTGATGCATTTAATAATTATATTTACTAACAGGTAAGTAATATTCACTAATATTCACTCTTTCTTGATTTAAAATGATTGTTTTACCCATGATTGGAAAATTAAAGGGGGCCCTATGCCCCCCTTGAATCTGTCACTGACTAGCAGTCATGCTGACATAGGTTCACATGGACAAACCTTTACCAAAATATCCTAGGAGCCAACTGGGCCCCTAAACTCTAAAATTTAGGAGCCCAGGCTAAAATTTGGGGGCCCAGAGAAAATACACATCTAATCTTAAACTTGTAAAGAAGATAAGTTTATTTCTTCCAGGTACAGATACTCTTGTACATTGTCGAGTTCTACACATTTTAATAGCTTCTAATAGAACAATAAAAACCTCTGTTGTAGTTCTTTTGAAATCACTTTCACGATCGTTTTTTTTTTTCTTTCTGCGGGTCGTGACACCCCTTCCAAACGCTTGCCTATTGTTTTTGTTTTATTGTTTTTTTTTTTTTGGGGGGGGGTCTTTTTAATCCGACAGGTTAATTTCTACTGAATAAAACGTCACTTTAGTATTGTACAGTCTCACATTTCACGCTTATTGATGTACGTTATCAACGACAAAATGAGAGAGAGAGAGAGGGGGGGGGGGGGGGGGGGGGGGCTAGAACAATACACGGTTCATATAGATATTTTTAAAACGTCAACATAAGAGAGAGAGATGTAAAAAGTGAGTTTCTGGTCGGCACATTCATTACATATATTCGCGCCGTTATACCGTCCCCTGGCATGGATTGAATCAGTTGAAATGAGATTTTGGGCGTAAATTTGGCGAACGACTTTAAAAGATTTTCGATAAATGAATTAAGAAAATTAGTTTTGATTTCGGCCGTGCAAAGTACCACTCTCTTTCAATAAATCGGTAAACGTGTACACGAATGCTTTCGAAAACATGTACATTGTACATGCAGTAAGGCTGTGTCATGCGAACATTATGCAGTAATCCAAATTCCAATTATCTTAATAGCAACTTTGAACGAGGGCTTCGCACAGTGACATGTGAGAAAACGTAAATTTCGCGTATGTAAACAGGTACGTACATGTATTAATATAAGCCCCTGATTTTATAAGAGCTTCATTGACGAAGTATTGGGCCTAACATAGAAGCGAAAGAAATTCCTTTTTTTTATAATTAGATATGGACTATGTATTTTTATTTTCATTCGCCAAATGGGCGAGTAGGACATGATGTTTTGGGGGCCCACCTAAAAATATGGTTGCCATGGGTGACTGGGCGACCGCCAATTTCCGTCCCTGCGGTTCATAAATGTTTTATTTCCGAACATTGGAAAATGGATTTGTTCTATCTGCTAATACAATATTTAAAAATCCCATAAAATAGTTTGATATCATTCTAAAATGAATAAACGAAACTCGCCATCAGTTCCTTCAGAGCTTTGATTTTTGATATGTGATAGTTACTTTACTTCCTCTCTGAGATACTGTCGGATACTCTGACAGCATCGCCTCGGTTATCACTCGGAACATCTGATTGATTTCCAAAGACACTTTAATAAGATTTTTTTTTGTAATTTTTTTTTTGTGTTTGTATCTTAGATTATTAGCATACTTACTCTATTTTAAACAGATTTAGCATATCTGTTTGTGCATTGGTTGTATTTTTATGACAAACGTGTAGCATTTCGTGCATATTCGTATTCTTTAGTACAGAATACACACTTACTTAAGTTAGTACTAAGTATATTGTCAGCTGACATATGTACTTTTATTTTACATTGTCATTGTTTGTATGTACTTGCGTAGTGCACTTAGTTAAGGTTAGTCATAGTATACATCATACCGCAATCATGTCGAACATGACACAAGAGGAGATGGAAATAATGGCATCAGCATTCGAGGAAATGAATGTCAAACCTTCAGTAACATCCAAAGAAGACTTTCAGAAATGGCTCTTAGATTTTTCCAAAGGAGCAAGATCAAGGGAACCAAAGAGTGATGGAACATCATCACAGCCCCAGCAACCGTCATCAGTTACTTCTACCCACCAGCCACC
The DNA here is from genome assembly GCA_033119305.1 of Pinctada imbricata. NCBI lineage: Eukaryota > Metazoa > Mollusca > Bivalvia > Pterioida > Pteriidae > Pinctada > Pinctada imbricata. The sequence continues at coordinate 61,034,083 of VSWD01000008.1, forward strand.
CCGACTCCCAACATTCTCTGGTGATAAGAAAGGTGATGCAACTTATGACCTTTGGAAATACGAAGTTGAATGTTTGATGAGGGACAAATACTCAGACCCCCTAATCACCCAAGCGATCAGGAGATCAGTAAAAGGAGAAGCAGCAAGAGTCATCATGCGTTTAGGATCTGAAGCATCAGTCATCGAGATCATTGACAAACTAGAAAGCATTTTTGGTAGTATAGATACCAATGCCAGCGTGCTATCAGAATTCTTCAGTGCCAGACAAAGAGATGATGAAGATGTGGCCAGTTGGGGATGTAGATTGGAAGATTTGATGAATAAAGCGATGCATCTTCAACAAGTTAGATCATGGGAAGCGAACGAGATGCTGAACAACATGTTCTATGAAGGTCTAAAGCCATCACTTAAAGACACAATAGGTCACATATTTGACAAAACACAGGACTTCGACGAATTAAGGAGGGCTGTAAGGAGAAAAGAGGAAGAAATGAGAAAAAGGAAGGTTACATCAAAGGAACATGTGAAATCCGTAACATCAACATCCAACTCTGACCTTGATGAACTAAAGGCCATGGTACAGAAGCTGACAACAGACATGACTGAAATGAAAAAGGACATTGCAGAACAAAGGACCTCAACACAGTATGTCGAACAAATCAACACCCCACAACACCAATATAATAGAAATACAGAAAGAGGAAATTACAGAGGAATAAACAGAAGGCCATATAATTATTATGGAAGAGGACAACAGAGATACCAACAACAGTTTTATGATAGACAACAATATGGGCAACAAGGGATAGAAAATGAAAATGATCCCATCTGCTATAGATGTGGGCAAGAAGGACATCTGGCATTAGGATGTAGGGTACGTCTAGATCATATGCGTCGCCAACCGTCAAACTTCAGGAGACCTGCGTCGAGACGCGGACGCTAGGTCGAGTAAGGCAGCAGCGTCACACCACTAACAATGAACAACTAGTTGGCGAGTCATGTGAGATAGATATAAGTTTAGACAGAGTAGACACCAAGGCTTTGTTAGACACTGGATCAACTGTATCAACAATGGCGTTATCTTTTTACAATCAGAATCTTTCGCACAAACCTATTCTGCAACTAAACAACATTTTCAAACTTCAATGTGCGGATGGAAGTACACTTCCATACAAAGGATACGTAGAAGCGGACATCGCTGCTCCAGGTCTTCAGAGTACCAAAACTTTTCCTTGCATCTTTTTAGTCGTTGATGATACAGAGTACCATGCAAAAGTACCTATCCTCATAGGGACAAACGTACTAACAGTACTATTGCAGGATACGAAACAAGTACATGGAGTTAGATACTTACAAGAGGCTAAGCTACATACGCCCTGGTACTTAGCATTTAGATGCCTTGCATTGAGAGAAAAGGAGCTTGCTAAGAACAAGTACAAATTAGGAACAGTCAAGTCAGCAGAAATTCATAGGATCACCATACCACCTAACAGTAGAGCGACAATCAATGGTTACATCGACAGGAAGGTACCGTACAGTCAATCTTGCGCTATGCTTCAGAACTCGTCATCATCATCTGTTCATCAGGACTTAGATGTGGTTCCAACCATTATCACTTACAATTACAACGAGAGCATCGAGGTACCAGTTCACATTTGTAACATCACTACTAGGACGGTAACCATAGCACCGAAAGCGATCCTATGCGAACTGCATTCTGTAAATGTAGAGAACTTACCTGACATAGACAAGGACAAGGATAGCGATAATCCTCTTGATCAGCTTAGCATAGCTACAGATAACATCACACCATCACAGTATCAGGAAGTGAAATCATTATTAAGCAAGAACAACGATATCTTCTCATGGAATAGCAACGACATAGGACACGTAACATCAGTGGAACATAACATAGAGCTTACCGATCCAACTCCATTTAGACAAAGGCATCGCCGCATACCACCATCAATGTATAACGAAGTAAGAGACCATCTACAACAACTACTAGAAGCAGGAATAATCAGAAAATCAAAGTCACCTTTTACGAGCAACTTGGTACTTTGTCGGAAAAAGAATGGCGAACTACGCATGTGTGTCGACTACCGACAATTAAACAGCAGGACAAAGAAAGATGCCTATGCTCTGCCCATTGTAGAAGAAATACTAGAGAACTTAAGCGGGAATTCATACTTCACAGTTTTAGATGCAAAGTCCGGATACCACCAGGTGAATATTAAAGAAGAACACAAAGAGAGAACGGCATTTACAGTAGGCCCATTGGGATTCTATGAGTATAATAGAATGCCCTTTGGTTTGTCGAACAGCCCGGCTACATACCAACGCCTAATGGAGGACTGCCTGGGAGACCTACACTTAAACATCTGCTTTATATTTTTAGACGACCTCATTATATTCTCAAAGACATACGAAGAACATCTCCACAGACTCCAGCTAGTTTTCGACAAACTTAGAGCAACAGGATTGAAATTATCTCCAAAGAAATGCAACTTCCTCATGCAGCGAGTTAAATACGTAGGACACATAGTATCGAAGGAAGGAATAGAAACAGACCCAGATAAGACTGAAAGAGTAAAGAATTGGCCCACACCCAAAACACCAGAGGAAGTCAGAAAATATTTAGGATTCATAGGATACTACCGCCGCTTTATTCAAAACTTTAGCATGATAGCAAAGCCGCTTACAACTTTAATGCCCGTAGGGAAAGACAAAGCAAGGGGAAAGCAAATAGCTAGGAAGAAATGGACATGGGGAAAGGAACAGGAGGAAGCCTTCAACACACTAAAAGAAAAGTTGTCTTCACCACCAATCCTAGGATTCCCAAACTACCAACTACCGTTTGAGCTCCACACGGATGCGAGTGCACTAGGATTGGGTGCAGTACTTTACCAAGAACAGGATGGAGCGAAACGAGTAATCAGCTATGCTAGCAGAGGCTTGAGTAAATCAGAAGCAAACTACCCTGCGCATAAGTTGGAATTCTTGGCGTTGAAATGGGCCATAACAGAGAAGTTCAAGGACTATTTATATGGACACACATTCACAGCATATACAGATAATAACCCTTTGACTTATACACTATCATCAGCAAAGTTAGATGCAACGGGACACAGATGGCTCGCAGATCTATCGAACTATGACTTTAGCATAATCTACAGACCAGGAAAAAAGAATGGAGATGCAGACGGACTGTCTCGCATGTATTCTGACAATGGAGAAGATAAACAGATTATAAGTGGCGACTCCATTAAAGCCATCTGCAATGCAGTACATACAGATTCATTGGTTGACTGTCTAGCCATCGATACACAAGTGTTGGACAACAATGTAGCAGGAACTCCTATATCAGACATACAGAGTATTGATTGGAAAGAAAGACAGGATCTAGATCCAATGATCAGGGAATGGAAAGAATTTGTAAGGAAAGGAAAGAAACCAAAGTCGGAGGAAATCAGTCACATCTTGGATTCATATGCACTACTGCGAAACTTTCATCATTTGACCATCGAAAATGGAATTCTGTTCAGAACAACTAAGATAAACGGAGAAGATAGGAAACAACTAGTACTTCCGAAACTTTATATCAACTCAGTCATGGACTACCTGCATAATAAATTTGGACATCCGGGAAGAGAACGCACTACATCTCTGATACGTGACAGATTCTATTGGAATGGTATGTTCAAGGACATAGAAAACTGGATAAAGAACTGTCACAGATGCGTTAGAAGGAAAACACCAACAAATCAGTGCGCTTCTCTTGTCAACATCGAAACAACCTACCCTTTGGAATTAGTATGTATGGACTTTCTCACTCTGGAAAAATCTAAAGGAGGATACCAACACATTCTCGTAGTCACTGATCACTTCACGAGATTTGCGCAAGCGATACCGACGCGCAACATGACTGCCAAAACTACAGCGGAAGCATTCTTCAACAATTTTATTACCTTCTACGGCATACCAACTAGGATACATAGTGATCAGGGAGCTAACTTTGAGAGTAACATCATCAAAGAGCTATGCAATATCACCGGCATGACAAAGTCACGAACTACACCATACCATCCCATGGGCAATGGAATGACAGAACGTTTCAACAGGACACTGCTTGATATGTTAGGGACACTAGAGCCTGACCAGAAGGCCAACTGGAAACCACACGTGGCACCTCTGGTACACGCCTACAGTTGTACTAGACACGAGAGCACAGGCCACTCCCCATATCTGTTAATGTTTGGAAGGGAACCCCGACTACCCGTTGACCTGGCATTCGGTATAAACGAGCAACAACAGAAAGGACTTACAAAGTACATAGATGATCTACGAGAAAGAATGAAAACAGCATATGAGAGAGCAACAGCAAGCGCACAGGAAGCACGATCTAGACAGAAAGAGAACTATGATTACAAAGTTAGAGGATCGAACATCAAGGAAGGAGACAGAGTATTAGTTAAGATAGTGGCATTCGATGGGAAGCATAAGATTGCAGATAGATGGGAAGATGACACATACATCGTGATAAAACAACCCAATCCGATGATACCAGTTTATATAGTAAAGAGAGAGAATGGCGAAGGAAAGAAGAGAACGTTACATAGGAAGGAGCTGTTAAGATAAGGCGTAAAATCAGCCCTGAAAAGTGGAATTTTGAAAATTGAAATTTCAAGAACCTTTTTTGGTAAAATGTATACTTATACGGCATCCCATCAAAATATGAAGTTATTTTTTATCTGTTTTGCATAATATTGCTAATTTTTAGGTCAAAACTCATCTTTTTCCCATAGAAATCAATAGAAAACGGAAAAGTTTTATTGAACATTGTTCCCCCCGGATATACAGAAAGCCACTTTTACTGGAGATGTGTATCCATGATACAAATCTTTTGGCAAAGTGGGGTTCTGTATCTCCGGGGGGAACACTACCCCAGAGACGAAAAACTAAATATGGAAAGGGGGGTGCATTTTATAAGAATCGATCTTTTTGACCATTAAATATAGCACATTTGACTATTTTTCCTCTTTAATCAATCAAACATTGTGTACTCGATATGACTGAATGAAAGATACAAGAATTAGAAACGAAATAAGCAAGAGTGATGTTCATTTCTCCGTCAATGTGTATTTCGCGCTAAAAGGCTTACATTGTAGCCATTGAATGAAGAATAAGACCGTATTTTAAGTTCCGGATTTCATTATTTACCGATTAAAGGAGGTAGAACGTTCGAAATCTATTTCTGATACACAATGTAGACATATTTGATGTCTTTTAGCTTATATTTATCCATTTTAGATAACATATTCAAAAATGTATACGTTTTTTGTCGATATAATCGGATTTTCTATCCGAGCACCCCTACCTCTTTCGACCTTAATTTTACAACCTTAAGAGTTCCTTAACATAATGTAAAACATGTAAAAGGTCTGCAAATACATTATATTTCAATAATGATTCATGTTTTTCTGTGTACGATTCGCCATACGGAAGAAATAAGTCACGGGATTCAGGGCTAAATACGGCCCTTATCTTAACAGCTCCTTTACTCCTGCCTATAGGACACCTAGACAGTTATCATTCGAGACCAACCCCAGCACCCCGAAGACTCGGACAGTCAGAAAGGAAGTCAAGACAAGAAACACATACTGACAGAGACACAGACATTATAGATACAGATTCAGAGGATGATAATGTATCAGAGGTACCGGTACCGCACACGGTGGAGTCTAACATCCCATATGATGTAGATGACACACCCACTGCTTTGAGTAATAGTCATGAAGGTAATGTTGAGGACGCTCAACTAGTTGAGTTATCTGACACAGAGGTCGGAAATCAACTCCCGATTGACAGAGATTCACAAAACGATAATTTTGTTTCAGGAGATACTGATAGTGTTCCAGACAGAGATGTCAGTATGGAAGACGATGAACCGCCTAGACACAGTACTAGGCAGAGGTCCCGGCCAGCATGGATGACCAGTGGCGACTTTATAGTCAACAAAGTACAATCAGGTAAGAAAGATGATTGGAGAGACAAGGTCTTGTATTTACAAAGTCTCATTACCACTGGTACCTGTAAAGGGTTTGAGCAAGAAGTTATACATACCATTCTTGGTATCATAAAGGAATAGACAGCATGTAAATAGTTTTATCTTGAGACAGTATCACAGGTGAGTGATAATTACAATTGCATTTCAAGTTTGTAAACCACTGAGTTACTGAGATGCAATATAGTATTTTAGCCTTGATAATGAGAAGCATTCTCATGAGTTATTACCTACCAATTTTCATATGATATAAAGTTTGACCACATTGACCATAATATGATCTATTATGATCTTAGTGTTGACCTTTTGCCATATATACTCCCATAGTTTTATATAACCTTGACCTTTCATTATGGAAATGACGGGGACGTCATTTTCCGGCTGGGGGGAGTATGTGGCAGTGTGAGTTTGATGACTTGTGTTAAATCCCCAAGTCAGTATTTGATAATTATACGCCTTATAAATTACGTCCGTTTTTATCCCATTTTCCAATTCATATTTCCCACTCTTTTTCCTGTCCGTCTTTGCCGGTCATGCGCATCATGACTTCCGTTCTCATGCCGCAATGCGTATGATACGTCACTATACTAATTAACCATAACTAACCAATTACCGACCTGTTTTACTGACACATGACAAAATGACACTGTTCTATTGGCTGAGAATGTTCTGGCGTTTTAGTCTTTGTTTCTTAGTTCCCGCTCTGGTCAGATTTGCCGAGAGCGTTGTAAGGACCAGACGTGGTGGTGATCTTGAAGTTATGTACATTTATTTGCGATCCAGTCGTATATAGTTGAGTTGAACATTTAACCTGATATACGTACATCATTATACTTACCTGAGCTCAGTACACGTACACACGTCATATTATTCGACCATCATGTAGTATTAGAGGTTTGGTCGACTGCAAGCTAATATCAGTGCCCAGTCTAGTTCCATAAACTGGACTGTACTATATTATGCCATTTCGTTGATATTGATGCAATAAATGGTAAAACGTGAACCAGGTGTTATCTATTCTGATGGTAACCACCCCGGTTACATATGTATATGTGTGTGTGTAAAATACCTATATTTAAGAGTGCACGTGATCTTTTGAACAATTTGTCGAGTATTCTTAATCCTTTTCATTTTTATATATTTGTATTTGTTGTAGTTAAGCGCCATGTATACCTGATTACCACCATATATGTACTAAATGCATGAGGGGCCATTTGGTCGTAGCAAGCAGGGAAATTTTGTGTATAGATGGTCAATACAATCTCTCTCTCTCTCTGTCTTTCTCTCTCTCTCTTACATTTTCCATGCTCTATTTTTGTTTGACCAAAAGAAGGAAGGGTGGGAAGTTAAGGACATTGCAACTCCAATATCCACCTGTCTGACCTGACTAGATCGGCCCGTGAAAATGAAGCATTTATTAATTATTCAAGTCTTACTTTGATCTTCTATATGCTTATTATATATGGATCCATTCAAACACAATGCCAAAGGAAATTGAAGGCAATATGAGGACGGAAAAATAGACGTCTAATGAAAAAAAAAATTAAAGTGCTGCGAGCGATCGAAGGCCCGGAGCGGAGAATTTTCTCAAAAGTAAAGAGATTAAGCATAAAAAAGAGTATTCTGAATCAATAACTTTGGGTAATAATATTCATTATGTCATCAAGTAAAAGGAAAAGTCTATGCCACATTTATGTAGCCAATCACTGTGAACGGCTACCTTAGGTAGCGGTAAATGTGAACCTCCGTTGTGAAAGGTCACATAAGCGGAGGTAACATGCTACATAAGGATCAGGATTTACCTTCACACAAATATGCTACATAAGGTATACGTGAAGTGCAACATAAGTGTTACGGTGAAGATGCTACATAAGGCTACCTGGGTGTGAAAGGCGACATAAGCTACTTCACCCACATGCTACATAAGCTACCTTGTTACCTGTGAACGGCTACATGGGTGAAGGGATACGGTGCTACGTGAAGCGCTACATAGTGGACTTAGAATTTTTTCTAAGTGTCTACACATGTGAAATGCTACATAAGGTACCACCGGGGCATGGTACTTGTTCAACACGGGGCTAACACGGGGCCTTCCGTGGATGTGTGAAATGCTACTTCACCGATATGCTACATAAGGTAACGCGTACTTCGGATAATGTGAACTGCTACATAAATGCTACTTCACACCAAAATGCTACATAAGGGGAAATAATGTCAAAATTGTTCCCTCACCTTCCCCAACCCTAGCTTAAGCCCTGCAGATGATTTGCAGGGTTCTCCGGGTTCTCCGGGATGTGTTTGACAGTTAAATCAGGCTTCGGGACGGGAACAACCCGGGAATTGGCTGATGTGTCATCGTCTATGTCATATATGGAAGAAAACCAACTATTCACTGTACATCAACATGGCTTTAGGAAAAAACACTCTTGTGTAACACAACTAATAGAGGTATTAGAGGATTGGTCAAAAGAAATTGATAACTCCAACAGTATAGATAACATATACTTAGACTTCCAGAAAGCATTTGATAAAGTCCCACATAAAAGGTTACTGGAAAAGTTAAAAGGGTACGGAATAGGGGGAAATTTGTTATCGTGGATAGAAAGCTTTTTGACAGAACAGAAACAGAGAGTGGTTTTAAACGGGTCCGAATCAAACTGGTCAAATGTAACAAGCGGCATCCCACAAGGAAGTGTCTTAGGTCCTACACTATTTCTAATATATATTAATGACCTACCAGATGTTGTACATAATATTGTCAAACTTTTTGCAGACGATACAAAATTGTACTCGGTGGTTAATAATCATGAACAACAAGAGAGATTACAAGAGGATATTAATAGTCTTGCGTCTTGGTCCAACAAATGGTTATTGAAATTCAATGTTTCAAAATGCAAACATCTCCATCTAGGTAAACCCAATCAAACAACTTATACAATGAATGACGAAGAAATTACTAAATGCGATAGTGAGAAAGACCTAGGAATTACTGTAGATGATAAACTGAAATTTCAAGTACATATAAACACGCAAATAAAGAAAGCAAACATCAAACTAGGACTCATTAAAAGAACATTCACATACCTAGATAAAGACATCTTTTTGAAACTATATAAGAGCCTTGTCCGCCCACATTTAGAATATGGAAGTAATGTATGGTCTGTTATATATAAAAAAGAAGCCATAGCTTTAGAAAATGTACAACGTAGAGCCACAAGAATGTTACATTCCATTTCCCATTTGAGCTATACAGAAAGGTTGAAATGGTTAGGACTACCAACCCTCCAGTACCGACGTCTCAGAGCTGACATGGTTGAAACCTTTAGAATTATTCATGACATTGACAATATAAATGACAGGGAAAACATATTCCCATTTTCTAAAACACAAACAAGAGGGCACGAATTTAAACTTACAAAGAATTATTGTCGGACAAATGTCAGAAAATTCAGTTTCTCCCAAAGAATTGTTGATAGATGGAATAAGCTCCCTACTTCAGTGGTCACTTGTAAATCTGTAAATAGTTTTAAAAACCAATTGAATATTCATTGGAAATCTTTTAATTTAAAATTTATACCCGACTGTTATGGTCCGGAAGCGGAGCATAAAAGTTTAAACATAGAGAAGGATCAGAGATGCACAGCATATAATAGATCTCGAGTCCAGTAAGATCTAGTAAGATCTATGGCTTCAGATAAGATCGGACTGTAATGGAGGAAGGGGACCTCCATAGTCTTCCGCTCCGAACGAGAACCCACCTTGGCGAGGTGGAGCGGCCCTGGGAGTTTCCCGGCTAAGAGGTTCTCAACAAATGGAAATGATCTCCAACAGGACTACTTTCCGGGAGCACCTCGAAAGCCCTGCGGAGATTTTGCAAGGTTCTCCGGGTACTCCGGGGTCTTTTTGTCCCCTGCTTTCGCGAAAGCGCGGGGACATTAAAACCGGTTCGTCCGTCCGTCTGTCCGTCAGTCACAAAAACTTTAACCTTGTGCATAACTTTTGAATGGTAAGTGATAGGGCTTTGATATTTCACGTGTATTCCTTGCGACAAGACCTTTCCATAGATACCAACATTTTTGACCTTGTGACCTTGACCTTGGACTTTGACCTACTTATTAAAAACTTTAACCTTGACCATAACTTTTGAATGGAAAGTGATAGGGCTTTGATATTTCACATGTGTATTCCTTGTGACAAGACCTTTCCGTGGATACCAAAAGTTTTGACCTTGTGACCTTGACCTTGGACTTTGACCTACTTATTAAAAACTTTAACCTTGACCATAACTTTTGAATGGAAAGTGATAGGGCTTTGATATTTCACATGTGTATTCCTTGTGACAAGACCTTTCCATGGATACCAAAATTTTTGACCTTGTGACCTTGACCTTGGACTTTGACCTACTTATTAAAAACTTTAACCTTGACCATAACTTTTGAATGGAAAGTGATAGGGCTTTGATATTTCACATGTGTATTCCTTGTGACAAGACCTTTCCATGGATACCAAAATTTTTGACCTTGTGACCTTGACCTTGGACTTTGACCTACTTATTAAAAAATTTAACATTGACCATTACTTTTGAATGGTAAGTGATAGGGCTTTGATATTTCATATGTGTATTCCTTGTGACAAGACCTTTCCATGGATACCAAAATTTTTGACCTTGTGACCTTGACCTTTGAGTTCGACCTACTTATTAAAAACTTTAACCTTGACCATAACTTTTGAATGGAAAGTGATAGGGCTTTGATATTTCACATGTGTATTCCTTGTGATAAGACCTTTGCATGGATACCAAAATTTTTGACCTTGACCTTTGAGTTCGACCTACTTTTCAAAAAACTATAACCTTGTCCATAACTTTTTAATGGAAAATGATAGGGCTTTCACATTTCACATGTGTATTCCTTGTGATGAGACCTTTCTGTTGGTAATAACATTCTGACCTTGTAACCTTGTCCATGGAGGTTGACCCACGTTTAAAAACTTCAACCTCGACCATAAGTTTTTGATGGTAATTTAAATCATAGGTCTTAAATATTTCACATGTGCATACCTTTTCATAAGCCCTGTCCCTTGGAAACAAAACACAAGTTTGGACCTTTTGACCTTTTCTTGGAGTTAATATTTCATATTTAGAATGTTGATAATATATGAGATATATTTATTATTAAAACTTAAGAATGGGGGGATGTCTGTAAGCATTTCTTTAAAGACAAACACCCAAAAGCGGGGGACCACAATTCCTTGAATTTGATTTTTTGAATTAACAAATGTTTTTATCTTTACAGTTGACTAACAATGGATGCTATTGACGACTTCGAAAAACTTCTAGTTGGGCTACAACCATCAGCATCAGCGTCAACCCCATCGCCAAGAAAAAAGAAAAAGAGGAGAAAGAAGAGGGTCGAAGAATTAATTAAGGGTGCACTTGCCACTGGGGATTCGTCCCCGGCAGTAACTCCTATAAAGGAACAACAACAAGTAATTAAGCGTAAAAAGGTCAGAAGGACCAAATTAGTGCTGGACACCGGGGTGTCGTCTGCGAGCCCCATCAAATCTCAAAGTGCCGCAAAACAAAGGGGAGCTAAGACAGTGGTTTCAAAGGATGGAAGTGAAGGCAAGAATACCACGAAGGGCAAAAAACGTAAAATAGGGCTGGACACTGGGGTGTCGTGTGCGAGCCCCGTCAAATCTCAAAGTGCCGCAAAAGAAAGGGAAGCAAAGAAAGTGGTTTCAAAGGAAGGAAGTGAAAGCAAGAATACCACGAAGGGCAAGAAACGTAAAATAGTGTTGGACACTGGGGTGTCGTGCGCGACCCCCATCGAGTCTCAAACTACAGAGACTCGAAGTGCCGCTGCGAGAAGTCCACGTAAGAAGAATAAGAAGGCCAAAAAGGCCAAGAAAGTGGCGGACACTGGGGTATCGTGTGCGAGCCCCATCGAATCTCAAAGTGCCGGTACGGAAAGCGTAAAGAAAACAGATGCTACCAAGGAAGCATCAATGGAGGAAGTTCAGGCCGAAAAGGTGAAAATAGTTCTGGACACTGGGGTGTCGTGCGCGAACCCCGTCGAGTCTCAAACCACAGAGTCTCAAAGTGCCGCTGCGAGAAGTCCACGTAAGAAGGATAAGAAGGCCAAAAAGGCCAAGAAAGTGCCGGACACTGGGGTATCGTATGCGAGCCCCATCGAATCTCAAAGTGCCGGTACGGAAAGCGTAAAGAAAACAGATGCTACCAAGGAAGCATCAATGGAGGAAATAGTGCTTGACACTGAGTCTCAAACTACAGAGTCTCAAAATACCACTAGGAGAAGTCCACGTAAGAAGGGCAAGAAGACCAAAAAGGCCAAAACAGTGTCGGACACTGGGGTTTTGTGTGCGAGCCCCATCGAATCTCAAAGTGCCGGTACGGAAAGCGAAAAGCAGACAGATGCTACGAAGGAAGCATCAAAGGAGGAAATTAAGGCGGACACTGGGGTATCGTGTGCGAGCCCCATCGAGTCTCAAAGTGCCGCGCAGAGAGAAGGATCTAAAAAAGTGAGCAGGCCACATGGCCAGTCGAGTGTAGCCGATTTATTCGGCGATTCAGATAATCCTATTGAAGGATCGGAGGATGAGAGTAACTTCGTCCCAACAGAAGTAGATTATACTGCGCTAGTGAATGCATCACCCACGGATGTGTGTGATATGCCGGTGAATTTAAAAGAACCGGCAGCCGAACACAGGCAGCCGAGCAGGCGGCGGAGGAAGAAACTCCTTTTTTGCTAAGCAGAAGGAGTCGGAGGAGAGAACAATTAACACTAAGAGACTTGTGGGATAGGGAATCCCCCGTACGGACCAGGGGAAAGAGGATGGATTTGTACCAATCTGAAGAGGAGGAAATAAGTTCGGGAGACGAGTTTGTCCCGACGAAGGTTGAGATTGAAACTGCCATTCAAATCATGGAAGAGGACGAGGAGGTCATTGAGGAAAATGTTGACGTAAGTATAAATTACTTCCAGGTAGCGCTTCACTGTGAAATGCTACATAATGTACTACCTTTAATTCAATACGACGTCCAGGTAGCGCTTCACTGTGAAATGCTACATAACATGCTACCTTCAATTCAATACGACGTCTGTATGTTCATCCTCGCTTACCTTCTCTTTACATTACAGCCCTCCCCCGGTCCATCAGCTATATCAGTGCGGGCCAGGAAAGATTCCGCAGAAGCAGCGAGTGTGCCTACCACCACCACTGCTAGACCTAAGCGGGTTAGTAGCAATTTATGGTGCACCGTTACTTAAATGTGAACCGCTACATAACTATCAAATGAAAGCATTGCACTTTAGATACGAGTTCAGACATTGAATAAACTTTCCTCTCTTGCAGAGAGCCAGTGCAGGTCCCAAAGCAGCAGCGACAGTGTCTGCCAAGAACATAAGCCCCAAAGCCAGTGAAGAGGCTATACAAATTACGGGAGAAGACGAGGCGGGAATTGAAGAAACTAATATCGTAAGTTCAAATTTCTTTCAGGTAGCGCTTCACTGTGAAATGCTACATAACGTGCTACCTTCAATTCACTACGACATCCAGGTAGCGCTTCTCTGTGAAATGCTACATAACGTGCTACCTTCAATTCACTACGACGTCCAGGTAGCGCTTCACTGTGAAATGCTACATAACGTGCTACCTTCAATTCATTAAGACGTCTGTATGTTAATCCTCGCTCATCGTCTCTTTACATTACAGCCCTCCCTGGTCCATCAGCTCCCTCAGTGGCAGCCAGTAAAGATTCCACAGAAGCAGCGATTGTGCCTACCACCACTGCTGGATCTAATCGGGTAAGTAGCTATTTATTGTGAACCGCTACTTAACTGTCAAATGAAAGCAATCCAAGTTAGATACGAGTTCAGATATTGAATAAGCTTTCCTCTCTTGCAGAGTGTCAGTGCAGATTCCGCAGCAGAAGCGACTACGCCTGACGCCGATCTATCGGTAAGTAGCACATCATTGTGAACCGCTACCTTACAGTCGCATGAAAGAAATTGCCATTTGGGGCAGAGTTCAGATATTGGTAAGAGTTCAGACATTGAATACCCCCTTTCTCTTGTAGAAGAGGAACAAGATCACCTGTCCCAAATGTGGAGTGCAGATATACAACCTGTCACGTCACCTCAGGACGGTTCATAAAGGGGATGAGGCCGACCCAACTGGCGATAGAGAAGAGCCTTTGCCGCCGAAGGAGGGCAAGAGTTGGCGCCGTAGACCTCAAACTACGGCAGTAAGTTGGATTTATATGTTGACTGTATATAAGTAACTGATTTATGCATATTTTACAAAACTCTTACAGTTTCAAGCGTCATTTATTGTCATTTGATTTCTCGTTGCAGGCCAGGAAGAAGACGACATGCCCCGAACCAGATTGCGGGGCGTCCGTTGTCAATCTCCCTCGGCACTACAGGACCAACCACCCAGACACGAAGGTGCGAACGGCTACGGAGGTCCACAGGGAAGAACGGGTGGCCGTTAAACCGCCCCGGAAATATAAGCTGATGATCTGTCCGATAGAAGACTGCGGGGTTAAAACTTGTCGCCTGGACCAGCACCTCCAGGGGACTCACAAACTGTCAAAGACGGCACATTACAGAGAGCTATTGGCAAGTGCCAAGGAGTACACGACGGAAATGAAGGGCGTAGATGACCTCGAACAGGTGCTAGATGAATATAGATCCTCCTTTCTGATGGACCTGGGGAGTGGAGTAGAAAGAGTAGATAAGACTGTGGATAGTCACTGCACCGCAGTGCGTACAATATTGAAAAAGTTTGACAGCGACGCAGTGCTTGCGTTGGAGGACATAGGAAAAAGAAATGGAATAGTGGACCATCTTCTATCAAAGGAAAGGGGCATGCAGCCTCAGAGTGTAAAACTCTACGTCTCCTTCGTCGGCACCTTTTGCCAGTGGTTGTCGGGGAGTGGAAAGTGGTTAAGATACTTACAAATCACCGCAGGAAAAATGGAAATAATCGCCAACGTCTGCAAAAATACTGCGAAGGCATTGATCTCCGAGGTAAACAAAAACATGTTGGAGAGGAAGGCGTTGGGAAAAGATGAACTCCTGCTCACCCCGGAAATGATCCGGAATTATATTGATAGTGATAGATTTACGCAGGCTGTAAATCAAATAGCGTCGGCCATGACTAAGAAATTGAATAATACTATGCGTATCCAAGTGCGAGACACCCTCCTATTATACTTAGCAATGACAAATTTCAGACGAACCGGGGATGTTCCTCATTTAACCAAAGAGGTAGTACTAACAGCAAAAGCGCCAGAGGAGGGAGAAAAGGCGGAACTGCAAATATTTCGCCACAAGGAGGCCAAAAGTGGCCAAGTATGTTCTCTGTGGGTAGATGAAGATCAGCTGGTTACCCTACAGAACTTCGCAAAATATGTTTGCTGGGCAAAGCCGGGAGTACCTTATCTGTTCACGGCAGCGTCGGGCCAAGAATTAAGCAGCTCAACAGCCAGCAAGGCTCTTAAGTCCGAATGGAACAAGTATAAAACGGCCACAAACCAAGAACACTTGCCAGACATAACGGGCAACACCCTGAGGCATCTTGCCACCTCGACAGCCAGGGAAAAAGGGTGCAGTAGGCAGGAACAGGAACTCTTGGCCATGCAGATGAGCCACAGTCTGGCCACTGCCGACAAATACTACGATCAGTCACGTAGAGCTCTGGAAAGAATGGCCGTCACGGACAAAATTAACCTGATGTATTCTGGCAAATTCCAAAAGGAAAAGGCTAAAGCAGCAGCCGAAGGAGATAAAAAAGATGTAGAATCTACATCGTCGTCTGATACAGATTCCTCAGAGGGGATAGTTCCTCCCTCCACTACGGGGTAAGAAATACCCAAATATGTGAGTTTTCGCAGGCCTCCTTGGTTAGCCGTCAATCGATGACGGAAAAGATGATAAACATGACAGTGCCGACATGGGCATTGCGGGAAGTGAAGTGAAGCAAGTGACAGTGCCGACATGGGCATTGCGGAATGTGATATGAAGCAAGTGACAGTACCGACATGGGCATTGCGGGAAGTGAAGTGAAGCAAGTGACAGTGCCGACATGGGCATTGCGGAATGTGATATGAAGCAAGTGACAGTGCCGACATTGGCATTGCGGGAAGTGATGTGAAGCAAGTGACAGTGCCGACATGGGCATTGCGGAATGTGATGTGAAGCAAGTGACAGTGCCGACATGGGCATTGCGGAATGTGATGTGAAACAAGTGATAGTGTCGACATGGGTATTGCGTATATGAGCGCTGAAATAAATGACGGCTAACCAAGAATGCCTCGCTTGCTGAGGCACAGCATGAATGTATATATTAGCACGACTGTGTATGTTGTTTCAGCTGAGATACAGCTTTTTGGAAATATTCCAGCATTGATGTAAATATTCTGCCAAGGATTCTGCTGAGATACAGCGTTGATGTATATAATATCTGTATATAGATGATTGGATTTTACCAGTGACTTCAAAAATGGCAATTTCGCTGAGACACAGCAAAGGGAATGTTGGTGATTCTTATGTAGCGGTTCACGGTGAACGGCTACCTACGGGTAAACAGAACAAAACGAAAAGCTATTGGCAAGTGCCAAGGAGTACACGACGGAGATGAAGGGTGTAGATGACCTGGAACTGTTGCTAGATGAACATGGATCCTCCTTTCTGATGGACCGGGGGAGTGGAATAGAACAAGTAGATAAGACTGTGGACATAGGAAACGATGGTGATTCTTATGTAGCACTTCACGGTGAACGGCTACCTACGGGTAGACCGAACAATACGAAAAGCTATTGGCAAGTGCCAAGGAGTACACGACGGAGATGAAGGGTGTAGATGACCTGGAACTGGTGCTAGATGAACATACATGTAGATCCTCCTTTCTGATGGACCGGGGGAGCGGAATAGAAAAAGTAGATAAGACTGTGGACATAGGAAACGACGGTGATTCTTATGTAGCACTTCACGGTGAACGGCTACCTACGGGTAGACCGAACAATACGAAAAGCTATTGGCAAGTGCCAAGGAGTACACGACGGAGATGAAGGGTGTAGATAACCTGGAACTGGTGCTAGATGAACATAGATCCTCCTTTCTGATGGACCGGGGGAGCGGAATAGAAAAAGTAGATAAGACTGTGGACATAGGAAACGATGGTGATTCTTATGTAGCACTTCACGGTGAACGGCTACCTACGGGTAGACCGAACAATACGAAAAGCTATTGGCAAGTGCCAAGGAGTACACGACGGAGATGAAGGGTGTAGATGACCTGGAACTGGTGCTAGATGAACATAGATCCTCCTTTCTGATGGACCGGGGGAGCGGAATAGAAAAAGTAGATAAGACTGTGGACATAGGAAACGATGGTGATTCTTATGTAGCACTTCACGGTGAACGGCTACCTACCCGTCGAGTCTCAAAAGCAGTGAATGGCCAGAAGGCCGAAATAGTTCTGGACACTGGGGTATATGTGCAAGCCCCGTCGAGTCTCAAAAGCAGTGTAAGGCCAGAAGGCCGAAATAGTTCTGGACACTGGGCTTATGTGTGCGAGCCCCGTCGAGTCTCAAAAGCAGTGTATGGCCAGAAGGCCGAAATAGTTCTGGACACTGGGGTATGTGTGCAAGCCCCGTCGAGTCTCAAAAGCAGTGTAAGGCCAGAAGGCCAAAATAGTTCTCGACACTGGGCTTATGTGTGCGAGCCCCGTCGAGTCTCAAAAGCAGTGTATGGCCAGAAGGCCGAAATAGTTCTGGACACTGGGGTATGTGTGCAAGCCCCGTCGAGTCTCAAACTAAAGAGTCTCAAAGTGCCGCTAAGGGAAGTCAAGCGAAGAAGGAGGCTACGATTGAAGAGCCGGTGAAAAGCAAGAAGTCCGAGCAGGCCAAAAAAGTGCTGGACACTTGGGGTATCTTGTGCAGCCTCAGAGTGTTAAACTATACGTCTCCTTCGTCGGCACCTTTTGCCGGGAAATGGTTGTCGGGCAATGGCAAAAATACTGCGAAGGCATTGATCTCCGAGGTAAACAGACACATGCTGGAGAGGAAGGCGTTGGGAAAATATGAACTCCTCCTCACCCCGGAAATGATCCGGAATTATATTGATAGCGACAGATTTACGCAAGCTGTTAATCAAATAGCGTCGGCCATGACTAAGAAATTGAATAATACTATGCGTATTCAAGTGCGAGACACTCTGCTAATATACTTAGCGATGACAAATTTCAGAAGAACAGGGGACGTTCCTCCAGAGGAGGGAGAAAAGGCTGAACTGCAAATATTTTGGCACAAGGAGGCCAAAAGTGGCCAAGTATGCTCTCTTTGGATAGATGAAGATCAGTTGATAACCCTACAGAACTTCGCAAAATATGTTTGCCAGGCAAAGCCGGGATTACCTTATCTGTTCACGGCAGCGTCGGGCCAAGAATTAAGCAGCTCAGGTGCTAGATGAATATAGGTCCTCCTTTCTGATGGACCGGGGGAGTTGAGTGGACAATCACTGCACAAAGGGAACGATGGTGAATCTTATGTAGCAAAGAAAGGAGGGGATCTCCAACAACACCTAGTTGCAGCATCAACAGCAACCTCCCAAAACACCCACTGTAAAACACAAAAATGACACGCACAGATAGAGACGCAGTAGTACAATGAACGTCAAATCACAGCAATTCACGGTGAACGGCTACCTAAGGATAAATGAGGCGGCTGATGGGCGACCCCGACACGGACCCGGGGAAGACTGCCTCAGCACAGGGAAGTGAACCGGAGGGCTGTACAGACCACATAGAAGCCATCTGCTAAATCAAAGGTAAGTGTTGTTACGTAGCCCCATTCGTGAAGTTCACATTGATGAAATTTTGAATTATATTGCCCTGATGAAATACTAACATATGCTTTCTCTTTTACAGATGAGGACAGTGGGGCTTCGTGAGCGAACCCAATCGAATCTCCAAGTGCCGCTAAGGAAATAAGGCCAATCGCCTAGAACAAAACTGAAGAGAAAAAGAGGATAGAAGAATTGATTAAGCACCCTGGGGATTCTGACCCCGCGGATGATCTAGTAAGCGCAAGAAGGCCAGAAGGCCGAAATAGTTCTGGACATTGGGGTATCGTGTGCAAGTCCCCATCGAGTCTCAAACAGTTCAGTCTCAAAGTGCCGCCAAGGATTAGTGAAGCGAAGAAAAAATGCTAAGAAGAAAGCAGTTTAAGGCCAGAAGGCCGAAATAGTTCTGGACATTGGGGTATCATTTGCGAGCCCCGTCGAGTCTCAAACAGTACAGAGTCTCAAAGTGAAGCGAAGACAAAAATGCTAAGAAGAAAGCAGTGTAAGGCAAGAAGGCCGAAATAGTTCTGGACATTGGGGTATCGTATGCCGTCAGCGAGGACGTTGGTGAGAACAATTAACGCTGAAAGACTGGGGCCCAATCGAGTCTCAAATTACAGAGTCTCAAAGTGCCGCTAAGAGAAGTCCACGTAAGAAGGGCATGGAGGCCAAGAAGGCCAAAACAGTGCCGGTACGGAAAGCGAAAAGAAGACAGATGCTACGAAGGAAGCATCAAAGGAGGAAATTAAGGCGGACACTGGGGTATCGTGTGCGAGCCCCATCGAGTCTCAAAGTGCCGCGCAGAGAGAAGGATCTAAAAAAGTGAGCAGGCCACATGGCCAGTCGAGTGTAGCCGATGTATTCGGCGATTCAGATAATCCTACTGAAGGATCGGAGGATGAAAGTAACTTCATCCCAACAGAAGTCGATTATACGGCGCTAGTGAATGCATCACCCACGGATGTGTGTGACTTGCTGGTGAATAAAAAAGAACAGGCAGCCGAACAGGCGGCCAAGGAAGAAACTCCTTTTTTGCTAAGCAGAAGGCAGCGGAGGAGAGAGCAGTTAACGCTAAGAGACTTGTGGGATAGGGAATCCCCTGTACGGACCAGGGGGAAGAGGATTGATGTGTATCAATCAGAAGAGGAGGAAATAAGTTCGGGAGACGAGTTTGTCCCGACGAAGGTAGACATTGAAGTGGCAATACAAATTATGGGAGAGAACGAGGAGGACATGGAAGAAAATGTTAAAGTAAGTTCAAATTTCATCTATGTCGCGCTTCACTGTGAAATGCTACATAACCACTACATTGCTAAGTTCAAATTTCTTCCAGGTAGCGCTTCACTGTGAAATGCTACATAACCCCTAAATTGCTACCTTCAATTCTTTACAGTATCTTTATGTTTATCCTCACCTTCTCTTTACTTTACAGCCCTCCCCCGGTCCATCGGCCCCCTCAGTGTCGGCCAGAGGAAAGATTCCACAGCAGCGAGTGTGCCTACCACCACTGCTGAATCTAATCGGGTAAGTAGCAATTTAATGTGAACCGCTACTTAAGTGTGAACTGCTACATAACTATCAAATGAAAGCATTGCAATTAAGATAACACTTCAGACATTACATTACCTTACCTCTCTTGCAGAGAGCCAGTGCAGGTCCCGCAGCAGAAGCGACTGTGCCTGCCAAGAATACAAACCAGAAAGACATTGAAGGTGCTACAAAGGAAGCAGTGTAAGGCCAGAAGGCCGAAAAAGTTCTGGACACTGGGCTATGTGTGCGAGCCCGTCGAGTCTCAAAAGCAGTGTATGGCCAGAAGGCCGAAATAGTTCTGGACACTGGGGTACGTGTGCAAGCCGCGTCGAGTCTCAAACTACAGAGTCTCAAAGTGCCGCTAAGGGAAGTCAAGCGAAGAAGGAGGCTATGATTGAAGAGCCGGTAAAAAAGCAAGAAGTCCGAGCAGGCCAAAATAGTGCTGGACACTTGGGGTATCGTGTGCGAGCCCCGTCGAGTCTCAAAAGGAGTGTAGGGCCAGAAGGCCGAAATAGTTCTGGACACTGGGGTATGTGTGCAAGCCCTGTCGAGTCTCAAAAGCAGTGTAAGGCCAGAAGGCCGAAATAGTTCTGGACACTGGGTTTATGTGTGCGAGCCCCGTCGAGTCTCAAAGTGCCGCAATGGAAAGTGAAGAAGAAAGATGCTATAAAGGCAGAAGGTTAAAATAGTTCTGGACACTGTGGATGATTCTTATGTAGCAGTTCACGGTGAATGGCTACCTACGGGTAAATGATGCGGATGATAGACGACCCCGCCACGGACCCGGGGAAGACTGCCGCAGCGCAGGGAAGTGAACCTGAGGGCTATACAGACCACATATAAGCCATCTGCTACACCGAAGGTAAGTGTGGTTACGTAGCCCTATTGGTGAAGTTCACTTTGATGAAATTTTGAATTGTATTGCCCTGATTAAATACTAACATATGCTTGTCTATTTTACAGGTGGGAACTCAACGGCCACCAGTGGTTACAGAAGACGTCCGGATAAAGGGACGGATGATGAGAGTGATGCCTAATCAGCAGGCCTCGCATGACGAAATCCCCGACACGGACCCGGGGTGTTCAAACTCCAGCAGGACAGGCGGCTACGGAGCACAAGCTGACCACACACAAGATACCTCCCAGGGAGCATAAGGTAAGTGTGGTTAATGTATTTAACAGAGTTATTGAACATGTGATGTTACGGTAGAGTAAACGGGGGTTTGTTACGGATATTCTGATTGGATATTTACTGGTCAGTGGTCAGTTTAGTGAGTAAGGAATTTATAAGGTCATTCGAAGGCTCAGATTTGAAGCACTTACACGCTTTTCCTCGAACCCCTCCCACCCTCCCTCTATAGTACATATATTTGTCATAGTTATATATTGTATTATCTCTGATTTTTGATATATCGCTAACTCACGTATTTTTCTATTATAGTTATGAAATGACCATGATGTTTTTCATAGACGTTTTTGAGGGACTTTGATGATGACGATGATGATGATGATGATGGCGATGATTCGCGATAATTGTCTTTGTAATTTAATGTAAATAAATCTGAGCGCTTCGCCTCCTACTCCAATACATGTGTTATTTATCTTTTAAATGATTTATGTTCGTTTGAGTAGAACGAATTAGAACATAAAGCAGAATTACTTGTGTCATTGACCGTCGCCATCTGAAATTATCTCTCGTCTGACGAGTATGATGTACTAATATATGCTTGTCCTTTTCAGATGAAGACTCGCAATGGGTTAAATTCGCAGAGTGATTGGCAAATGGGTGTAGAAAGCCAATGGTGACAAATCCGGCGGAAAGCAAAGGCCGTCAAGGTGAGTCACTTAGAAATCAGTAGCAAATATATAATCTGTTAGTATGCTTGTCTATTAGTCACTTAGAAATCTGTAGCAAATATATAAACCGCTAATATGCTTGTCTCTTTCTTTGCAGGTGAGGGACGACTTGGAATGCGACTTAACGGATCGCGTCGCCAGAACAGCTGTTCACGCAACCGAACATCAACCGCCGCCGAACCCCCCCTGAGACCGACTCTCAGGGCCGGCTGTCCCGCTCAAGACGGGGCACCCGGGAGGTTGCGGTTGGTGAGGTGACTGCTCTGGCCCATTGTTTAGATGGGCTGAGCTCATACAGCTGTTCAAGCAACCGCACATCAACCTCCACCGACCCCCCCCCCCCCCCCCCCTGAGACTGACTCTCAGGGCCGGCTGTTCCCGCTCAAGACGGGGCACCAAGGAGGTGGCTGCTCTGGCCCATTGTTTAGATGGGCTGAGCTGATTTCGGCTAAGTTCTCTCATCTTCTCCCTTTTAAGTGGGACTTAGGTGTAACAGTTCACGGTACATTGATACTTTAGGCTACATGAATACTTCAACAGGGAAGTGAACCTGAGGGCCATACAGACCACATATAAGCCATCTGCTACATCGAAGGTAAGTGTGGTTACGTAGCCCTATTCGTGAAATTCACTTTGATGAAATTTTGAATTGTATTGCCCTGATGAAATACTAAAATATATGCTTGTCTCTTTTAAAGGTGGGAACTCAACTAACCAGTGCTTAAAGAAGACACCCGGATCAAGAAGGCCAAAATAGTGCTGGACATTGGGGTTTCCCCAGCGAGATGATTCTTATGTAGCAGTTCACGGTGAATGGCTACCTACGGGTAAATGATGCAGATGAAAGACGACCCCGACACGGACCCGGGGAAGACTGCCGCAGCGCAGGGAAGTGAACCTGAGGGCCATACAGACCACATATAAGCCATCTGCTAAATCGAAGGTAAGTGTGGTTACGTAGCCCTATTGGTGAAGTTCACTTTGATGAAATTTTGAATTGTATTGCCCTGATTAAATACTAACATATGCTTGTCTATTTTACAGGTGGGAACTCAACTCACCAGCGGTTACAGAAGACCTCCGGATAAAGGGACGGATGGTGTGAGTGATGCCTAATCAGCAGGCCTCGCATGACGAAATCCCCGACACGGACCCGGGGTGTTCAAACTTCAGCAGGACAGGCGGCTACGGAGCACAAGCTGACCACACACAAGATACCTCCCAGGGAGCATAAGGTAAGTGTGGTTAAGCAGAATTACTTGTGTCATTGACTGTCGCCTTCTGAAATTATCTCTCGTCTGACGAGTATGATGTACTAATATATGTTACATTGATACTTAAGGCTACATGAATACTTCAACTCTAGAGCCATACTCCGGGGACATAGGACAAGCGATTAACGGTTCAAAGCTACTTTAAGCTTTGGTAAAGTGTCCTCATCCTCTCACTTTTAAGTGGATCACGCAGATCACGGTCAAAGGCTACCTAAGTCTATATGAAAACTTTAATTCTAGAGATTTACCCTGGTGACCCAGACTTTGGGGACCTTAGGCGATACCAAGTTGTCTCATGTAGCAGTTCACGATGAACTGCTGCTTCAGGGGAAAAGGCTTTGAAAGTCACCTGAAATGTGCAAAGAATTCGTGAAAAAGGACGTCGTAACAAGGTTTAGGTAAAACAAAAGGTTTGGATTGAATGCGATATGTTACGGGGTCCTGGGGCTTCGAACACCGCTTAAAACACTTCGCATGACTCCCCGTACCGAAGATGCCGGACGGTAGCCTTATCTAGCATTTCACCTAGAAGATAGGGAAATGTGCAAAGAATTAGTGTAAAAGGACGTAGTAACAAGGTTTAGGGTAAAGGGAAGGGTTTGGATTGAATGCGATATGTAACGGGGTCCTGGGGCTTCGAACACCGCTTAAAACACTTCGCATGACTCCCCGTACCGAAGATGCCGGACGGTAGCCTTATGTAGCATTTCACTTAGAAGATAGGGAAATGTGTAAAGAATTAGTGTAAAAGGACGTTGTAACAAGGTTTAGGGTAAAGGGAAGGGTTTGAATTGAATGCGATATGTTACGGGGTCCTGGGGCTTCGAACACCGCTTTGGATTGAAAGTCACCTGAAATGTGCAAAGAATTCGTGAAAAAGGACGTCGTAACAAGGTTTAGGTAAAACAAAAGGTTTGGATTGAATGCGATATGTTACGGGGTCCTGGGGCTTCGAACACCGCTTAAAACACTTCGCATGACTCCCCGTACCGAAGATGCCGGACGGTAGCCTTATCTAGCATTTCACCTAGAAGATAGGGAAATGTGCAAAGAATTAGTGTAAAAGGACGTAGTAACAAGGTTTAGGGTAAAGGGAAGGGTTTGGATTGAATGCGATATGTTACGGGGTCCTTGGGCTTCGAACACCGCTTAAAACACTTTGCATGACTCCCCGTACCGAAGATGCCGGACGGTAGCCTTATGTAGCATTTCATCTAGAAGATAGGGAAATGTGCAAAGAATTAGTGTAAAAGGACGTTACAGTAACAAGGTTTAGGGTAAAGGGAAGGGTTTGGATTGAATGCGATATGTTACGGGGTCCTTGGGCTTCGAACACCGCTTAAAACACTTTGCATGACTCCCCGTACCGAAGATGCCGGACGGTAGCCTTATGTAGCATTTCACATGTAGCTGCCAGACCCGGAATGCCGTAAGATACCCTTATGTAGCAGTTCACCAGATGCTACCCATGTAGTGGTTCACACATGTCGCCAGACCCGGAATGTCGGATACCCTTATGTAGCAATTCACCATGTAGCAGTTCACACAGCGCCCGGTGTCTACTTAGGTAGCCGTTCACGTTCCGCAAATCCGGTGATGTAGCCTTATGTAGCATATTCACAATTTTCTTACGACCAAATGCCCGACCACGTGACCGGGTAGCTTAGATTGTACTCTATGTCTAACAGTCTTCCGAAATGGAAGTTACCGGATGTGACAGTTCTACCGAATTGAAGCGGCGGGTGTTGCATGCAAGCAGGAGATGCTTACTCTTCCTGGGCACCTGATCTCACTCCCATATCGGGAGTTCGCTTCTTTTCATGTGGTGGAGGTTTTTGTTTGTTTGCTTTGGTTCCTGTTTTGTCCTGATTTTGTATGCCTTCGGTTTCTGATTTTCTGAATTATTGATTTTGTGCTGTATACAGGGATATGGTCATTATCCATATTTGTCATTATGTAGCATGGGATGTGATTTTTCCTTACGACCAAATGCCCGACCACGTGACCGGGTAGCTTATGTAGCATGGGATGTGAACGGAGGGCTAGGGTTAGGGTTAGGGTTACCTGTCGTTCACCTAGGGTTGCTACATAAGACATAGGGTTGAGGTAGCAACCCTAGGGCTTCACCGAATATGCTACATAAGGCTACCCATGTATATATGTTCGAAGTTTTACTCGAGAAGTACTGGGTAAATTACGATGCATCTCCGGATATATACTTTACTTAACACCAATTACCCAGGCAAGAAAGGAGAGAGTGATATCTCTTACCGTTTTCCTGACCCTAGGTGATTGACCTAACCCTAGGTAACCCTAACCCTAGGGTTAGGGTAGCTTATGTAGCCCTTCAAAATTTGCTACCTCGACCACTTAGATAAAGAGCCATTACTATAAAACTAGCCATTAGATTTAGACGGCTGTGGCATCAATGTAATCTCCGTAATGAGCCCTACGCTATGTCCAAATCTTATCAAAATAAAATGACGGGAAGCCGAGATATCTTACTTCGCGTGTGAAAATATTGATGTGAAGGACTTTTACGGCAGGTCGCATAGGTGTGAACCGCTACATAGCACGCATGTTCAAAGTCCTCTAACTCCAATACCTGTTCTTTAATGCTGATGCGCATTGGTGTGATGATGAGGAATTGGTTGAATGTGATGCCCTGAAAGTTTCATGAGAATACGATAAAGGACCTCTGAGTTATGGCAAACCCTAGGCTTGCGACCTAGGGTTAGGGGTTTTCGGGTAACTTATGTAGCATTTCACACAATCTACCTGAAAATATGTTTTTTTGCTTCTAACTCTCAAAATAGTTGCTATATTTAAGTCTGTCATACATGAAAATAATCCTTAAACTAAGCTGTACTTGGTGTACAAATCCCATGTACATGCTCCCAGGGACAGCGGAGAAATCGTTGATAATGTGATGTGAAGGACTTTATTTCGAGGTCGCATGGGTGTGAAGCGCTACATGGTCATAAGAAGAAAACGTTCGTAACTCCCATGAATTTAGTTTAATGTTGCTGCAATTTGGTATGTGAATAGCCTATATAATTTTCTTTAAAATGATGTATAACTTGTTAGGATGCCTTGAATAGCAATGCCACGGCAGAGCCAGGAAGGTCCCGGGGTAGCACTTATGTAGCGCTTCACGTGAAATGCTACATAAGCGCTACCTATGGAACATTAAAAAAATTCATAACTCCCATATCCTTTGTTGGATTGGGATGCCCTTCCTGTTGAATACGTGTCATGATGTCAATAGTATACTGTCCAGGATGCATCAAAATCCATCGACAAACTTCGGAGATATGTATCTTGATGTCTCTCTATTTTTCTTTACGACCACACACTAAGACCGAAGTAGCACCGTATGTAGCATTTTAGCGTGAAGGCGTCTATCGAACAAATTTCCGACACGAATAACTCCCAAACGGTTGGTTTTTTCGAGACGCCACTCGGGTTGTAAATAGACCTCAAGGTAATGCACCAACCCACCAAAGGAAATCTCGATGCCTCAATCCTAAGTAGGTGAACTGTCAAAACAGGGTATGTGAATATGCTACATAAGGGTAGTGCACCTATTAGGAATCATGGAATTGACGAATAACCCCCTTGGTTATATCCAAAATGTCAAAATAATGATACCCACGAAGTTGCGTTTGAATCTAATGATTAAAACAGGAGTTATAAGGGGTAGCATAAAATTTGGATGCTACCTTGTGAAGCGCTACCTGAAAACATGTTATTTTGGCCTAAGTCCAAAACGGGAAGGAGTTCGAAGATGAAAATTTCAGGATCGTGTATAAGTCATATGCCCTAGAATCCCTGAAAGTTTCATCTAAATCCCTCCAGTAGTTCCTGAGATCTAGTCAACCCTAGGTTGGGGTTAGCTTATATTGATTTCAGTACAAGGTCCTGTAGGGGAGTACATCTTTTAGACCGTATGTGCTCTATGTTTATCAGACTAAGTTTAAACTTTCGCGCATCAATAAAAAACTTTAATATATCATTTTACTCATCAAAAGAAGCCACCAAACCGAGAATTAGCCGAAAAAATTACACGGTAAAAAACTTAGAAATTTTGGGTCGCGACTTGTCATAACTCCCATTCTGGTCGTCGGATTTTCCTGAAATTTCGTGTGCATCTTCCTTTTCACCTAAATTACGTGTCTCAAAAAGGGCGTCTCCGAAAAAGTCGGGAAAATTTTTAGGTAGCAATGTTACCCTTATGTAGCATTCACATGTGACGCGACTTTTAAGGAAGTAATATACTCTCTTGCATGAATTGGTCCGCATTTCAAAAGCAACTGACAATAATTTGTGTAAAATTTCCAGAAAGTCTTAACTAGTTTATGAAAGCGGAAACATCGACATAAAAGTTCCTTAATACTTTATATTTCTACTTTAAAAATCCAAATGTCCTGGCGTACCGGATGAATTAAGATATATAAATTCCGTATGGTGGTAGTCAAGAAACATCACCGTCAAAGCACCAAATATAACATAAATGTTGTCTAAGAGATAGGACAAGGCATTGCCCAAGTTACGGGATGTTCGTTATATGCGAAAAAGAAACATTTTGATTCATATGTAGAAATATACGTTTCCCCCTCTCGATCAAAACACCTTTTAATGAGTGAAGAAATGTCATGAAAAGCGTGGTGTACATATTAGAGAAATCGTATAAAAAAAATCGTACTGGCTTTAAAATTTCAAGATTTCATTAAGCAAATCACATCCCATGAATCTTTTTATACCAAAATAGTTAAACGTTCAGAACAATTTCACAGTATCTTGCGACATGTTCTTTAATCGCAATGACGGGAAATCTTTAGGGTTTATCATTTTCTTATTTCAGTCAGGGGAAATTGTTTATGTGCCTTCCTTTTTGTCCTTTTGAGCTTCATTATGGTGGCACAGTCTACAAGGAATACTGTTACATTTTAACCGTTCTATAGTGACTAGTCTCCTTTTTTCTTTGTGATTTTCGTCGTGTTAATTCTTATTTTGTTATGTTTTACCTTGTCGTTTTTGGTGTACATGTAATTGTGTTCGATATCTCCTCCTTTCTTGGTAGCCAGTACGAGCTGTTCCAGTTTTCTCGCCTCATGCAAGTGTTCTCCGCTGTAACCACTGCAACGTCGTCTTGTTGGAGATCCTCTCATTTATCTTTTTGTTTTTGACCTTCGTTGAAGTCTTTTTCCTCCTCGATAAGAGCCTTTCATATCACACCATCAGTGGACCATTTGAACAGGCAATCCGTTTCTGAATCGTTTCATGGGATTCTTCGCTTTCGAGTCAAGGCGAAGGGCTGGGAGCATATGAGGTCATTTCTTAAAGGTCTGAAAGTTATCATTTTGCTATCAGATTCTAATTTAAGATTCATTTCCTTCATTTTCAAAATCTACTTAACCTGATCTTGGATGAAAAATGAAGTAGTTTCCCAGTTAGAAGATATGGGCAAATAGCCGAAGACATAGGAAACAATCATGGTATAAAGTCAAACAATTCATCGAATATTTATCCAGGTAATGACTTTCTGTCACATCTTATGAACAAGTAATTCCGTTTAAGTAGGAAATCCTAGAATATAACAGTCAGTAGATAGGATGTAAATTGTCCTAATCGATAATGTTGGCTTCCAGCTTTACTTTAGTCTGTCTGAAACAATTCATATCATGATGACATATGACTGGTATATTTTTTAAAAACGTTTTCGGTAGCAGACTGATAATTTTCCCCATATCAGAAAGAAATAATATATAATAAACATCGAAGAAATACCAATCAGTTATTGGATTTGAAGACGCTTAACATTAAGTCCCAAAGTCGAGAAGGCAATGCTATATCCTTAGACCTTCCACTGTCAGAACAGTTGCGAACCTTGGAATAAACAGTAATCGAAGTGAGACCAGGTGCCCGTGGAGAGTCAAAGTCTCCTAATTGTGAGACCAGGTGCCCGTGGAGAGTCAAAGTCTCCTAATTGTGAGACCAGGTGCCCGTGGAGAGTCAAAGTCTCCTAATTGCATGCAACACCCGTCGCAACAGTTCTACCAAATTAAAACTTGTCAAACTCGATTATTGTCTATGGTGTACAGGATAAGCCATCTAAAGAGGGATCTCATATATCTACATAAAATTCGTGTACAAGAATTGAAATCAAGGCAGATGGATGAGACGTATCATATAATGAACAACATTGAAGTAGGGGTGCATTCTATTCAGGAAAAACAACAATCCAGGGCGTGAGACTAAAGCTCTACTGGTTGATTTCGAATGTTTTACTGAAATGAATACTGTTTAAGCCAAAGGAGATAATTTTTCCAAATATTTAGAAAAAAACGTAGGGCCAAGAAAGGAGATGCCTAAAACAGGATATAGTATAACAGATATTTTCATATTCTTCATGACTTTAATATTTTCTCAATCTTAGAAATGAAGATGAATGACCTATCTATTATAGAATTACATGTACAAAATGTATATATGTATATGCAAGTTATTGACCATGGCAATTTTCGAAGACCCTTGAGATCAAGGGTTCAAACATAATATCAGATGCACAACAAGACGACATATCATCTATATTCTGAACGGTTGCAGTGTCTATTTGTTGTTGTTGTTGTTGTTGTTGTTTCTTAGATGTACTGATCACAAGAGCTATATAGAAACAAATAAAAACACAAACTTGCTGACACTCCTGACATATTTCAATCTATATATAAACAATTACAACAAACATATTCTGAGATCCTCGGAATAAGGGGATCAACGTAATAACAGGATCACGACAACACCTTTCATCTCCGAAAAAAAAAATAACAATCAAATTCGGAGAGATGCTAATCACCAGATAACAAAGAACTATAAAGGGGAAATCACCACAATGATGCACAGTGTAATCTCCCTCTTTCAAATTTACTCCTAAATGTATAAAATTTGTCCATTAACTAATTTGATTGTAAAATCTGATGAATGGGAAGAGGAGATTCAAATATCTTGTCATAGGGCGGGAGATCTATGAAATCTATACTCATGAACTACCGGTAGATATCAAGGAAATAGAGAGGGACATATCCGCTTCGTATTTGGATTAACTCTATATTTCAACGCAAACGTCCATTTTCAAGAACTCGTTACCGTATGACAAGCGTGATGGTTTCACCTTCCACATAACTAAGTTCACTTTCAAGAGTAGGAACATTCCGTTTTCTCCTGCGTTTTTGTTTCTCAGCTACTTCGTTACGCCAGGGTACGTTCTAAATAAGACGATTATATCGTTAGAGCCAGACGGCTTGCAAGTAAGCTACTCGTCAGGGTTATACCGGTAAAACAGAAATTTTCAAATTCTTTACCTTTTTGAAAAAAATTTCAAACAAATTCTAATTGTAAATCCTCATCTTGGTACTTTTTTTTATTTTTTATGCAACGATTCCATATTCCAAATCGAAGAAAAGAATTTCCCAAATCATAAAAATGCCTTCAGTGCTTCACCAGCAAAGATGGCAACTGCAAACACATGTCCATTGTTGTAAATCACGACGACACGAATTATGAGAGGGGATATCTTATTCTTGCAATAAATACACAACAGAAGACATAGTATAGTTATCAAAATCGATAGCTTATTTGTATTTTTTGGAGAAAAACATTTTCTGCAAATTGTGGAAATTCCAATGGAAACCAACTGTGCTCCACATCCTGATATCAGTATATTTTGTACTCATATGATGACGAATGTGTCTAGTCCTTTGCTCCCTGTCTGGCGATTTCATTTCGCAACTGATACAAGAGCAATTTCAGAGCAATCTATAAATCAACGACTTCGTTCTAAGAAACTGCTCACCCTACTAGTATTCACAAGCGACTGACTTTGTCACAGAACAAATGTTTTGGACTATACAATCAAAACATAATAGTAGATGTTTCAAGTGAAAAACATCCAAAATACCTGACTTTATTATTAACTGCTTTCTGCCTTCTCTGAAACACCATTTTTGCACCTAAATAGTCAAAATTATAACGGAGAGATCCTTACAAGTAGGTATGAGAAAAGAGGTGATTTTGCATTCGAATTAGAAAATTTTCCTGGCTTGAAGGTAATGTTCCTAGACATCCGTCATATGGCATTTATACATCACAGCTCATCCTATACGTTACATCATGTACCACTGTTTTGGATTTTCATAGTAGAAATTTACAAATTACCAAGAAAGGTCTTCACTTCCATAAACTATAGTTAAGACGTTCTGGTAATTTAATAAATATTATTGACAGCCTCCTTTAAACTTCGGACCTATACAAGCAACAGAGTAAATTTCTATGGGTATTTCACAAACTGCCTTTTTGAGATCATAATGTGTCATGGAGACATAATAAAAAAAGTAGAAGGATCAAAGGCAGACAGTATAATCATCGAAAATGCATTAAAATCGCCAAACGCCTTTTATACGATCCTATTGTCACTAAACGGACTTGACCAATATACCTTGTACCAGCGCACTCTTAAGACTTGCACTCTGACTGACGTGACGACGGGTCTCCATGACGGACCCTGTCATAAGCTCTTTAGAGAGGACAGGGCCCCGCCCAACAGCCCTCTCTGAATGTCGGTCGGACTCCTCGGGTGATTCCATTTATGAGCACGCTACAGCCGTCAGAACATGTACTGTATTTCGTAAACTCCCCTCTTTTATATTCATTTACATATTCATCTGTGTTACTTGTGTCCACAGTAAGGCGGTTATTTTGCACTACAATTGTGCATTACTCGAGACATCTGTGTAACCGGAAAAGTGCAAGGGTTGTGTGCACGTAATCCGGATAACAACATCATTTGCTACTAACCTGGCAGATGGTCGTCCTAAGTTGGCACCGGTTGCCCATTGGTCTCGTTGGTTTATGTGTAGTCTTATATGTTTGGTGTTTTGCTTCTCTTGCTTTATATGCCTTCTCTGTGTTTTCACATGGGGTGTTTTGATGTTTAACTGTGGATGCTTGTTGAAGATCCATTCCTTTCATTCTGAATGGCTAAATGTTAAACGTCTTCAAATTCAATGGTATTAAGAACAGATAATTTGCAGCATGGATAAGACATGTACGCTTCGTGATTCACGGAATTTGCACGTGACGAACCAGAATTATACACCCATGAACATTAAAAGTGAGACAGTCACTTCTTAAAGGATCAAATCAAATGACAAATATGGATAATGACCATATTCCTGTATACAGCACAAATGACAAATATGGATAATGACCATATCCCTGTCTACAGTACAAAATCGATAATTCGGAAAATCAGAAACCGAAGGCATACAAAATCAGGATAAAACAGGAACCAAAGCAAACAAAAACAAAAACCTCCACCATATGAAAAGAAGCGAACTCCCGATATGAGAGTGAGACCAGGTGCCCAGGAAGAGTAAGCATCTCCTGCTTGCATGCAACACCCGTCGCTTCAATTCGGTAGAACTGTCACATCCGGTTACTTCCATTTTGGAAGATATAGAGTACAATCTTTGGTTGGATGGTTCAAATGGTCTATGACAGAATATCATCCACCATTCTGGATAGCGGGACATCATAGTGTATGACGAGTTACCCATATCGACCGTAGAACTTCCTCAGTGACGATGTTAGTCGGTCACAAACATATCCCTGACTGAGAAGCTTATCTGAGAGACGCCTAGCTCTCAGAACAAAATCCGTATATTTGGTACTTGCTCTGGCATAGCGTATCAACTGAGATATGAACACGCCATAAGCAGGCGATGAAGGGATGTTGCTACTCAGAAAAGGAAAGTTCGTAATACTGAAATTGAAGTCGTCACGTTTGTCATAGAGTGAGGTGTTCATGTGACCTACAGTGTCGTAGGACAACATTATGTCCAAATAGGATGCTGAATTATTTGTCTCTGTAGTTTCTTTGACTTCAAGCTCCGAAGGATAGATACTGCTCAGGTAATCCGCGAATTTTGGATTATTGATGGACAACACATCGTCTATGTATCTGTAAGTGAAGTTGAAGTCAGAAGCTAAGTATCTTTTCCCTTCAGAGACCAAATATTGAATGAATTCAGCTTCGTACGAGTAAAGGAAAATGTCGGCAAGGAATGGAGCACAATTGGTCCCCATTGGACTTCCGACAATTTGCTGGAAGACCTTTCCTCCAAACACCACAAAAATGTTGTCGATCAGAAAGTTTAACATCTGAATAATGTCTGTTTCAGTGTACTTATTTTCAGAATCTGACTGTTCTTTTACAAAGTAGGTTTTGTCATAGTTAACAACAATAAATTTGTATTTGCGATTACCGTTCTTACTTGTAAACGCGTTACTTATAATTTTTGCGAGTCTTTCTTTCAATTTAGAATGTGGAATTGTAGTGTAAAGTGTCGAAAAATCAAAGGCTTTGATCGAATGGACTCTACTAAAATGAGTGGATTTCAGATGTTCTAAATGTTCCTTCGAATTCTTTAAAATCCACATCTGGTTGATACCACTGCGAGAATATACTGTCGAACAATATTTAATCGATAATTCAGAAAATCAGAAACCGAAGGCACACAAAACCAGGACAAAACAGAAACCAAAGCAAACAAACAAAACCTCCACCACATGAAAAGAAGCGGACTCCCGATATGAGAGTGAGACCAGGCGCCTAGGAAGAGTAAGCATCTCATGCTTGCATGCAACACCCGCCGCTTCAATTCGGTAGAACTGTCATATCCGGTAACTTCCATTTCGGAAAACGTAGAGTACAATCTTTGGTTGGATGGTTCAAATGGTCTATGACAGAATATCATCCAACATTCTGAAGAGTGACGAGTTACCCATATCGACCGTAGAACTTCCTCAGTGACGATGTTAGTCGGTCACAAACATATCCCTGACTGAGAAGCTTATCTCAAAGACGCCTAGCTCTAAGAACAAAATCCGTATATTTGGTACTTGCTCTGGCATAGCGTATCAACTGAGATATGAACACGCCATAAGCAGGCAATGAAGGGATGTTGCTACACAGAAAAGGAAATTTTGTCATGCTGAAATTGAAGTAGTCACGTGTGTCATAGAGTGAGGTGTTCATGTGACCTACAGTGTCGTAGGACAACATTATGTCCAAATAGGATGCTGAATTATTTGTCTCTGTAGTTTCTTTGACTTCAAGCTCCGAAGGATAGATACTGCTCAGGAAATTCGCAAAATTGGATTATTGATGGACAACACATCGTCTATGTATCTGTAAGTGAAGTTGAAGTCAGAAGCTAAGTATCTTTTCCCTTCAGAGACCAAATATTGAATGAATTCAGCTTCGTACGAGTAAAGGAAAATGTCGGCAAGGAGTGGGGCAATTCCGACAATTTGCTGGAAGACCTTTCAAACTCACATATTAAAATATCAAAATATATTATTATGTTCTATATTAATAATTTGATTCCACCATATTCGCATTTGAACAAGCAATATCTCACATCAGTCATGCTCGAGTTAAAAATATAGGAAATTGAAATAGTGAATAATTATCAACATGGTCTAAAATATTTGCCAAAGAACCAGCTGAGGACAGAACTATGTATTCAGGGAGAAAACAATCAGTGTTGGAGGATTAAAATAAAACCATCCAAAACACCAAATTTTACAAATTCACCGTATATAACTTTTTATTACTTATTATAATAATATATATATATAACATTAATATAAGTCAGATTTTATTAAAATATGTTAAGACTAACCTAACTGATACAGCGCGTTTTTAACAGTGCCACCTACAATATATTCTTATCTTACATTAGACTTTGGAGATTGTTTATTTGATAGTTATCCTTCGTGTTTATTTGGTCCTGTGTTAAATATTGTCCACGTCTTTTTTTCGGTTTTTCTTTTCTTTGTCTCCACTGTTGGAGATCTCCTCCCTATCTTTGTACTGTTTCAATATTTCAATATGCCTATTGATTTTGATTTACAAAATTTGGTGTCTTTCTGAATATTTTTATTTATTATAGAAATATACCAGAAAGACGCTGGTTTTGAGTTTTGTGTTTGGCATTCACTAATTTAGAATTTAAGAAGACAAGTGAAAATCTAACTACAACTGAAATAAACACCAAAGAAGTACCTATCAGTTGTCGAGAAGGTAAGGCAAAGTCATTAGAATTTCCATTGGAACAGTTGCTAACCTCGGAATGAACAACATTCCGAAGTGAATGTCAAATATGGATAACGACCATATCCCTGTATACAGGACAAAATCGATAATTCAGAAAATCAGAAACCGAAGGCATACAAAATCAGGATAAAACAGAAACCAAAGCAAACATACAAAAACCTCCACCACATGAAAAGAGGCGAACTCCCAATATGGGAGTGAGACCAGGTGACCAGGAAGAGTAAGCATCTCCTGCTTGCATGCAACACCAGCCGCTTCAATTCGGTAGAACTGTCACATCCGGTTACTTCCGTTTCGGAAGACATAGAGTACAATCTTTGGTTGTGTGGTTCAAATATTCTATGACAGAATATCATCCACCATTCTGGAGAGGGGGACATCATAGTGTATGACGAGTTCCCCATATCGACCGTAAAACTTCCTCAGTGTCGAATAGATGTCTTTATATTTCTAGGAAAAAGAAAAATCTGAAATGAAAAATGTGATGTAGAGATTTTTTCTGGATGCATAGACGAGCAATTTTATAACAGTAATTTAAACACTTTTTATACCCATCAAAAAGCACAAGATCAACTTCCATACTAACTTTGCCCGCAGTCTTCTACGCTACATCAAACTTCCACTGTTTCATTACACATCCCTGCAATCTACACTGAAGATGCCTCTTTGCAATTCTCTTCCTATGACACCCCGAGGTTATCAGGTATCACTAACTGTCAAGAGAACAGAACATCGTCTGGCTGGACAGGTTTATGATGTAGGGACAGTCATGGACTGTTACTTCCTCTTTCGAGCTAAGATTTTGGGTTTCTGTATCTGGAAACTGTACATTGTCTGGATTAAAGTTATCCAAAGCGTCTTACCTTAACACGCTAGATTTTGATAGTTTTACAAGTTCCATTAGTTGTCATTCTCTTTTAATCTGTACTTTGGTACTCTCATATCCAAAATAAAACACCATTGGTTTATTCTAGTCTGCCTAACAGAATCATGGATAGGGACATAAATCTTCTAGCGCACTCCTTTCAATCTCTGTCGTCATCAGCAGTGCTTACAATTGATTATTCTCCTTCTAGGATCTCGAATGGATATATCTGGAAATCCCTATTTGTACCAAATGTTACTTTTTTGTAAGTCCACATCATGCATGCTGAGATATCTGTATAGATTGAATTGCCCCAGCAGGTGAGCTGAAGTTGCCATGAATAATGACATCTTACTCTTCTTCTCGGTACATCTTATCTTTGTAGTAACTGTTGTATCTGCCTCCCTATAATAGTCATATTTGGTTGTCACCTTTAGGCATTCCTCATTTTATGAAAGTTTCTTGTAGTAAGATATTAGTTTTTTTCAACGCATTCGAAAATTTCTGTTATAAAAAAATCTTGAAATTTCTTAAACGTGGGTCCTGTAGCATCATATCCCATCCATCCTGCTACATTTTTCGGTACATTTTTGACATTATCATTTTTACAATTTTTGGCCATATTACATTGTTTAGATTTAGGATCACTGACGAGGGCTAATTACCCGAAACGTGCATGTCTGGTCCATGCTGCAAATTGATATGTTCTGAAATGATGCCACTGAATTTAAAGACGTTTAACATTTCAAAATGAAATGTATAGAACAGGCAATAACGTTGCGCGTTATTGTGAGGCAAGACCGAGGTTGAGTTTTGATGAATTGATTCTAAAAGAAAGGAGGGGATCTCCAACAACACCAGTTGCAGCACCCAAAGCAAAACACCAAAACACCCAATGTAAAACACAGCAGACACGCACAGAAAGAGACCCAAAAGGCACAAGGAACACCAAATCACATAGAAACATCAAACACAAATTACTACACATAATTATAAACAAACGAGACCAATGGGCAATCGGTGCCGACTTAATGGACATAATCAGTTTTCCCAGTGGAATCTATAAGTAGACACATTATCAGTTTTCCTATGAAAAGTCATGAAGTATAGTATCCTTACAGTGTACATACAGTCAACTGGTTTGGGCACCGATTATGTTGATAGTTAGTCCAATGCAAGACCCTATACTGAGGGGTGTGGATGGGCGATTCTCCTCCAGAGGCAATTGATTCTGTTGGTTATTTTTCCTTTAAGACGAAATTTCGTCGGATTGATGTGCATAACGACCATTTGTTTTTATGTTTAGGGGGACTACGATACTGACATTCAAATTGGTAGATTTTTTCCTTATAATCTGATAGAATTTTCAAAGGTTTCTGCAGAGTATAATGATATGATTATTCGAATGTGTATATATAAGGTGTCAAGAAGAAAAGAAAAGGAGTATGAATCAAATACGTCACACAGCAGCAATACATGAATCAAATATTTTTCATTCTCCTTATACACATTTCTTTGTGTAGATTTTGCTGCTTCACTGTTTATATTTGATGTTATCTGAAAAGTGACACGTTTTCAAATTAGAAGATCAAGCCTATGATATCGCTGATCGTCGACTTGATGTCCTAAATCCGTATGAAATGATTTATAAATATTGTTCTTGGTGACTTTAATCAACTATTTTAATTATCCAGTGTTACTTTGTCAAAATCGCAGTGACGGATATGGCAGATTTTGCCTTCCTCTACCTTCCACCATTGGAACGGTTCTCTCCAAGTAGTTAAGAGGGGATCAGCCTCATGAGGAGAAAAGAAGATGTATTATATTTAATGCCTGATTTTGACTATTCATAAAATCTATATTGAATTGAAGTCGTAAATGAATATATGCATTCGTCATCGTGATGTGATTAAAAGTGAAATTCTAAATATGGATGCAAAAGTTTATAGAGTCAGTAAAACAAGATGACTTTGCTTTTTTCTGTATAATGGGCAATGATACGAGGCATGTACCATCAAAATTTGCTCATATTTCTTTCATAAACACGCACATTAAAAGGAGTAGCTTTTAGTTTAATGTATAAATACACTTTTCACAAGTATAAACATGGATCACTTGCTTAAATACACATTTTATTTGTGTCACTACGAGGTAGATTTAATATGCACAATGCTGTAGAATCAAAACCATACTTTATGAATACTAGTATTTCGAAATGCAAATAAATTAGTACATGGGTGAATCAAGCAATGTCGAATAAATTATTGTTATGTTATGATTTCGTATTTTTAAGAAA
The DNA here is from genome assembly GCA_033119305.1 of Pinctada imbricata. Classification (NCBI taxonomy): domain Eukaryota; kingdom Metazoa; phylum Mollusca; class Bivalvia; order Pterioida; family Pteriidae; genus Pinctada; species Pinctada imbricata. Next base: position 61,073,015 of record VSWD01000008.1, read on the forward strand.
GAACAGGAAAGATAAGGGTAATATTTGAGAAACATATTCATAATTTGATTGGCAAAACAGGATGCCGAGGAATAACAGGTACTTGCGATCCTGATATATCATAATATCTTAACCAAGATACATGTTTTTCTACACTTTTCTACACCGGTCATCGAGATCACGCCGGCCAAGGCAATTGTGTGGTCAGCCAAGTGAGGAAGTATAATGGTTGTAATAATCATAAAGAAGTAGACCATCAGGAAACTCAAAATATAAGCAATCAAACACTTATCGTTTGTTCTAGACAATCAAAGAAAAGCAGATGGAAGCTCGACTGTCAACAGCCGCCATTAAGTTCTGGATCTTGGTCAGCATGAATGTAAAATAGGCGACTGATTTATGAATTTGTTTATTCTAGAAAATGAATCCTGGAAGAGTACCAAAGTAATAGTTGGTTCTGGCAAGTCTGCTTGGGAAATAAGATACTGAAGTTTATAAATTCTGCACATGATTTATAATCTAAAATACTTTACAGAGAGCGCCCATAATCAAAGAAAGCGGCAAGCTTCATAAAGTTGATACATGTACGTGTAATCTTTTTTCTTTATTTAAATTAGCTGCATTACTTAGTTTTCTCAATTTTCTATTTACATTTAAAATCCATTTTGCTAATGCATTTGCTTATCTTTTTTCCTCCAGGAACTTTCACATATTTATCGTAGATATGTATAAAAACGATCAAAGTTTCAACACGTCGATTCAGATCCCCTCGCTGAGCATAAATCATTTTGATAAGACATGTCTGGGGCACTCCATTACATGTTATTATACTTTGGCAGGGTAAAACTTATGTAGACAAAGCTACATTCCTTGCAGACTATATTTTAAAATATATATTCAGTATATATTCTAGAACGAAATATTCCAAACACTTCCTAGGTGGAGCCACGATGACAATGTAGGTACTGATTATTTAAAGAACATTTGTGAAGATTTGTCAATTGATGTTTAATTAAATACGATCTTCTTGCAATGGAAATTCTTAAAATACATCAGTTTATTCTTTTTTTAAATAGCATTTGGATGTCATATTCATTTTCTTCAGGTATACTGGTAGTATGGACCATAATATTTTTTCACCGTGGCGCCACCTATAATGTGCAAGTGATTTTTAGTTACCTGATACTACCAATTGTTTATTATTATTTTGTGCGGGTATGCAAAGTAGTCTTTTCAAGACCTCCTCCTTCTTCTTCTCCTTATCTTATTAGTAAAATGATAATTAGAAAATTAATTATTTTTGTTATATTTTCGTCCCCTTTTTCAGACATAAAAAGAATGGAATAGCCCTAATTAAGGATTCCGACTATTCCGTCGGAATCCTTTCTGTTATTGCAATGTCTTTTCTTTATTAAGGATTCCGACTATTCCGTCGGAATCCTTTCTGTTATTGCAATGTCTTTTCTTTATTCTTATTATTCTTATTATTATTCTTACCCCTCATCATATCCAGACACTTTATTCAACGGTCTTTTTACACAGAATAAAAAGGATGGTACCATTAGAAAGAGCAGACAAAGATCTTCTATAACTATTTTTTGTTTGTCGATAAGTTCACCAATGCCCCCGCTAGAGGTAATCAAAGATCAAACTTTAAACTCTTATAACTTCTAAATTAGATGTACGATTTGAACGAAATTTATTTCATATTGTTCTTTGGAAAATTTGCAAACTTTTATACGCTTACATCTTCGATAAAATATTTACGGTTTTCGCGCTATATGGAGTTGAAAATGGAACTTTAAATTGGCAAGGTGCCAATTTCTACAGTTTTTGAGATTTTGAGTTGAAACTTGGATAGTAGGTTACTTATAGGTAGTCATTTAATGTTGACCTACTTTCAAGGTCAAATTTTCATTCTCAAGGTCACAACAAACTTTTGCCTATAGAACAAAGACTATTTGACCTTCAGGGTCCAAACGTCATACATATTATCTATGAGTCAAGCCCTTTCACCTTGACCTTGACCCAAGGTCAAATTCTCATTCTCAAGGTCAAAACAAACCTTTGCCTATAAAACAAAGACTGTTTGACATTGAGAGTTCAAGCTTTACGCAAATATTCCTAGCATCAAATTCTTTCTCCTTGACCTTGACCCAAGGTCATAAGTTCGATTTCAAGGTCACAACAGACTTTGGTTGATAAAATATTGAGCTTTGATCAGATAAAGATGAATCGTGATGAAATTAACCTCACATACTTATCTTTTATCTGTGACCTTGGTTCAAGGTCAAATAATCCTTTTCAATGTTATAAAAAACATTTACTCTTGTAGAATTCACAGTTTTGTCATGCACTATTCATTCTTTACACAAGTAGTCCTTCTTATTTGAACTAAACATTGAATAAGAAAGATAACTCTATTACTCTTGTTCTCTGTTTTCTTATTTTTTTTTCTTTGTAGCATAACTGTCAGCATTTTGATGCTGTTGTCATTTTCTATTCATAGAAATGTTCTCATTTCATAATCATTGTGCAATTCTGTATTAAGATAGTAATTTTAAAGGATTTAGATTTGATAGATGATGGAGTATAAAGCTTTCTTAAACATTAAAGGTATTTATTATCTATTTCCTCTATTTTGTTGATAAATGAATAAGAGTCCCAAGTAAGACATAAGCTCTTTTGACTCATTCGCTGAAGTGAATAAGGTACTAAAGCAACTATTTATTTTTCCATCTTCTTTATTCGGATTTTAACACTTCAGTTCCGACGAAGGTCTTATGAAGGAGGAATCCGTCTGTTGCTTGCAACAGTAGCCATCTAGTTAAGGATTCCGACTATTCCGTCGGAATCCTTTCTGTAATTGCAATGTCTTTTCTTTATTAAGGATTCCGACTTCCGTCGGAATCCTTTCTGTTATTGTATTGTCTTTTCTTTATTCTTATTATTCTTATTATTATTATTATTATTCTTACCCCCAAGCCATTCCAGAGACGTTACAACAAAGTACGGCATCATAGGATAAAATGGAAAGTGTCATGAGAAAGAGCAAATAAAGATCTTCATTTAAATTTTTTTTCTCGTCGAAAAGTCCATATATGCCCCCGCTAGAGGTCATCAAAGGCCAAATCTTTAAAACCTTATAACTCCTAAACTAACCACACGATTTCAACGAAATTTGTTTTATATTGATCTTTGGGAAATTTGCAAACTTTTATACGCTTACATGCTCGATAAAATATTTACGGTTTTCGTGCTATTCTAAGTTGAAAATGGAACTTTAAATTGGCACAGTGCCAATTTCTACAATTTTTGAGATTTTGAGTTGAAACTTGGATGGTAGGCTACTAATAGGTAGTCATTGATGATGACCTAGTTTCAAGGTCACATTATGATTCTCAAGGTCACAACAAACTTTTGCCTAAAGAACAAAGACTATTTGACCTTGACAGTTCAAACTTCATAAATTTAATCATTGAGCCAAGCCCTTTTACCTTGACCTTGGCCCAAGGTCAAATTCTCATTTTCAAGGTCACAACAAAATTTTTCCTATAAAACAAAGACCATTTGACCTTGAGAGTTCAAACTTGGTGCAAATATTCCTTGCATCAAGTCCTTTCACCTTGACCTTGACCCAAGGTCATTTGTGCGATTTCAAGGTCACAACAGACTTTTATTGATAAAATATTGAGCTTTGAATAGATGAAAAGGAATCTTGATGAGAATAAACTAAAATGCTTATCTTTCATCCGTGACCTTGGTTCAAGGTCAAATAAAGTTTTTCAAGGTCATAACAAACATTTGCTCTTGTAAGATTGAAAGGATTTTGTTCTTGAATATTTATTCTTCACACAAGTAGTACTTCTTACTTGAAATTTACATAGTAAGATAGATAACTCTTTTATTCTTGTTCTCTGTTTCCATTTTTTTTAGTAGCATTACTTGTCTGTACTTTCATGCTGTTGTCATTCTCTATTAATAGAAATTTTCTCATTGCTAATTTATTGTGCAATTCTTTTTGGGATAGTAATTTAAAAGGATTCAAAATGGATAGAATAGATCTAGGAGTTTAAAGCCTTCCTAAACTTGAAAGGTATTTATCATCTTTTTTTTTCTTTTTTTGTCGATAAATAGATAAGAGCCCCAAGTTAGACATAAGCTCTTTTGACTCATTTGCTGAAGTGAATAAGGTACTAAAGCAACTATTCTTTTTTCATCTTCTTTATTCGGATTTTAACACTTCAGTTCCGAGGAAGGTCTAATAAAGGAGGAATCCGTCTGTTGCTTGCAACAGTAGCCATCTAGTTAAGGATTCCGACTATTCCGTCGGAATCCTTTCTGTTATTGCAATGTCTTTTCTTTATTCTTATTATTATTCTTATTATTATTATTATTTTTATTCTTACCCCCTCATCATTTCCAGAGACTTTATTCAAAGGTCTTTTAACACAGAGCAAAAGGGATGGTGCCATCAGAAAGAGCATACCAAGATCTTCTTTAACTAATTTTTGTTTGTCGATAAGCTCCCCAATGCCCCCGTAAGAGGTCATCAAAGGTCAAATCTTTAAACACTTATAACTCCTAAACTAACCGTACGAGTTGAACGAAATTTGTTTTAAAACGTTCTTTGGGAAAATTGTAAACTTTTATACGCTTACATGCTCGATAAAATATTTACGGTTTTCGCGCTATTCCGAGTTGAAAATGGAACTTTAAATTGGCACAGTGCCAATTTCTACAGTTTTTGAGATTTTGAGTTGAAACTTTGACAGTAGGTTACTTATAGGTAGTTATTTAATGTTGACCTACTATCAAGGTCAAATTTTCATTCTCAAGGTCACAACAAACTTTTGCCTATAGAATAAAAACTATTTGACCTTCAGAGTTCAAACTTCATTCATATTATCGTTAAACAACGCTCTTGCACCTTGACCTTGACCCAAGGTCAAATTCTAATTCTCAAGGTCAGAGCAAACTTTTGCTTATAGAACAAAGACTATAAGACCTTCATAGTTCATACTTTACACATATAATGCTTGGGCCCAGCTGTTTCACCTTGACCTTGACCCAAGGTCAAATTCTCATTCTCAAGGTCACTACAAACTTTAGTCTATAAAACAAAGACTGTTTGACCTGGGGAGTTCAAACTTTACACAAATATTCCTTGCATCAAACCCTTTCACCATGACCTTGACCCAAGGTCATTTGTTTCATTTCAAGGTCATAACAGACTTTGTTTGATTAGATATTGAGCTTTGCTCAGATTAAAATCAATCGTGATGAGAATAATCACAATACAATTTTTCATCCAAGACATCGGTTCAAGGTCAAATAATCATTCTCAATGTCATAACAATCATTTACTCTTGTAGAATTAACACTTTTTGTCCTATACTATTTATTCTTTACACAAGTAGTCCTTCTTATTTGAACTTAACATAGTATAAGAAAGATAACTCTTTTCTTCTTGTTCTCTGTTTCTTTTTTCTTCTAAATAGCATTACATATCTGTACTTTCATGTTGTTGTCATTTTCTATTAATAGAAATTATCTCATTGCAAAATCATTGTGCAATTCTGTTTTGAGAAAGTAATTGTACAGGATCTGATTTTGATAGAGCATGGAATTTAAAGCTTTCGTAAAAATAAAAGGTATTTATTATTGTTTTCTTCTATTTTGTTGATAAATATAATAAGAGTCCCAAATTAGACATAAGCTCTTTCGACTCATTTGCTGAAGTGAATAAGGTACTTAAGCAACTATTTTTTTCCATCTTCTTTTTTTCGGATTTTAACATTTCAGTTCCGAGGAAGGTCTTATAAAGGAGGAATCCGTCTGTTGCTTGCAACAGTAGCCATCTAGTTCTTATTATTATTCTTATTATTATTATTTTTATTCTTACCCCCCATTTTTTCCAGACACTCTATTCAAAGGTCTTTAAACACAGAGCAAAAAGGATGGTACCACCAGAAAGAGCATAACAAGATCTTCTTTAACTATTTTTTGTTTGTCGATAAGCTCACCAATGTTCCCGCTAGAAGTAATCAAAGGTCAAATCTTTAAACACCTATAACTCCTTAACTAACCGTACGATTTGAACGAAATTTGTTTTAAAATGTTCTTTGGGAAATTTGCAAACTTTTATACGCTTACATGCTCGATAAATTATTTACGGTTTTCGCGCTATTCCGAGTTGAAAATGGAACTTTAAATTGGCACAGTGCCAATTTCTACAGTTTTTGAGATTTTGAGTTGAAACTTTGATAGAGTTTTACTTATAGGTGGTCATTTAATGTTGACCTACTTTCAAGGTCAAATTTTCATTCTCAAGGTCACAACAAACTTTTGCCTGTAGTACAAAAAGTATTTGACCTTCAGAGTTCAAACTTCATACATAATATCGTTAAACCAAGCTCTTTCACCTTGACCTTGACCCAAGGTCAAATTTTGATTCTCAAGGTCACAACAAACTTTTGCCTATAGAATAAAGACTATTTGACCTTCAAAGTTCAAATTTGAAACATATCATTGTTCAGTCAAGCTCTTTCCACTTGACCTTGACCCAAGGTCAAATTCTCATTCTCAAGGTCACAACAAACTTTAGTCTATAAAACAAAGATTTTTTGACCTTGTGAGTTCAAACATTACACAAATATTCCTTGCAACAGACCCTTTCACCATGACCTTGAATTAAGGTCATTTGTTCGATTTCAAGGTCACAACCGACTGTAGTTGATAAGATATTGAGCTTTGCTCAGATTAAGATCAATCGTGATGAGAATGATCACAATACTTATCTTTCATCCATGAAATTGGATCAAGGTCAAATAATCATTCTCAAGGTCATAACAATCATTTACTCTTGTAGAATTAACACTGTTTGTCCTATACTATTTATTATTCACACAAGTAGTCTTTCTTATTTGAACTTACCATAGTATAAGAAAGATAACTCTTTTATTCTTGTTCTCTTTCTTTATTTTTTATTAGTAGCATTATACATATCTGTACTTTCATGTTGTTGTCATTTTCTATTAATAGAAATTATTTCATAGGAAAATCATTGTGCAATTCTGTTTTGAGAAAGAAATTGTAAAGGATTTTGATATTGATAGAGCATGGAATTTAAAGCTTTCGTAAACATGAAAGGTATTTATTATTTTGTTTTCTTCTATTGTGTTGAAAAATGAATAAGAGTCCCAAATTAGACATAAGCTCTTTTGACTCATTCGCTGAAGTGAATAAGGTACTAAAGCAACTATTCTTATTTTCCATCTTCTTTATTCGGATTTTAACACTTCAGTTCCGAGAAAGGTCTAATAAAGGAGGAATCCGTCTGTTGCTTGCAACAGTAGCCATCTAGTTATTCTTATTATTTTTATTCTTACCCCCTCATCATTTCCAGAGATATTATTCAGATGTCTTTTAACACAGAGCAAAACGGATGGTATCATCAGAAAGAGCATATCAAGATCTTCTTAAACTATTTTTTGTTTGTCGATAAGCTCACCAATGCCCCCGCTAGAGGTCATCAAAGGTCAAATCTTTAAACACTTATAACTCCTAAACTAACCGTACGATTTGAACGAAATTTGTTGTAAAATGTTCTTTGGGAAAATTGTAAACTTTTATACGCTTACATGCTCGATAAAATATTTACGGTTTCCGCGCTATTCCAACTTGAAAATAGAACTTTAAATTGGCACAATGCCAATTTCTACAGTTTTTGAGATTTTGAGTTGAAACTTTGAAAGTAGGTTACTTATAGGTGGTCATTTAATGTTGACCTACTTTCAAGGTCAAATTTTCATTCTCAAGGTCACAACAAACTTTTGCCGATAGAACAAAAACTATTTGACCTTCAGAGTTCAAACTTCATTCATATTTTCGTGAAACAAAGCTCTTGCACCTTGACCTTGACCCAAGGTCAAATTCTCATTCTCAAGGTCACAACAAGCTTTAGTCTATAAAACAAAGACTGTTTGACCTGGGGAGTTCAAACTTTACACAAATATTCCTTGCATCAAACCCTTTTCACCATGACCTTGACCCAAGGTCATTTGTTCAATTTCAAGGTCATAACAGACTTTGGTTGAAGAGATATTGAGCTTTGCTCAGATTAAAATCAATCGTGATAAGAATAATCACAATACTTTTTTTCATCCAAGACATTGGTTCAAGGTTTTATAATCATTCTCAATGTCATAACAATCATTTACTCTTTACGAATTCACACTTTTTGTCCTTTACTTTTTATTCTTTACACAAGTAGTCCTTATTTGAACTCAACATAGTATAAGAAAGATAACTCTTTTCTTCTTGTTCTCTGTTTCTTATTTTTTCTTAGTAGCATTACATATCTGTACTATGATGTTGTTGTCATTTTCTATTAATAGAAATTATCTCATTGCAAAATCATTGTGCAATTCTGTTTTGAGAAAGTAATTGTAAAAGATTTGATATTGATAAAGCATGGAGTTTAAAGCTTTCGTAAAAATGAAAAGTAATTTATTATTTTTTTCTTCTATTTTGTTGATTAATACATCTGTTAATAAGAGTCCCAAATAAGACATAGGCTCTTTTGACTCATTTGCTGAAGTAAATAAGGTACTAAAGCAACTATTCCTTTTTCCATCTTCTTTTTCGGATTTTTACACTTCAGTTCCGAGGCAGGTCTAATAAAGGAGGAATCCGTCTGTTGCTTGCAACAGTAGCCATCTAGTTCTTATTATTATTCTTATTATTATTTTTATTCTTACCCCCCAATATTTCCAGACACTTTATTCAAAGGTCTTTTAAAAGAGAGCAAAAGGAATGGTACCATCAGAAAGAGCACACCAAGATCTTCTTTAACTATTTTTTGTTTGTCGATAAGCTCACCGATGCCCCCGCTAGAGGCCATCAAAGGTCAAATCTTTAAACACCTATAACTTCTAACCTAACCGTACGATTTGAACAAAATTTGTTTTAAAATGTTGTTTGGGAAAATTGTTAACTTTTATACGCTTACATGCTCGATAAAATATTTACGGTTTTCGCGCTATTTTGAGTTGAAAATGGAACTTTAAATTGGCACAGTGCCAATTTCTACAGTTTTTGAGATTTTGAGTTGAAACTTCGATGGTAGGTTACTTATATGTAGTCATTGATGATGACCTAGTTTCAAGGTCAAATTATGATTCTCAAGGTCACAACAAACTTTTGCTTATAGAACAAAGACTATTTGACCTTGACACTTCAAACTTCATAAATACAATCATTGATCCAAGCCCTTTCACCTTGACCTTGACCCAAGGTCAAATTCTCATTCTCAAGGTCACAACAAAATTTTTCCTATAGAACAAAGACCATTTGACCTTGAGAGTTCAAACTTGGCGCAAATATTCCTTGCATCAAGTCCTTTCACCTTGACCTTGACCAAAGGTCAATTGTTCGATTTCAAGGTCACAACAGACTTTTGTTGATAAAATATTGAGCTTTGAATAGATGAAAAGAAATCTTGATGATAATAAACTCAAATGCTTATCTTTCATCCATGACCTTGGTTCAAGGTCAAATAAACTTTTTCAAGGTCATAACAAACATTTACTCTTGTAGGATTGATAGGATTTTGTTCTTAAATATTTATTCTTCACACAAGTAGTACTTCTTATTTGAACTTTACATAGTAAGATAGATAACTCTTTTATTCTTGTTCCCTGTTTCCTTTTTTTTTATCTTAGCAGCATTACTTGTCTGTACTTTCATGCTGTTGTCATTCTATATTTAGAAATTTTCTCATTGCTAATTCATTGTGCAATTCTTTTTGGGATAGTAATTTAAAAGGATTCAAAATGGATAGAATAGATCTAGGAGTTTAAAGCCTTCCTAAACTTGAAAGGTATTTATCGTCTTTTTCTTCTTTTTTGTCAATAAATAGGTAAGAGTCCCAAGTTAGACATAAGCTCTTTTGACTCATTTCCTGAAGGGAATAAGGTACTTAAGCAACTATTCTTTTTTCATCTTCTTTATTCGGATTTTAACATTTCAGTTCCGAGGAAGGTAAAATAAAGGAGGAATCCGTCTGTTGCTTGCAACAGTAGCCATCTAGTATTTTTATTATTTCTTGAAATTGATAATGAACGTAATTCATTGATCCCGCCTTTCTTAATCAATGTTGAGGAGGACATCCATACATTAGTGACAGACTGTTACTTCTGGAGTAACATTTTTGTTTCATAAGGGCAGTTTTACACACATTACAATAAGTATTTTACGGGGTAGTATATTAATCAATTCAAGCAGACATAACAAGGATCCATTTATTACAAGTCGATAAGATCTACCTGAAATATGGGTCTCATTTTTTACTGACTAAGATTGTTTACATTCTGTACAAGCGAACTGCAGAAAGTAGTAACGTGTCGCGCCATGACGACCAGGTGGCACCGCCCATCTTTTCCTCACACCTTTACAATGTAACAACAATAAATACCATTGTAGAAAAATGAGAGAGAAGTCAATTTTCATCCCGGTTAGGCAATAAATCACCAAAGGACAACACTGCATTTGACGTTCTCAACCTGTACTCGGACCGATGTCGTTAAAGGTTCAAACTCGTTATTGTACCTATATGGAATACAAATTACTTCATTGTTCACAGTTTGTGGAAGTTTATGGTTCTGCCAGTCGGGTTGTTTGCTGTACCATGAAACAATGTATAAAGTGGGCATTCTACTTAAAACGAAAGTCTTTGTTAGATGGTGTTAAGATTATACATCGATAGTTTAATGTTTTTAAATGTTCTCAACTTTTGCAGATCTTCGTAGCTTTGATCTGTGCTGGTTTATTATAATCACACTTGTCCTTGCCGCCTTAACGGCTTATTATGGACAATACTTGTAGTAATTTGGCATTAGAATTGACAAGATCCTAGCCATAAACTCAGAGTGAGCGGCTTATATTAGAAAAGTTAAAAGGTTAAACCCGTCCTTGATTGTTACATATTTACTAGAAATCAAGTTTTTATATTGTATAGAAGCACCTTTCCGTAACTAATAGACCATCAGATACTAGTTATAAAAGTTCATAATTCATATATTTTTTTCTTAGATACAGATCGCAATCGAGTGAATCTATTCTTTTAGTCTACTCGTATTGAAAAATCATAATTCCTGGTGTCAACAAAAAATATTCCACACTCCAGTCCAAATAATGACCAAGGACGCTCATTGAATATGTAGAAGATTTTAGCTAAATCAACAAAACGTTGTAATAATTTTAAAGAGACTCTTAGAGGGTCAAATCACTTTCATTTGTATAAAGTTATTGAAAAAGGATTAGACCCAAATAAATATTCACTCCTACGGACAAGTACATAAAACCATATCACTCAAGCTTCGTGAATTTAATAAATTTACACATTCATGCGGGAATAATCATGTAACAATTTCATCTCTTTCCGATCATGCATAAGTTACGTTTAGAGTTATGCGCTTGTCTTTTCACTGCAGCAAGTCGACGATAGGGGGCGGGCCTTAAATTCTGACTGATCCATACTTCACAGTGTTTACGTTTCGGTGTGTTGAGAGAGGATCAGAGAGCATCTCGCTAACGTAAACACAAGGAATATATTTGCCAGTATATTAAGGATGATTTAAAAAGGAAGGATGTATTATTATGAAATCGATTAGAAATGCAGATACTTGGATATTATCGGGACCACCATGTGTAATGTTTTTAAATTTACAAACAACTGGTCCGCGTTTATATTTTTGATTTTATTTGAGATATTTATTCAGGGAATTGATGCGGTCTGCCCAGCGACGTGCTTCTGTCCTTCTGGAACACAAAATGTGTATTGCTCAAGGAAATTTCTACCGTTCATTCCTGACGGAATTCCAACCGACACTATCCAACTTAACTTGAATGATAATAATTTCCTGAATCCAGTATTAGTTCGGAGTAATTTCTCATTATATACTCGTGTTGAGCACTTATACATTAGTGGATGTGGAATAGAATATATTACCATTGATACATTTGCCGACTTGCCTAAACTGAAATGGCTTGACGTAAGTAAAAATCGACTCAAAATAATTGATGAATTCACATTCCGTGGGTTAACATTACAACACCTGTTTCTGAATGACAACCCTGGGTTGCAGCTCACTACTAATGCATTTGCAGCATTACGAACAATAGGCCTCTACATCCATAACTGTGCCATATCTAATATTTCTTTGGATGTATTCAGGCCATTGAATGGGACATTGAAGTCCCTATGGCTGGACGGAAACAAACTAGAGACATTCGGAATCGAATGGCTGTACTTATTCCGAGCTTTAAGTCACATAAGACTAGGGGATAACCCCCTCCACTGTAACTGTGAGGTGAAATGGCTGTTTGAGTTTTACAAACAACATAAAGGTGTGTTTTCAGGGGTAGAGGCGCCTGCATGTCGATCTCCATCAAAAGTACGGGGTAAAATGTTCAGTACTTTGATAGAAGACGATTTTAGTTGTCAACTCCCTGTATTCAGAAATGTCGATTTGATATTTGAGGAAGCAAGGGGAAAACTAACTTGCCAAGCAAGCGGGGATCCTGTGCCTGTAATTTACTGGATTCGCCCAAATAATTCTTCAGAAATTTATCTCCCACAAAATACTATGAACAAAGACAATCAGGGTGTAATGTACATTACCAATCCACACTCCATCAGTAACGTGAAATATACATGTATCGCAGGCAACGCGGCGGGAAATGTTACGTTATCACTCAACGTTGTGTGGCCACCAGTTTATTCACGTGACGTTGGAATACCAGACGTTCCAGAAGAAAAGAAAAAAGTTACGAAACCACCCGTTCAGGTGGAGAAAAAAGAAAAAGTAAAATCGTTTGAGTTTAACGCAAGCACAAAGCCAACTGAAAAGACAAAAGAAATCAAGGAAAATGAAGAGAAGGATGAAGAAAGTGACGTTATTATTCAAGCAGCCGGAAACGGAAACGCAGAAATGAGCGTAGAAAAGAAACTACAAAAATCGTCAGTTTCCGGATTCACTCTTGTAGATATTATAGGAGCTGTTGTGGGAACGTTTTTGTTAACTTTATTAGCATGTGTCGTCATATTTCATCTGTTTTGTCGTCATCAAGAGCGCCTCATGTATCGTCAGCAAAACAGTATTAACGAGAAACAAAGTAACCAACTAGCAGAAAAAGAAAAAGAGCACGTAAAAATGCTACAAAATAATCACCGTGACGGTATGATTTGAACGTCTCATAGTAGCACCAATTCATGACACAAATCTCCTTCATTGCTATACCAGTATATACGAGTCCAGGAAAATGAGTTTCCCCGTCAAATCTAAATCGTGTTTTAGCTCGTGATTTTATCTCTGGATTAGCTTATCCAATTAGCTGGAAACCAGCAATTTGTGTCGTGGAAAATGATGGAAGCAGTCGATGGAAGCGCTCCAAGCCATTGTTAGAACGCTTCCAAAGTCATTATTTCAGAACTGATCTAGAGAGTCATAGTACGCGGTGTCAATCGATAAAGTATGACTTTGAAATATTGCAGTACATGCGAAAGTACAATTATTTTGAGATAGGAATTCATCTTTAGTATTTCATCTAAGTTTATGGTTATTCATCTAAGTTTATGGTTATAAAAAACAAATCTTGTTACAAAAATATGAATTTTACTCAGATTTATTGGAATGAAGATAATATACAATTTATATTAGACTTCATAAAACTTCAACAGCGTTCACAGCTTTTGGTCTCCATAGTGTGAATCTTTAGTCATATTTCAAAGTTTCACATATAGAAAATAGATTCTATGTGTTTGACAGGGTTTATTATTTATCATTATCACATTGATATACATGTGGACATTGTGAATGGCCGACATAAATCACAAAATGTTATATTTATCTATATATGTATTTCATCACCTGACGTGTTATATTTCATTTGTTGTACCATGTAGTTCTAAATATTTCATTCTAATGAAAATCAAAATCAAATTTTTGTTTCTTGTCATAAAGTTATTGCTAGATAAAGATAAATGTATATGTTAATACGGACGATTTTAATAGATGAAAATGTCATTCCAAACAGCTATAAGGTTTCAGACACTTTTATCTGTATCGTAGATGGAGTATTTCTCCTTTAACAGGAATTAAATACCTCAATTGAACAAATCAGTGACAAAGTAGATAGAGATCTTGTCAAATCCTCTCATGATTTTTCCATTAGATTTGACGACCTAGAATACAAATCCGTGAGAAAAACGAGATTCCAACAAGGCAATTTTAAATCATTACGACTCCGTGGATAGGCTCAAATTGCCCCTGTGTATCAATTACTTCGTTGTACTTTTCCCCCCTCTAACTATTTACCGAGGATCACACGAACTATGTAGTGGACCTAAAATGAAATCGATGAAATAGTTTGATATGAATCTGGAATCTAAGATAGGCTCGTTCCGGATTGTTAAATTACCGTACTTTTTTGGTCATTACATCTTGCTTCGCTTGCCTGACTGTCATTTTGTCAGCAGTTACATCTACAATAAATTTAAAGAGAATTTTAAAGTTGAAAATGTGTCAAGTTTAATGCTATTCTGAGAATAAGGTGATTTGTTTTTTATTATTTGGCATTCAAGAAACAGCTTTTGGCATTGAGCGTCGGTTATGTAACGCTGTCTCAAATACACAGTTTTCTGATAAGACGTCTTAAAAAGAAGCCTTGTTTTACGGTCCTTTATATCAGTAGATAACATTTTAACGTTGGCATTTATTCGTCTTAACGGTGGTTTTTGTCTACAGGTTGATAATACTCAATTTTTCATGGTTCCAGTTACAAATGAATAATTTAGAGAATCTGTTATTGGATTTATGTCCTAGTTAGCTTCAGTCACTTTATCTTTTTTCTTACGATCGATAAATCCCTTTGTGTCTTCTTTATCTTGCCACATATCGTGTGACCAAATATTTGCGTTTCTCTCTGTTAGCGCTCTATGCAGTTTACAAGATTAAACTCGGGGTAAATCCATATTGTTTTGCAGTTCTGCATATCAAATTATGTCGTACCATATGCAGTATTTCCCATTGTAAAACTTTATATAACAAAGCATGTTAAGAGTTGGTAGATATGATGTCCCTCGAGGCCATTGTTAAATTTATTTGTACTGTCTCTCCGTATTTGTCTTGCTTTTGCTAAGAAAAGGGTCTCTATTGACTAAAGGTTACTTCTATACATGTATAGAACACTCTGAGAGCTTGAGAAGGGGGAAGTATCTCCAATAGGTACGACACGTGGGGATGAATGTAGTGGACATATTATATATAGCTCTGTCGTCGGACTTCCTCCCCAGACTCCTTCATGTCTAGATAACATTGTTATCAAATTAAAAGAAAATAGAGCGACGTAAACATCCGTACAAAAGTGAATTGTAATTGACTAGGACCTTGTAATTACACCGATTTAAAGTCGATTACAACAAGTACTTGACATGAATTATACGGACATATCTTACTTTCCAATCTTTTATCAATGAATCTTTAGTACATACATTACTAAGTAACATACTAATAGAGGTATAAAAATGTCAATTGTAATGCCAGTGTTAATGTGTCATTTTCGAATTCCTCTTTTTTTTTTAAACTTAATATGCATTTACATTACAGCAGACCATATGCTTACAACTTTTATGGCACATGGACTGACCCATTGACCGGTTATTCACGGCTTAATAAGCCAATTTACGTTTGCTTCAGATGGAAGCGCTCATTTTGTCCAGATTCGACAGCAATCGTGTGATAAAAGCAGAATACGGCTAATGCAGTCTCCCTTTGTCCATGTACGAGGATAGGTGACCGTAGAGACATGATCAGAGCTCAATCTAAGATGGCGAGCTGTGTTACGATTGCCCTGGGATAACCTCTCCCATATTCTCCACAAATGGAAGGATACGACCGTACTTTAACTACATTCTAGCCACGCACATTGGTCATTTACATAAATATAATGACACAAATCCCTCTAAAATGCACGTGGGACTTGGTTCTCCTCACAAAAACCTATTGATCTTGCTTTAAAGAGACCCAACTGCGCGCCTAGATCAAATAACTACTTCTCTCCTTCACTCCAATCATTTTTAATCCTTATTTCTTTTCCTTCAGATAATCGCCCGTCAGAATTTCCACTTGACTTCAGAGATTTGATTTTTGAAGGAGGAGATATATTCTCAAGACCTCTTAAATTTGTCAGTTTATTTTCATTAAAGACGTTATTGTGATATAATATTCTCTGACTAGCGTTTATTGTTTAAAGTTTCGAAACTTTGAAACAAAATAAATTCAGAGTGTTATAATATTTCACGTGAAAGTTCAAGGTTACCAAATAGATTTATCTGCAGCTAGTGTGACATTTATTGATTGACCATACATGTATGTATCCATGTCTTCAATATTTGTATTGGATATGCAGATACCAAATGAATTACATTGTTTTATTTGAGCATTAATATTCTATTGCCTTAAGCTAGCTCCGAAATTGACAGCGTGTTGGCTACAACGTCCTATTAATTTAAACCATTTGTCATTTCTCGCGTCCGTACAAGTATATCTGACCATATACTAATTCGTTTTTGGCTGAAGGGAACGTCCGGGTGACATGTCTCAGATTATGAACTTGTAGCCTCTCCGTCGCCAAAATCCCTGGTCAAAATGTCAAATCTTCCTGAACTTGTTAAATATTTAAAGTATTCATTCAAAATTTCTAAAAAAAATATTTGACATTCACACAACAGCTTAGTTTAACATGAAAAACCATGATTAATTTTTTTCAAGAAAAAGATGGAATACAAGAAAAAACGTGTTCATCTGTTCCGTTCTTCATCATTTCGGAACTGAATAAAATACCATCCAATCGCTGCCGTGACACATGTAATGAAGTCAAACCTACCCGCCCGACTTCCTATGCACGTGAGCAAACTAGATTTTTATCAGTTAAGAGCACCTGAATTTTCAAGCCATATGGCCTTCCACCTCCCGTTTTGTTTTTGTTTTATGTCATGGCCACTTTAAGTCTGTTAAAGATATAGTCAATCTGACCAACAAGTGGTTAAAGACTCATTATGGTAAACCACAAAAAAAGCACTTGGACACCATGATTCCGATGAGTTTGGTTACGTATGCAGGATATTTCATTTTTTAAAAGCAACCAAATTAAATTAAGGAAAATATGTTTTATAATGACATTTTGCTGACGAAATCATGTTAAAAGTTAAACATTAGATGTATGACTCGATCGCCACCTTTTTTCTGTATGCGGCTACAGATAGCAGTTTACTGTACTTTTTTGCGATCATATTCTTTATTCCCACGAAACCAATTTTTTAAAAAATGGAATGGACAATATGGAAATTCAGAATGTTGAAATATTAGCATGGCGCATGATTACAGCGCCACCTACAGAGCATTCCGTACTTGTACTGAACTCTTTCGTTTCAATGAAGCTATGTGTTTGTCCGATTTTTTCTTCTCTCGTTAGACGGTTCTGTTTTTATTTTTCTAGGACTTGCTGTTTGTAAGTTGCGTTTTTCCGGAATCTCTTTTCGGGTTTAGTGTTTGACTTTTAGTCACTGATGTGAAGCCTTTTCTCTGCCTAGCTATAGCTATTCTTGTGGAGACACACAAAACTTTGTTGATTAGGAATGGCTCATAAACTGAATGAGTAAAAAGGAATGTGAAGTTTACTTGAATATCGTATTTGTATTTTTGATTCGCATATAGGGCCTAACAATTGTTTACAGATTCTTTGTGTATTTTATGTTCAGACGTCTGGAACTGATTGTTATATACATAATTCTAGGCAATTATCTCAATTTGACAGAATGATGACAGATAATTAAGATACGTGATGATTGTTACATCACCTCCCAGCCTGCTATTAGTTACCGAGTCAATAGAGAACATTCTTGTCAGATCATTACACAGTCAGGTGATAAATCAGCTGATTCTTTAAGGTACAAAAACTGCTTAAGCCCCGTTTACACTATCAAAGTTTTCTTGTACAAGAAATCTTGGTCAAAGTTTTTGACGCGAACTTTGATAGTGTAAACGATCCAAGAAAACTTTGATCAAAGTCCGTCAAAGAACTTTAATGGACTTTGACGGAATAGAACTCCATCCTATTTTTCTTGAAACTTTGACGGACTTTGACGGGAATCGACCAATCAGAGTAGAGATTCAAAATTACACCGGAAGTATTTTAAGTATTGATGAAAGAAATAGAGGCAATTTAGAACGTTAAAAGTAATGAATATATCAACAAAGACAAAAGACGCGTTGCAGTGAATTCCATCTGTATTTGTTTGTTTTATAAATCCTTGAACTCGTGCTTAATTGTTCTATATCATGAAATAAGACCTATGAACAACCACTAACATAAACTATAAAGTTTTAATGAGAAATATTCACAATATTTACATGAACCATCTATGGGTTGGTGCATATTTACCACGTTTTCTTGTACAAGTCGCTCAAAGAACTTTGATAGTGTAAACAGACAACTTTGTCCAAGAAAACTTTGACCAAGTTTTCTTTGACGGACTTTGACCAAGAAAACTTTGATAGTGTAAACGCGGCTTAAAAGTTCCAGCGTACTTGTCCACCTGGTCAAGTGGTCATTCCTGCAATAACTACAATACTTGACCTCCTTCTAACCTGTACTGACTGCCAGATATTCGCAGTTTTCACAATTCATGTTTCCCTCTACTGTACATAAAATCTAATTAGTGACTACACACTGCAGATGTTGATTGTATGGGCAATGTGTTGATACTCAGACATTATGTATATTTGCTTACACAATGTTTACATGTTTAGCAGTTCTTTACACGTATCAATAAAAACAAGAAAATGTCTACACTGAACTAATTATCCGGACCCATTTATAAAGTCAATAGAAAAAGAAGATGAATTCCTTATACATAGATCCAGAACTGAAAACCCATTCTCCTACACGGGAACATCAGAATTGGTTTTATTTCCCTTTATATATTGGACCCATCAAATAATCGATTCCCTAGTTATCTTGTGGACATTTTGATCAATCACCCACATTTTTCTGGATTCAATTGCCCTTTTTTACAGCAAAATGTATGAGGGGATTTTTTTTTCAGGCATATGATTTGATATAGGCACAACTTGTGTAGGTGTTTTATCTCCCCTTGGGGTAGTTATGATGAAATAGGGACGACATTCTTTTGCATTTGTTGATGGAGATGAGATACCCTATCTCTGGCAAATGCACATTTACTGAAAATAGCAATCAAATATCGCATGATTTCTTAATGCTTGCCATACGTCATTAATGGAAGGTGGAATAATTTCTCTTTATGCAAGTCATTTCACTTACTAGTATTGCAATAATCCATGACTTCGACTTTGGTGCTTAATGCTTGACATGCTATGTATGTACATGTATACGACAAATTGTGATCTTATCAAATTCGATTTCACACAATAATGGCGATATATATAGGAATAGTTTTACTTTGGTATATTCCTATGAGCTCTCCCATGGCCGCGATGTACCCATCAAACCCCGCTGCTTTATCATAACTGACAGTTCGGTAAATCCGTTTTGTCATACCTGTGACGCAATATAATACACGAACCTTCACGAGCGTAACATCAAATATACATAATGATTTAGATTTCTAGTGATTTTGAATAGAATTAATCGAATGCTTTTGAAGTTCTCAGACATAGAGCTATCAAGTTAGAGATTTGACATAATCTGAAGTGATAGGCATCGGACGGTATTCACAACATTGCACACCAATGGTAACGCGTTACATGCTGATTGTGTACATACAAAGAGAGAGCAAAGGTGTTTATTGCACATGATTCAAGATAACCCACCCTCTTTATTGTGTTGGTAACGAAATTAAGTGAGATATATTAATTAGCACCTATCAGGGAGCCAAAAAAGCACTATCTAAAGACGCGTATACACATATAACATTTATGAAAAGATCTAATACCCTTTGATCTGCTAACAGCAGTTGATAATAAATGGCATGAGATAAGAATATATTGGTGTATATTTGTTATGTGCTTGTATCAAGAAGCTCGAAAGTTGGCTTAATATTGTTTACAGCTTCTTTATAATGAGCTCTCATGTAAACAACTTCAGGACAACTTACCATAAAACCACAGAAATGATATGATACTTTTCTAGAAGATTGTCCATCATCTGCGATTGAAACTGGTTTTACATCATAACCATAAGTATGTATTTTACTTGTTTATCAAAATAAGATTTCAGACAACGAACGCCTGACAAGAGTCACAGCACGCACAAAAACATTTAGAAACATAATAAAACAACTCAAAGATATAATCAGCTGCAGGTGGTTTTTTAAGATATAATGGAATTATGAATTACACAAAACCTAATATGATCACAATTTGGCAGTAATATACTATAGCCAAAATTTCTAACTTACAATTTTATCAATGACTTGAATATCACGATTGATAGGAATCAATTATTTATTGGTTTTGTGTTTTGGTTGGTTTAAACAGTATTTATTGAGAATAGAATACACATGATGTAAGTACAAATCTGTAAATTTGGGATTGAGTAACAAGAGTAGCTCTTATATTAAACTCTCTCCCTGAAATAAAATTGCTTTCTTGAAAACTTAGACGACATAAATATGCATTAATGTAACACTGATCAAACCTGGTTTTTGTAATAAAGTCCAAAGAAAGAAAGAGCAAAGAAAGAAAGAAAGAAAGAAAGAAAGAAGATATGACTAAATAGGAAAGCAATATCAGGAAGATATACATTATATGCAAATTATACTCATATGTATATTATATATGACAAACACGAAAATACACATGATTAATTAATATATGGGTACATGAAAATACTTATGTATATCTTTTTAAAAAAATTGATAATAACAAAGGTAAATAGAAGGCAGGAAGCGAAAACAAGATTAATCAAAACGTTTACTTCTTACTAAAAATGTGTTTTGGTTGCTTTGTTTGGTTTTGTGTTTTGATTGCTTTATTTGGTTTTGTGTTTTGGTTGCTTTGTTTTGTTTTGTGTTTTGGTTGCTTTGTTTTGTTTTGTGTTTTGGTTGCTTTGTTTGGTTTTGTGTTTTGGTTGCTTTGTTTGGTTTTGTGTTTTGGTTGCTTTGTTTGGTATTGTGTAATGGTTGCTTTGTTTGGTTTTGTGTTTTGGTTGCTTTGTTTGGTTTTGTGTTTTGATTGCTTTATTTGGTTTTGTGTTTTGGTTGCTTTGTTTGGTTTTGTGTTTTGGTTGCTTTTGTGTTTTGGTTGCTTTGTTTGGTTTTGTGTTTTGATTGCTTTATTTGGTTTTGTGTTTTGGTTGCTTTGTTTGGTTTTGTGTTTTGGTTGCTTTGTTTGGTTTTGTGTTTTGGTTGCTTTGTTTGGTTTTGTGTTTTGGTTGCTTTGTTTGGTTTTGTGTTTTGGTTGCTTTGTTTGGTTTTGTGTTTTGGTTGCTTTGTTTGGTATTGTGTTTTGGTTGCTTTGTTTGGTATTGTGTTTTGGTTGCTTTGTTTGGTATTGTGTTATGGTTGCTTTGTTTGGTATTGTGTTATGGTTGCTTTGTTTGGTTTTGTGTTTTAGTTGCTTTGTTTGGTTTTGTGTTTTGGTTGCTTTGTTTGGTTTTGTGTTTTAGTTGCTTTGTTTGGTTTCGTGTTTTGGTTGCTATGTTTGGTATTGTGTTTTGGTTGCTTTGTTTGGTATTGTGTTTTGGTTGCTTTGTTTGGTATTGTGTTATGGTTGCTTTGTTTCGTATTGTGTTATGGTTGCTTTGTTTGGTTTTGTGTTTTTGTTGCTTTGTTTGGTTTTGTGTTTTGGTTGCTTTGTTTGGTAATGTGTTATGGTTGCTTTTGTGTTTTGGTTGCTTTGTTTGGCTTTGCATGAATTTTTGAATTCTGATTTTAGTACTGTGTTTGACTTTCACTCACTCATGAAATCATCATTTCTTATCGTCAAACATCAATTAATGTACGGAAAAAATTAGAAACGGTTCTTGTAGTTAGGCAACATGCCTCATATAGATGGCACATTATTCAGACGATATTATTCGACATTATTAAGACGATTTTACAGCGAACCAGAATGTGCATGACTATTTTGTTTCATTTTAGATATCGATATATGATTGGCATAGAATACCGTGTAATTCTTACTTTCCCATTTTAACCCCCCCCCCCCCTCTTCTCAATTCATTTTGGGGGGATGGTTAAATATTAGTCGATCGAACCAAACTTATTGAAACTAAAGTTCATAATTAACATACTCTTGTCTTATGTGTCACCTCCTCAGTAATCCACTTGCATGCCTTAGATAATTAGGGTTAGGTTCGGATGAGGGTTAGGGTTGGGTTAGGGACTAAGTGTTGTAAATCGGAAGACTTTTAAGAATCGATTATCGGAAAATAATCGGAAAGAGTAAACCGATCGATTATCGATTAAAATCGGAAAACATAAGTCCATGAAAAATGGAACACAAAAGATAGAAAAATTGTATTTTTCTGCATAAAATTCAGAAACCTTTGCAGAAAACAAAATATAAAGCATTCAATTTCAAAGTGTCTGCCTGTTTACCGGTAAGACAACAAGTAACGGTTTATGTTACATGTGAAAAGAGGAAAATAAATACCTTTACACAAAATACCTTTTTGTAAGAAAATGAAATCGATAATCGGAATCGAAAGAGTTTTAGCGATCGACAATCGATTGTCGGCGACAATTTGTTCATCACTTGTTAGGGTTAGGGCTATTTTTTAATAAGAACATTTCTTTATAGACTTATGCTAGCTGTAACAGTAATTTGCAAGGTGTACCAAAACATTCGTCCTTTTTCTATTTCTAGACGACTGTACGTGACACACATATAGGGCAGCTCATGTAATAGATCTAGTGTGAAAGGAAATAGCTTCAAATGTATTCATCTAGGACATCATTATCTTGCTGCATTTGGCAAGATTGTCATCATTTGTAATGGGACTGTCAACCGAGGTGTATCAAACAGGTATTAAATGTCAAGTTACTTGTGAAGTGTAGAGGATAGCTACAAAATTCAAATTAACTGCCAATGCATGTACATAGGATATCCTCGCATCTTAACAGCAGACACGTTTAGGTTTTGATAGGATAAAAGATTCTGTGCGATGCAGGTGTTGAGCTTTGTGACACAGGATTTAATTAAAATTGTATTACAAATCCAGAATGCTTATAAAAAAGATAGAAAAAAGAAACTGGGATACATGTCAAGTGATCACATTTCAAGTACTCTTTTCGGCTGTTTTGCTGGCCAAAAGATGTGTATGTTCATCCCAAACCTTCACATTGTATGCTAACAAAATGTTCTACATACATGTATTATTTGGGATTGATATCATTTGATGCTTCTCTGTAAGAGTCCATACTTTCTTCAAGCAAATATCTCCGTATCATAATTGAAAGAACGAGATACACACCCTAATATGTACGAATCGATAATAAACTACAATATGTTTCTGTCAGCAAGAAAGGAAATTGTGATTGCTGTTAGCAAAGTAAGATTATGTTCTGCTACAGTTAGCTTTAGGAGAGATACAGCAAAGCACAAGAGTCTGATGGAATTTCAATTTTGGAACATTATGAAGCAAATAACGAGAAATGACAATAACATAAAGTCAAACTTATACATTTCTGGGCATTTCTGTCGTCTGCATAGTAGTGATTCGGCACTTGACTTGAAATATATTTAGAAATTTCTAAAACTTAGGGGTACCTCCTTGATAGCACAGAGGGTAAGATACTTAAGAAATAACAACTAGCTAGCCGTGGTTTATTGTCCAGTAATTCCACGAGTCGCATGAACCAATCAAATTATCACCGAGCCGCGAAGCGGCGAGGTGATAATTTGATTGGTTCATGTGACAAGTGGAATTACTGGACAATGAATCACGGCTAGATAGTTGTTATTTCTATTCTAATATAGCACGTGAATGGACGGAGCTTAGCGCACTGGAAATTTACACCAGGCGTGTTCTATGGTACATATAGGGAGAAAACTTCAAGTCATATTAGAATAAGATATTTGCTCATCATAATCCCAAATTATATTGATTTCTTATTTTTGGCTGATGAGAGACTTGTTGAAATGCGCACATGGTGCACTGAAATTTTATGATAAAAAATATATTTCAATATTGACAAATTTATCGTTGTGACCCCTGTTGTAATGTCAACAGAAATATCCATTTATATTCCTTTATTACACCACGCACTATAAATTGGCTAAATCTTCATGTGAAAAGTAATGAAGGCTGCAAAACAGTAACTTGCATTCTTCTTGCATTTAGAATTCAGGAAGACACAAAGAAATATTTCACCTCCTGAGCGTGTAAAATCTGCAAAGAGCTTTAGATAATTCTTGCTTCTTCGCTCGATAATAAAATGGCAATAACATCATCGTAAAGCGCTGCACCGAGCGTAATTTTATTGCTCGCTAATTGAAAGATGAAAGATGAAATGAGCATCGCTTTCTGACGCTTGCCGCAATTGACAGGTGAGTTTTTTCATTGGACGAACCTGGTTTGACACGATGATAAACCATTTTATCATGTAAATAAATATTACTTCGGATGATTTATACAAAAGTTGCAACTGGATTTTTTTCTGGACGATAATATTGAGGATACACATTACGTAACCTACATTATATAAGCATGCTCTTGCTTATTTTTGATAGGCAAGAGATGCATGACAATTAAACGTGAAATGTGTTCATTTTTTCCTCAAAGCAACATGAACATCCTGCACTTTTATCGATGCTCACAGATCTTGATATAAAGACTGTATGCTGCACATGCCATCTTCTATACACTGCGAATCTATCTTATAGATAGTTTTTGTTCTCCAGGTGCGTCTAGCTTACAGCCAATATCAGCTTCCTACGCCGGGATCCACTGTTACGTTACACGCCTGAGCGGACGGTATATAACGATCTTTAACTTAATAGTTTTTCCTTCACTATTTTCTTTCAAGTTCAGAGAATATTTGATGACTTTGTTTGCCTTGCTATAATTAAACAGGGGGATTGAGTTTAAGAACATAGGATTGGAACCAAATGTAAATTGCAGAATTTTCAGCTGTTTGCGAAGGTGAAAAAAGTATACAAGTGGAAGAAATGTTTTAACTGTAGAAAATAGTCGAATAGTGAATATTTATCACACTCACATAAAATACAAGAAATACAATAGACCTCCTTTTCATCATAAGATAACAAATTGTTATGATATAAAATATTCTCCTCGAATACTAGTAAGCACATCAACACTGCAAAAGATCCTGTTACCAATGATCTATCCCAAAATTGTCTTTTTATGTAATATTTGATTCAGGTGGTATTTGTCTTGATACAATGCAATAATATGTCTTCATAGAAAATTAGATTTTACCTTTTTTAGTTTTTATCTTTCAATTCATTTGCTGGGGTTTTACAGTTGAAATAAGAATGCATAAATTCTGAGTTTTCTCCCCAAACGAAGCACGATGTGGAAGGATGTGACCCAGTGCTATCAAAGATGTATAGTTTGTTTCTGTAAGTAATAAAACTGATAATTGTTTATATAAAAAGTGCATCCATGGTAACCTCCACTGTAGACGTGACCTTCCTGCTGCTGCTTGGTGCATTTCAAACATGCCACGTGTGCTGTGAATCTGAGTATGTAAATTACATACACAGACCATCAGTTTCTGTCCTGCAACGTGAATATGCTTCCAGAGATAGAAAGAATGACTTTTCACTCTTTGTTTCTGACAATCATTCTGTAAAAAAGTGTATTTCCTCACGTCTGGTAACTCTGGCAAGTATGACTGTCATACACAGTTGCTTTATCACATATCCAAACTTCTATTCTGCCAGACAATTCATAATTATATGTCACAAAAGCAGCCAAATATATTGCTCAAGACCAGATATATTGGTTACGTAAGAAATATCATCACCACACCCGTTCTTTAGAAATGCTATATGATTCATATTTTTCTATATTAAAGTCAGTCATAAAAAAGCCAGATTTATGTCAATGAGATGCCACCATCATGGACAAGAAAAAAGAGAAAGCAGTGCATCTAACATGAATCTTAGTACCATCAATTCCCAGCGGATCATTTCCTTCGCATATTTGATATTTCAATTTTAGTTGATGTCAAGTAATGCATGCCCGGTCACAAACTGATTATATCATATATACTTTTTGTATAACAATGAAACCATTTTTATTGCATCATAAACATATTTGAAAAAAAATTCTGCAAAATCAAAATCCATTTCGTTTTCTTTTCGTTTCCAATTTACATTCATTATTTCGATATAACAACCGCTTATACACAGTTGATTGTGTCTTTTTTATGTTTATGTTGGTTTAGCTGCAATATTTGATCATTTATGGATATTACATACAGACTTGAATGAAATCATCATCACCAGAATATATCATTCGCTTACTTTCCTGTTTCGTGGCGCCATTTACAATAAATTCCGTTTTCAGTCCGTTACAATGTAATCATCAGCCTGACAGTCTCCTTCTATTTGGGGTTGTTCCCTCATGCTGCAATATTTATGTTTAGCCTTGTCTGCTGGAGGTTTTGATAAAATTGGTCTCGTTGTCTCCGCGTCTGTCAGTTGACATGGTAGTTTTTCCGTGATGTACCTTTCCCCTTTTCTCATTTGATACGAGTGTGTTCCGCTGTGATCACTGTAACAAAGTCTTGCTGGGGATCTTTCATTGCTTCAAAAAATGTGTTCATCTGATTATCTTTAAAATCTTGTTTTGGAATTATTTATTCGATTTAATTACTCAAATGATAATATCGTTCATGATCCAAGGATTTGTCATGGATAAGTCGACATTCGAATTTTAATGTTCATTGGAAAGGAAGTACAAACAATAAAAATGTTGCGAAATACACGTAATATACACGAAGTACAGAAGTCATTGTACAATTGCAAATACACACATATATGCAACTACTATTCAGTACATATTCTTCTGGCTTCGGTAATAAGGAAGTCTTGAAGCTAGCTAGTGCACTTTGTTAAGTTAAAGCTGTTTTGCATCAAAGAATATCAATTGTAACATATTGGGCCTTACGTCATAATTACATCAGCTGTTCCAAGATGAACTTTACCTATGAATATACGATCAGAACCATGTAATGAGTCGAAATAGCAATTACACAAAACAGGACGTTCCGAACTGTAGTTCACTGTACCTTTTACTGAAATGACTTTTACCGCGCAACTGCGGAGGAGAGACCCTATTCAAAATGGAATACAGCTAAGCGCCCCCTGGGGAAAATCCGTGCGGTGCTTTATGGATTATCTCAGTGCGCGGAATATCAACTACGTAGAAATGAGCACAATATCATTTAGATGTGGCACTTGTGGAAAATAATTATCTCATATTTTACCAATAAAATTATTCATTAACGAAGCCCCACATTCCTCCCGATATATATCATAGGGAGTTCAAAACGCGACCAATGAAGCCGATATTATCTCGGCTTTGCACAGACCTATTCTTAACTCCGCTAAATTTCTTGTTCAACAATTATCCGTAAGACATATGCAAGAAATTTTACTGACGATCATCAATATGATAAAAGGCAATAATACAGATTCTAATGTCATAATTTGACAAATGTTTCTAAGATGCATTAGCTCTGTGGCGTCTCTAGTTATAATGTATGGGTTAAGCAGGAGTTACACAAAAACACCAGTAAAACATAGCAAGCCGTGGCTCCACTCTGATTAGAATCTTTCAGATTTTTATTATCTATTCACTGTAGGTGCTTACAGAAGCAATGAGGGAACATCCCTGTGTATCTATGTACAACAAGCGGGACATCGTCTATTGATTAGTCTTTGTGTCTGAAGGGTGCATTATATTTCATTTGAAGACCACAGATCTGCTGTAGACCAACTTCAACCTCAGGAAATCTGCAGAAATGCATGGTTGAAACTTGTGATTGACACGATCTTTACAAGTAGACCAGAGTGCTTCTTGTTGCACTTTAATTAGTGAATACATGGTTACTGTAAGCACACAGCCATGCACGACCAAGAGGAAGGGGCTGCCTGCTAAGGTTAGGTAAAACTTTCATCAAGGGTTAAGAGATGTCAAGATGAAATGGTCATGTGTGAGAAACTTTGGGAGTTCCGTGCTAAGTACAACCGCTGTATTAACTACGTAAAAAAGGTAATCAATTTAAGTATATACTTCTGAAACCAAAGGGTTGGTGCACTGATGTCAATGCTGCTTGACCAAAAACATGTTTATACTGCTTCATGAAACAGATTGCAATTTTAAAAAATCTAATTAAAGTTTCAAAAAAATTATTATTTAAATTGAACCAAAACACGATATACATGTGCATATTACATGGAAGAAGTGCTTTTGGATCACTGAATTAAAGTCAAACACACAACCAGAAAAATACAATAAAAAGGCTTAAACTGTAAGACAGAACTTCCTGGCGAGAAAAGCAAAATCGGACAAAGAGACGGAAGCAACATAACAAGAAGGACAACTATACCTTATGAACAATCTAGAATCCAGTGCAAAAACGGAATTTATTGTTGGAGTCGCTGTTAACAATGCGCTGTATTAAAAGGGAGGGATCTTCAACCCGGTTGCAGCACCCACAGCAAAGTACCAAAACATCTGATGCGAAAACTTAGAGTAGACAAGCATAGCAAGAGACGTATAATAGACATACGACATAGATGCCAACTAGTAGCTTTAGAGACGTATAATAGACATACGACATAGATGCCAACTAGTAGCAAATGGTGTAGATAGCCGGATTACGTGC
Source organism: Pinctada imbricata (assembly GCA_033119305.1). Lineage (NCBI taxonomy): Eukaryota > Metazoa > Mollusca > Bivalvia > Pterioida > Pteriidae > Pinctada > Pinctada imbricata. Next base: position 61,101,903 of record VSWD01000008.1, read on the forward strand.
TCAAAACTCACTTTTCCTGTTACCCAAAGGTCTCGAAGAACTCACAATTTTGGTGTAGAATAACCTCCTCATTGTAAGATGACAACACAAACATGACAGCAAAACACAAGAGGCCAAACAACACAGATAAATATGTAAATGGATATTAAAAAAAGGGCGTAAGAGAAATACAGTCCGTGCTCTGCCGGCTGTAGCCAGCTCATGCATGTAATCACCCGAGGAGTCCGACCGACATTAAGAGAGGACAAGTGAAATATCCAAAGGAAAACATGTATACTCTTTTGCTTGTATAGGTCCGAATAACGTTATGAAGTTTGTACGATTGTACATGTACTTCTAAAATTATCAAAATCAATGGCACTTGAACTCCAATGTGCACTGATATCCGAGTGTCTCACAAGATGCATGAAGGAATTTATCAAATGCTTACAGGTGAAACAAGTGTGAAAATATTGTGCATTCCCACTAAATTTCAATATATCGTATACTAGTATCTATGTGTTTTATTGGATTGATAATGTCTTAATGAAGAAAGAAAAATATCAGTTTAGTCTCGTAACCTTTATTTTTACACAGAACATCAATCTGCATAGTTCATGACTTGTGGTATTTTTGGCTCCCCAAGTCATGCAAACATTTAACAATATTTACATAAGATTAGATCAACATCAAATTGAAGTGATGATATGGGATAAATGAAAGCACATATGCTGTTTGTTTACTGCTTTAATAAGATGTTTCATCAATCACATATGTCTGTCATTATGTCACTAAGATGACATCAGTAACACAAAATATATACATTTGTATGTATTTTTTAGTTTAATGTGCAAGAAAGCTTTGCCCTAATTATGCTTATATAAGAGTCAGTATCTATCCCAATTCAAAATCTAAAAAGATCCGTTACAGAACCTGCAAAATATCGAATGGAAACTTTCCGCCAGCAGTATACATGTTCTGTTTTCCTATGCTTGCTACTTTAGTATTCATTTACATACTTTTTGTGTTGATTTGGGCCGTCTTGATTGTTGTGTCATCTTACAGTGAGAAGGCTTTTTGTTCATGCAGTTGTGCGTCTTTGGATACCTCTTTGTATCCAGAAAATCACACCATCTGCTATAAAGTAGTGGGTGGTCGTCCACTGTCGACACCTGGTACATATTGTTCTCCTTCTATTTATGTGTTGTCTTTTGTGTTTCGGTGAAAAGTCTTTGATTTGCTTCTTAATCTATCATTTTTGAGATTCCCATTATTTCTTGCTGTTTGTTGGTATTGTTGTTGTATGTCCATTGCTTTGTTCTTATCTTAATGAGTTGATAGACTAATATACTAGTAAGTCTTCAGTGCTATACATCGAGCTTCTATTTTAAATGTTGACAATTGTAGTATGCAAAAACCTTCTTTTTTTCGTATCGAGATGCCAACTTTATATATTTCATTGACAGGATACAACCTCTAGATTAACTCTACATATAGTATGGGTATATTTCAGAAGATCTATTTTCGAAGTTTCAATACGACGATCATAGTACAACAATCACTTGTTAAAACATTTTTTCATGGGACTCTTGGAAATAACTCATATATACATAGCGTTGTCCCTTATGTGCGAGCGTAATCCGGATAACCACACTTTTTGCTACTAACGTGAGAGATACCGTCCTAGGCCTATAAGTCGGCACTGATTGCACATTGGTCTCGTTGGTTAATGTTGAGTCTTTTGTGTTTTAACGCCGTGTTTGATGTTTCTTGTCCTTTTTTTGTCTCTTTCTGTGTGTGTCTCTTCTATGTTTTCACTTGGGATGTTTTGCTTCGGATGCTGTATAACTGAGTCTTGTTGGAGATCCCCCTTTCTTTTATGATTGAATAATTTGATGTTATTGTTCCTTGTCTCTGAGATTTCAACCTTATAACTCTGAAAAATAGTGTATACAAATAAACATACAAGAAATAACAAAAGACATTTAAGATCCTATCATAAACAGATGTACAGAGGAAAATGACATATCAATTTTGAACCTTTTGGATTAGAGGTACAAGCTCAAACTGATGACAAACATATTATGTAGAAAAACGAATTTATATTTTGATTGACAACATCATTTTAAAAAATAAAAGAAGAAATACCATGCCTCTTTCTTGTGACACTTTTTTCTTAGCTATCCGTGCACTTCTCTGGTGTATAACATATGTTTAAAATGTTGTTGGTCTTTTTATGTGGGTGGTGTAACCGAGTGTTATTGGAGATCATCTCCTTTCGTGAAAAAGAAGGTAACGAGTTTAATTGGAACACTTCCGTTATGTTTAGAAAATGTTATGTTTGCAACTAGGCACAGACCTATCATGATTCAAAAATAAGTGCATTGTCTTTTTTATTTCCATTCATAGTTTTCAGAGAAGAACTTGATAGAAATTAAGACACAAAGACGAAGAGCGGTGGTATAAGCTAGGCTGGTCTATAAAAACAATATCATATTCTCCTGCCAGAGAGTAATAACATCAATTGCACATTATTTTTGTATGTTTTGGATATATCCTCAAATCCTTACGGCTAATTACAGCATTATATATAGGTGTTTTTATGCATCAAGCATCAGTCATACTGGACAACCAAATGGATATTTTCTACTACCGCGTCAGAGTCGTCCTTTTACGCAATTCTTTTCTTTCTTTCCTTTGATAATAACGCATCATTTTCTTTTTTCCTAATGCATCCGTTATACGCATTAGTAATAATTCCTACATTCCTAAGTGCTTACCGTATAAGCAAATTACAAAAGCGCAATCTCCCTGAAATAGGGATACAATATCGGAATATGGTTGTTGAATGACAAATCAATAAAGGTAAGTAGATTTTGTTGGCTGTCTAGACCATCAGATATGTCAATATATATACATGTAGGGATGAATCAGGATGTATGTTCAATATCAAACGTCACTTCTAGAACAATGTTCCTATTTGGTCTGGAGTCAGATAACGGTTTGTCTGATTGGTTTTATTAATTTCCGATATCACGAGTTGGCTTTCCTCTGACAAAGAAGCTTTTCTTCAATCTCGCTCTGCTTTTCCTTCCCAATCATAAGTAAACTTCAGTTCTTGTGAGTATAGTGCATGTCATATATACTGTTTCTTGATCACTGATTTGGTTTGTTTATGTATGCTCCCTGGCATTGGGAATCAGTGAAAATATAAATAGTTCATTGTGTGGTAATCATTCATGTTTCATGTAATCGTATACCATATAAACGTTACAGCATCCACTCTGATCAATGGTCCCTAAACATTCCTGGAATTTCCTCAGAGGATTATTTGTTTAACATAACATCGCTTGTACACAAGATTTGAAACAAAATTAGTGAGTGAAAGTCAAACACAAAACCCAGAATCAGAACCAAACATACATAATTAATACCAGAATCAGAACAAAACATTCATAATTAATACCTGAATCAGAGCCAAGCATTCACAATCAGTTCCAGAATCAGAACCAAACATTCACAACCAATAACAGAAACAGGACCAAATATTCACAATCAATACCAGAATCAGAACCAAACATTTTACATGGAACCAAAATTTGAAAATTATCATGGACTCTTGTGAGGAATATGCAAGACGTTGGGCAAAGAAAGAGGATGTACAGGTCGACACTCTTTCCGAATGGATAAAATCCATCAGAGGGTTACTTTTATCTAGAATTAACCGATTAAAATCAACTGTGAACACCAGATTCGAGTCTATATTTAAAGACCCTGATGTTATCACAGAGCTCACCTACCTCCAAGAACATTATGTCATCACACCAGCGGACAAAGCCTCAAATAATTACACGTTTACTTGCAAAAAGTACTATTTCGACAGTCTAGTTAAAGAGTTGGGTTTAAATGCGACACCTGGAAATCCCACTTACACCCCTACAAACCTTTCTGCCTCTGAAATAATAGATAACCACAAATCAGCTCTTGCTTACTTTGGCTTCCAAACTAACAATTTAGATTTAGATTTACCATACTTATACTGCATACCTAAAATGCATAAGAATCCGTACAAACAACGTTTCATCGCTGGTTCCTCAAAATGTTCTACCAAATCTGTATCGATCTTACTCACCAAAGTTTTATCTGAAATCAAATCTGGGCTTCAAAAATATTGTTCGACAGTATATTCTCGCAGTGGTATCAACCAGATGTGGATTTTAAAGAATTCGAAGGAACTTTTAGAACATCTGAAATCCACTCATTTTAGTAAAGTTTATTCGATCAAAGCCTTTGATTTTTCGACACTTTACACTACAATTCCACATTCTAAATTGAAAGACAGACTCGCAAAAATTATAAGTAATGCGTTTACAAGTAAGAACGGTAATCGCAAATACAAATTTATTGTTGTGAACTATGACAAAACCTACTTTGTAAAAGAAAAGTCCGATTCTGAAAATAAGTACACTGAAACAGATATTATTCAGATGTTAAACTTTTTGATCGACAACATTTTTGTGGTGTTTGGAGGAAAGGTCTTCCAGCAAATTGTCGGAATTCCAATGGGGACCAATTGTGCCCCACTCCTTGCCGACATTTTTCTTTACTCGTACGAAGCTGAATTCATTCAATCTCTGGTCTCTGAAGGGAAAAGATACTTAGCTTCTGACTTCAACTTCACTTACAGATACATAGACGATGTGTTGTCCATCAATAATCCAAAATTCGCGGATTTCCTGAGCAGTATCTATCCTTCAGAGCTTGAGGTCAAAGAAACTACAGAGACAAATAATTCAGCATCCTATTTGGACATAATGTTGTCCTACGACACTGATGGTCACATGAACACCTCACTCTATGACAAACGTGACGACTTCAATTTCAGCATTACAAACTTTCCTTTTCTGAGTAGCAACATTCCTTCATCGCCTGCTTATGGCGTGTTCATATCTCAGTTGATACGCTATGCCAGAGCAAGTACGAAATATACGGATTTTGTTCTGAGAGCTAGGCGTCTTTCAGATAAGCTTCTCAGTCAGGGATATGCTTGTGACCGACTAACATCGTCACTGAGGAAGTTCTACGGTCGATATGGGGAACTCGTCATACACTATGATGTCCCACTCTCCAGAATGATTGGTGATATTCTATCGTAGACCATTTGAACCATCCAACCCAAGATTGTACTCTATGTCTTCCGAAATGGAAGTTACCGAATGTGACAGTTCTACCGAATTGAAGCGGCGGGTGTTGCATGCAAGCAGGAGATGCTTACTCTTCCTGGGCACCTGGTCTCACTCTCATATCGGGAGTTCGCTTCTTTTCATATGGTGGAGGTTTTTGTTTGTTTGCTTTTGTTCCTGTTTTATCCTGATTTCGTATGCCTCGGTTTCTGATTTTCTGAATTATCGATTTTGTACTGTAAACAGGGATATGGTCATTATCCATATTTGTCATTCACAACCAATAACAGAAACAGGACCAAATATTCAAAATCAATACCAGAATCAGAACCAAACATTCACAACCAATACCAGAATCAGAACCAAACATTCACAATCAATACCAGAATCAGAACCAAACATTCACAATCAATACAAGAATCAGAACCAAACATTCATAATTAATACCAGAATCAGAACAAAACATTCCTAATTAATACCAGAATCAGAACCAAATCTTTATAATCAATACCAGTATCAGAACCAAACATTCACAACCAATACCAGAATCAGAACCAAACATTCACAATCAATACCAGAATCAAAAATTCACTATCAATACCAGAATCAGAACCAAACATTCACAATCAATAACAGAATCAGAACCAAACATCCACAACCAATACCAGAATCAGAAGCAAACATTCACCATCAATACCAGAATCAGAACCAAACATTCACAATCAATAACAGAATCAGAACCAAACATTCACAACCAATACCATAATCAGAACCAAACATTCACAACCAATACTAGAATCAGAACCAAACATTCACAATCAATACCATAATCAGAACGCAACATTCACTATCAATACAAGAATCAGAACCAAGCATTAACAATCAATACCAGAATCAGAACCAAGCATGCACAATTAATACCAGAATCAGAACCAAACATTTACAAGCAATACCAGAAACAGAACCAAACATTCACAAGCAATACAAGAATCAGAACCAAACATTCACCATCAGTACCGGAATCAGAACCAAACATTCACAACCAATACCAGAGTCAGAACCAAACATTCACAACCAATACCAGAATCAGAACCAAACATTCACAACCAATACCAGAATCAGAACCAAACATTCACAATCAATACCTTTACAAATTCATTAAAAGTATATATAAATCAAAACAAAGAAAGGGAGGATATGTCCATCAGTGAAAACAGCGGAACATTGAAGATTGATTATTGTTTTTTTGTTGAGCAATACTGCTAGAAAGAGAGTACATACTAACTCATTTAATCGAAAAATAAAGTATTTAATATTAAATCTTAAATGTTGCATGCAAGCAGGAGATGCTTACTCTTCCTTGGCACCTGGTCTCACTCTCATATCGGAAGTCCGCTTCTTTTCATGTGGTGGAGGTTTTTGTTTGTTAGCTTTGGTTTCTGTCTTATCCTGATTTTGTATGCCTTCGGTTTCTGATTTTCTGAATTATCGATTTTGTGCTGTATGCAGGGATATGGTCATTATCCATATTTGTCATTGACAACATAATCCTTTTACTTGAGAATTGATGTGAAGGGACAAAAGAATTTTGTATTTTATCATCGAGCAACACTCTTGGCAAAAACTACCAAAATATTTTAAACAAGAAATGCATGTTTTGGATTGTTAATCATCATCAATGGTGACTTACTGTACGGTCATTATTTCATTAACGCTTTCTATAATGAAAATGCAAGCCATTAAGAAGTTATTTCACTTAAACTGCATCAGGCCCAAATCTTATTTAGAGTCTGAATCGAACCGATATTCATGATAGAATAAGAAACATTCCATCAATTCTTTAAATTTCTGCATCGATGATGATTTGTCACAGGTTTGTAGCGAATCGATTTTCGATATAATTAATAAAAAAAAAAGAAGCTAGAAGTGCTCGAAGCGCCTATAGGGAATATAAAAATATAATTAGCCATGCCTCACGTGCTGTCATATTATTCTTCTCAACACTTCCTCTTGCTTCAGTGGGTAAGCCTAGTAGAGAATTGCAGAAGGTTCCAGAGAACTAAGCAGCCAGAAAATTTGATTTATAAAGAAAGATGATAGAAGCTGGGAAAGAGGATTCATTAGTGAAAGTTGTTAAATGAAACTTGAAAAAGAATCCAATCGCAAAATAAAAACCGAGTCTATGCTAAAAAGGATATTTTTTCTTTGGTTTTAGCGCTTACAAATATTTTGCATGAATTTACGTTTTGTCCTGTGTCCATTTTGAAGAGTTTTAAAATTAAAAGTATGCTTTTAAAATACGTTATATACGTATGGAACACAAATACCCTGTATATCGGACAACCATCGCCAAATAGGATACATCGCCTCTTAAATGTTAGATTATTTATTGTTTTCTGCTTTGATTGAGAAGCAAATCAGCCAACCAGAAGAAAAAACAACAAATAAGCATTTAAAACGAGCTTGCTTTTCATGCTAGCTTATAAGAAAATCTTTATCATATAAATTCATAACCTATACAAAGTCTTAATTATAGACTGAAATGAAAAATATTGACAGAATTTATTATAATGCAGAATATATCAACGTTTACAAATAATGAAAAACTGACAGGTAATAAGAGATTTAATTATCTTCATTTTGATTGTTTTCATTGTTTTGGGGCTTCAGAACTTACCAACATGAGGACGTGAAACGGGAAAAAATTCAACGAAGAATTGGCGTCATCAGAAATCATAGATGCGATGACTAATACGCACTTTGAATAATCATTGTAGGTTATACTATACTTTGGATTGATTTCTACGTAGCATTCAATATATTCGTCGATTTAAATTATTAAATAACAAATTGTATGTCCTCGAGCCGAACCCTGTCTGCAATCTGATCCATTACACTGTCTCTGTCTTTTCTATGGGAGCCATATATAAAAGTGTAAAAAGATATGTAACGATGCTTGATTTCTGGAAAGAAACAGTCAAATAAATGTCGATAAGGAAATTTATGAATATTTTGCAGACAATTATTCCCATTTTCTGCATCAAATTTCTTCCGAAGACCGTAGATATGAATTGGTTGTTCCTATTTATAGTTTTTGTGATAAGGAATTAACAGATTACGTGAACAAGCAAATGAGCTATCTACATTATCTCAAACGCTATTGCGTGCTACGTAAATCATGCTTTTGACTTTATTGGCAACAAAAAGAGTAAATTGCAACTAGAAAAAGTCAGTTAATTTGAATCGGCCAATCATCTTTGCTGATTTCATATGAGCGAATCATCTAACATGCGCTTAATAGAATTGCTATCGACATCTCGTTGTGGTAAGGGTGCGTGAAATGATGTGTCAATACCGATCTGATTCCAACGGTATTATTTAAGCAGATGTGCTGATAACAGCATTTCCGCCATTTTCATGTCGTTTTTTTTATAAATGCAAAGAAACAAAATAGGCTAAGGCACGATGAGATTTGAAGGATATCTCAAATGAAAGGCATCGATGATGAATAGAGGTTAACTGCACTGCGGACAGTATCATCGGCATGTCATTGTGGGGTTCTTCCCAGATACATGTTTGATTATTGGCATTACAGCTTTCGATGGTTTCAATACCATTTCATAACCTATTCACAATATGTGCTTACCGCACATGAAAATCGGCAATTTTTGTACACCTTTTTCCAGAATTTATCAACAAATTCTCAGCCTTTTGACATACCGAATGAATGTGAATAAAACAGGATCAGAGGTGAACATTCCAAGCCCGGAGATGATAAAGTGGTGATAATTGAGTATCTGGTAGTTAGTAAGCCGGGGGTTATCAAGGTTTAGTGTATTTTGTTCTTTGCCAGATCCCGTCAAAGTCCATCATTGATGTTCATGACCGACAAACTCTCTCAGGATCATGATGCTGCACGTGCAAGTTAAGTAAACAATTATACTTTAGATAACAAGAATAAAATGAAAGTACCATATGGCCTTCGTGACACAGATACCGAAGTAAGACAATCAAGATCAAACCACCATACCAACATAATTCACACTTAATCCAATTCCAATCTCTCTCCAGGTCTTGATTATCAAATCGGATATCAACACATATTGTTGTGAAAAACACTTTTCTAAGTCCCCTCCCCTTGTAATTTTTAAATTTAATTATGTTGTCATGAATTCTTAACATTTCTTTAGCATAGTAAACAACAGACAATACAATAAATCCAAATTTGAAGAGAGTTTTAGCAAGTATACATTATTCAATTGCATATCACAAAGAGACACCTGTTTTGTTAAATGAAGGAGATACTTGTAATATTTCACATTCCTTATCTTGAGGACTCTGTTTGCAATACTGTTTCAACGGCTCCACAAACACCCCTATTCGAACACACAGAGTAGACAAGTCTACAGGGGACGCACGCAATAGGGACAAATAAAACATCAAAGACAACAACGCTTAACACCGCAATTCGTGTTCTATACCGGAGAGGTCCAGCAAATATTAATTAAAAATGGACAGGTGATCAGAGCTCTAGATCCTCTATCGAACTTCGGACAGGACCCTCAATAGAATCCCGTCGTCACAGTCAGTAGGAGTACAGCGCTTATAACGCGCTCGCACAAGGATGTAGAATGATCCTGCTTGTGACAAGGGACAAATAAGTTAAAGAAGATCCTGACGATAATCTCAACAGCATTCACAAAAGAGCACAAAATTAAACATCGACGGACCCCTAGCAAGCTAGAGGTGGGACCAGGTGCCCGGGAGGAGTAAGCATCCCCTGTTGGCTAGCCGCACCCGTCGTCGATGTTAATAAAGCATGGAAATGAAAATATATAAAATTCATGCATTGTCTGACATTATGTCTATATAGAAAGTGGTATGGCGACAATGTCAGGGAAGTGTATTCAAAACACTTACTGCCAAACCCCTCCCGGGGAACTTTTTTACCGAGCTCCACACAGCAAAGGGCATAAGTGTGACACAAATGAGTTAAAGAAGATCCTGACGATAATCTCAACAGCACTCACAATAGAGCACAGAATTAAACATCGACGCACCCCTAGCAAACTAGAGGTGGGACCAGGTGCACGGGAGGAGTAAGCATCCCCTGTTGGCTAGCCGCACCCGCGTCATGTTTTGCATATTTTGTTTTACAGAGAAAGGAGGGTAAAGTTCATTGTTCTGAAAATCATTCAATACACCAGAAATCTTTGTTGAGGAAAGCAGAATTAAGCCGTGCGGGGATGGACTCATAAAGATCTATGTAGAATGTTCATTTCTGTTTAATTCTACTTAGTGGAAACTGATGGTGGCAGTATCCTTTCTCTTTCATCTTTTCTCTTGACATTTTACACCACAAAAAATTGATGACAATACTAAAGGTCAAACGTCTACGGATTCGCGGACAAGATATTGTAAGGAAAGATACATATACCAAGCTCGATATAAATTATCCTGACATTTTACTGATAAAGGGAATTTCGACACTTAAGAAATATTAAATGACGATATGGAAGCGTCTTAGGTTGTTATTTTAATGTCAAAATTGCAATCTGAAATGAATAAAAGAAAACAAATCAGTTTGATAGTAATCTACACTTATATTCTCTGCATGTACACCTTTGAATAGGCGATGGAGAAAAAAGGTCAAGATAATTTCAAGATAAATATGAAACTGTGATGTATATATTTTCCCTTTATCATGTATTAATTGGAATTCTATCTCTTTCTCTCTCTCTGAGACAGATTTTCCAAATTGACAATGGAATATTAAATTTATGAGAGAGAGAGCGAGAGAGACTCTCTCTCTCTCATAAATTTAATATCCCATTGTCAATTTGGAAAAATTAACAAATGATTCAATACAGCTGACTCAACAGAGGTTTGAAGCGAAGTCCTAGAAATATATTTCAGAGTGCTTAATCTCACGTGCCAATATTGCAATGCACTCGAGAGCGATAAATTAAGCGATTATCCATGTTATTTCAGGTAAGGTATTGTTTGTGTAATAATGCATGAGATGTTATCTCTCTCTGGGTGGATTGGTTTGCAGTATGAATCAGCCGTGTTCCAGGATCCGGATAATGACAGGTAATAGGAAAAAAAGTATGATCAGGTGATTCATCGTCACGACAGAAGTGTGGCCATGCAGACTGAGTCATGGAGACATGATTGAAATGGTCATCAGCAAAAAGCATATTGATCAGCTGTGAATTGTTATCATTATTAATTAAATTTCTTCATTTAGGAGTAAACAGATTCTGTATTTGTATACTTTGATAGCATGTACATGCACTGAAACGTAATGGTCATGCAGGGGTGAAATGCTGAAAATTTCTTCCCATTCTTTTTTGTATGTGATTCTTCCCTAGTAGTAGATTCCACGAGAAATGAATCTTATGTTTGGCAGGCTTTTGGATCGGATCCACGGTTTTTGCATTTTTCAAATATAGTGTACTTCTAATTTCTGCATCGAATTTATTCAGGGTGACGCCTATGATAGTCATTTTTGGTAATGTTTTTGTTCTAGTGTAGGTTCTCATACTGCGGCAACAACCCCCCTCCCCCTCAACCATAATAAATTTGATAAGCATTAAGCTTTGTTTTTGGTCCTGCTCACTTGGATGCTGTGTGTATCATGATTCATGTTTTATTTGAATATGTTTAAACTGTACTTATTAGTTACGGTATCGCGTTTATCTAAAGCGCTACCTACAATACATTCCGTACTTTCACTGGACTCTGAGATAATAAGTTATCCTTCGTGTCTCTGTGGGGTTGTGGGATTGTCTCCGTTTTATTGTCCTATTTTCGTTCTCGTACGTATATGTTTTCAAGAATCTGTAAGGCATTTGGGATTATTTTTGCTCCTTTTACGGAATAGTTTATTTGTTATGTTTGGTTTTCTATTTCTTTTATTCTATAGGCCCGCTTGATTATGATTTCAATTTTTAGATTCTGATTGTGGGTTTTGTGTTCGACATTACATAGTTGATTTCTTTCATCATGGGTTTTTTAGGGGGGGGGGGGTTGAGTTTTGAAAGTGACATTACAAACAAGGAAATATGATGATCGCAGTTAAACTTCTCATCCATGGCTGGATGTTTGAGGGCGCCCGAAAGAAGCTTTGTTTTGGCTCTTTATCAATTTGACATCATATATATTTTGCTATTTCGCAAACTTGTCATTTCATGCAAAAAAAATCATCGAAATTAAAGAAGGTTAACATCTTAGCACCATCCCGCCAATGCTATTTTGGTAATAGAATTAATTGTATTATGCAAATGAATCGACCCTACAGGAAATTTGGAGCCGCGCACACTCTGCAAAGTAAATGCACTAATATAAATTATAAAAAATTAAACCAGAGGGTGCTACTGAAATAAATTTTGGCTGTGACTGAAAGTCACTTTGACTGGAAGCATCACTGAAGAGGATTTACTCTGCGAAACACGTGTTTGGTGCATTCATATTGGTTGTAAATTTTCGTCCAGAGGGTAAAGAGTTGGAACACTTACGTATTATTATCATAAACACTTTTATCACGATACACCCTTTATTCGGTTACATAAAGCCATTTCATAAAATAAGTTTTATGATAACACGTTGCATATCACTTTGGGAGCGTGATCATTGGATGAGGCGCTCCAGATCCTTTGTGACGTCTCAATAGAAACGGCGACGTTGGCGCGTTATTTGCAAGAAATGAAGTCGGAATTATAATATTTTGACGTTATGATCAATGTCGTCATATTCCATGTGATAAAAAGAATCTCAAATGATTTTATATTCCATACAGTATTAATGAAACTCGTTGTGTGATTTTAATCCCCCGCAAAGGCTCGGGGATGTAGAGTTCACACAACTCGTTTCATGTGCACACTCTCTGCAGAGTAAAAGCACTAATTTAAATTCAAAAATTTAAAACGAGAGGGTGCTACTGAAATGAATTTTAGCTGTGTCTAAAAGACACTTTGATTGGAAGCATCAGTGATGGAGGATTTACTATCCGAAACATGTGTGTGGTGCAAGAAAGTAAAGAGTTGGAATATCTCCGTATAATTAGAGATTAGAGTAAGGGACAATCTCCATCAAGATTCTCTGCACCGACCACACCAGAAAACTAATGCAAGGTGGCAAAAATGGACTTAATATCAATAAGAAACAATAAACCATAAACAAAGCAGTTACTGACAGCCAGCAGAGCACAGACTAAATTATATAACATCCATTTAACGTCTTGTTTGTTTTTCCTTTACAGACAGAGGATACAAGGATAGGAAAACTGTGCGTGTTTCGGAGTCGGCGTCCAATGTGGTCAATGTTCTGAATGCTTGCGTTATATGCTATTGGCACTCACTTGAAGTTGTAAATCTCTCTTTTTTGCGATACTTTCTTCAATTTTATTGATCATTTATACAATGTATGTCTATCATTATACAGATACCAATTTCTTTCTATTTTTGATATTTCGTTTCAGTGGTGCCACGTACAATCCATGGCGATTATCTTATATCTTGCTCTTTCAGGTTTCTTGCTTTATGTTTATGTCTTACTTTATGTCCATTGCCCATTTTTATTATGCTGTGTATTATTAATTCACTGTACTCATTGTAGCGTAGTCCTGTTTTATGTTTTTAAGTATTCCAATATCAATTTTTAAACGTCTACAAATTCAATAGCATCATTTATGAACAGATAAATTAGTAGTATTGACCAGACATGCACGTTTCAGGTACTTGACCCTCGTCAGTGATCCTCAATCTAAACAATGTATTATGTCCAAAGAGTATGAAAATTATGATGTCCAAAAATGTACCGAAAGATGTAGCAGAATAAGCGGGATATGATACTACAGGAGCTACGTTTTAGAAATGTCATGAAATTTGCTAACAGAAATTTTCGAATGTGTTGAAGAGACAGACGATCAACCGAAGCTGATCGAACTTGGTTACATGCGCCCTCGGGGACTCTTGGTCCACCAGCAGTGAAACTCACCAAGTAGTTCAAATGTTGAACGTCTACTTATTCAATAGCATCATTTAAGAAGTTAGTTCGTGAACAATAATTCGGACAACTACACTATCGGCATAGTATTTTGAGTAATGAATGGCCATCTGAGACGTGACTCTTAATAAATTACATACAGAGTATGGTATAATACTATGTAGAATTTTAAAGTTTATCTATTCTTCATATGACATATGACATATAATTTCGAAATATTACCATGGAATCTGCTAGAAAGGAAATTATTCGTCAAATGTATAATTTGTTGTTTTTAAAATTAAAAACATATCTCTCAAAATACTCGATAACAATGAATTTAAAATTGAATTATTGAAATATGACACCAAAGGAGCTATGACTGCTAGTTATTTATTGCTTCAGTTGTGTTTAGATATACGTTTTTGTTAACTTTACTAGAATTTGAAATAGAAGAGCTAATACTGAAAGAAAGATAACTCTGTTCAGAAGATACTTAGTTTTTACAGCTTACAAAAGGTACTAAGTGGAAAGAAGACAAAACACGAAGCATTTTACTTAAACTGTTTTACAATTACTTATTTAACAACATGATTTCAGAGAGACACTTTTCTTTGGAGCAAAATAATTAAATCTGAAAATACATAATTACATCTGTTATCTTATTTTATATTATTAATATTACCAGGGAAACACCCTGCGCTATTCCTCCAAAGTTTTTTGCTTTGTCCCGTATTTCATTTAAAGTTGGCGCCATTCACTCTTGAAAATATAGAAATATGAAATTTATTAATGAACAAGATGAGGAAAAGAGTTCAAACATGACGACTGTGCAGAAACACGCACGAGTAATGTGAATAAACAGGCGGAGACAGCATGTGTGGTCCATGCTGCCAATTTATCTTAAATTATGCTATTAAATTTGAAGACGTTTAACATTATACATATGAAAAATCACAGAGTACAGAAATTTATTTTAGAAGGCGCCCCTTATGTGAATTTTAAATACAGCGCATCACATATCAAAATGGATAGAAAACTACAAATAAACAAAGAAATGCTATCGTTGTATGGACATCGATATTTTGACTTCTCCTATACTTATGGTTCGAAGTACACACATGTACATGTATAATGAGAATTCATTATCCAAAACATGGATCTGCAGGCAGTACTGTACTTGGATATTTTTGTCCAGAAGACTTCTCCCTGCACATACAGCAGGGTGCTTCCTCCTTCCCCAGCCATATACCGTAAGACAACACCTGAACCAAAGTGATAGCAGACAGCAGGGTGCTTCCTCCTTCCCCAGCCATATACCGTAAGACAACACCTGAACCAAAGTGATAGCAGACAGCAGGGTGCTTCCTCCTTCCCCAGCCATATACCGTAAGACAACACCTGAACCAAAGTGATAGCAGACAGCAGGGTGCTTCCTCCTTCCCCAGCCATATACCGTAAGACAACACCTGAACCAAAGTGATAGCAGACAGCAGGGTGCTTCCTCCTTCCCCAGCCATATACCGTAAGACAACACCTGAACCAAAGTGATAGCAGACAGCAGGGTGCTTCCTCCTTCCCCAGCCATATACCGTAAGACAACACCTGAACCAAAGTGATAGCAGACAGCAGGGTGCTTCCTCCTTCCCCAGCCATATACCGTAAGACAACACCTGAACCAAAGTGATAGCAGACAGCAGGGTGCTTCCTCCTTCCCCAGCCATATACCGTAAGACAACACCTGAACCAAAGTGATAGCAGACAGCAGGGTGCTTCCTCCTTCCCCAGCCATATACCGTAAGACAACACCTGAACCAAAGTGATAGCAGACAGCAGGGTGCTTCCTCCTTCCCCAGCCATATACCGTAAGACAACACCTGAACCAAAGTGATAGCAGACAGCAGGGTGCTTCCTCCTTCCCCAGCCATATACCGTAAGACAACACCTGAACCAAAGTGATAGCAGACAGCAGGGTGCTTCCTCCTTCCCCAGCCATATACCGTAAGACAATACCTGAACCAAAGTGATAGCAGACAGCAGGGTGCTTCCTCCTTCCCCAGCCATATACCGTAAGACAACACCTGAACCAAAGTGATAGCAGACAGCAGGGTGCTTCCTCCTTCCCCAGCCATATACCGTAAGACAACACCTGAACCAAAGTGATAGCAGACAGCAGGGTGCTTCCTCCTTCCCCAGCCATATACCGTAAGACAACACCTGAACCAAAGTGATAGCAGACAGCAGGGTGCTTCCTCCTTCCCCAGCCATATACCGTAAGACAACACCTGAACCAAAGTGATAGCAGACAGCAGGGTGCTTCCTCCTTCCCCAGCCATATACCGTAAGACAACACCTGAACCAAAGTGATAGCAGACAGCAGGGTGCTTCCTCCTTCCCCAGCCATATACCGTAAGACAACACCTGAACCAAAGTGATAGCAGACAGCAGGGTGCTTCCTCCTTCCCCAGCCATATACCGTAAGACAATACCTGAACCAAAGTGATAGCAGACAGCAGGGTGCTTCCTCCTTCCCCAGCCATATACCGTAAGACAACACCTGAACCAAAGTGATAGCAGACAGCAGGGTGCTTCCTCCTTCCCCAGCCATATACCGTAAGACAATACCTGAACCAAAGTGATAGCAGACAGCAGGGTGCTTCCTCCTTCCCCAGCCATATACCGTAAGACAACACCTGAACCAAAGTGATAGCAGACAGCAGGGTGCTTACTCCTTCCCCAGCCATATACCGTAAGACAATACCTGAACCAAAGTGATAGCAGACAGCAGGGTGCTTCCTCCTTCCCCAGCCATATACCGTAAGACAACACCTGAACCAAAGTGATAGCAGACAGCAGGGTGCTTCCTCCTTCCCCAGCCATATACCGTAAGACAATACCTGAACCAAAGTGATAGCAGACAGCAGGGTGCTTCCTCCTTCCCCAGCCATATACCGTAAGACAATACCTGAACCAAAGTGATAGCAGACAGCAGGGTGCTTCCTCCTTCCCCAGCCATATACCGTAAGACAACACCTGAACCAAAGTGATAGCAGACAGCAGGGTGCTTACTCCTTCCCCAGCCATATACCGTAAGACAATACCTGAACCAAAGTGATAGCAGACAGCAGGGTGCTTACTCCTTCCCCAGCCATATACCGTAAGACAACACCTGAACCAAAGTGATAGCAGACAGCAGGGTGCTTACTCCTTCCCCAGCCATATACCGTAAGACAACACCTGAACCAAAGTGATACGCTGTATTGTTTCCTAAACGTTGTAAAATAGACAAGAGTTTTTTTTTTAATCAGATTTTATTCTCCAGAATTCATACTTCATATAAATTCATACTTTATATTTTGATCACATGAAACAAAATACATCGAATATAGTAGTATACACATGTACTTAGTATACGTCATGCCATGTATTTCAGTGCTGGTGAGAAAACTGACAAATAGTATAAGGAATTAAGATAAATAGCACCAGAAAAAATTATAACATACAAAATACTGGTACATATGATACTCTAACTGAGGTTCAAGAGGTCATGTGTACAACGCCTTAGGTTCTCTCGAAGTTTTTAATTCTTCGAGGACATAATGATAATTAAAATTCGCACCATATATGTGCATTTCTACAAATAACTTCTCGTCAATGATGCTCGATGTCAGGAATAAAGAAAAATAAATGAAGAGGGTTATTCTAAAAATAGTATGTGTGCCAAATGAGTTAAAGAAGATCCTGACGATAATCACAGCACTCACAATAGAGCACCAAACTTAGCATCGACGGACCCCTAGCAAGCTAGAGATGGGATCAGGTGCCCGGAAGGAGTAAGCATTCCCTGTTGGCTAACCGCACCCGCCGTCGATGTTCATGCACGAAAATGAAAACAATATATTAAATACATGCTCAGGGCAGAGCTATATCATGCATGTGAGAGATCACCCTTAGTGTTAAACGTCTTCAAATTCAATAGCATCATTTAAGACCTGATAAATATACAGCATGGACCAGACATGCACGTTTCGGGTACTAAACCCTCGTCAGTGATCCTAAGTATAAACAATGTAATATGGCCAAATAGTATAAAAATTATTATGTCCAAAAATGTGCCAAAAGACGTAGCAGAATGGGTGGGATATGATTACATTTCACGTCATTCATGTATTAATTATGTATTTTAATAAGATATATAATAAGAATGTAACTTGATATGATTTCTTTTTCATAATTATTTTGCTATATTCATCGATAAAACCTTAAATATTCAAATCTAAATATTGTTCATTTGTCTACGTTTTGTTCTGTTTTATAGATGACATTTTAATATTAATGACATTTTTACCATTTATGATGTAGGGATATTAAGTATACATGTATCTCATTTTTCAATTCATTGTATATACAATTTACCCATGTTCTTCCATTGATATTTTTCATTTATCGTTCATTTGGCATGTTGATTTCATAGTACATTTTTATTTTGTACATTTTCAACTGCCGTCTTTTGTTTTGTTCATTTTCGTTTACTTTTCCTAGTTCTGTTCATTTCCGTGTATTTTCTTCTTGTTCAAATTGTTGATTAATCTTTAATTTAATTTCACTCCTTATAAAAATTGTTAATATTTATGCACCTCTCTCTCTCTCTCCTCATTAGTTTGTAGTTTCATCATGTATTTCACGCGTATAACATTTTGAATTTAGCTAGAATATTGATGAATAGGAAGGGGATTAGATATAAGAATCACACTTGTTTTCCCTATCCTTGCTATTTATATATTTGCAATTGTTACCACATTTTTATATATATGTAAGTGAAATGAAATATATTCAGTTTAAACTAGGTTCACGAGAGCGTATGCAAATAAGAGTAACAATCTCCTTGTTTCAAGTACAACGCCTTCGATTCTGTAAAAGGTTTGAATTCTTCGAAAGCTTAATTATCGAATTAAAATTTGCACCATATATGCGCATTTCTTCAAACAACTTCTCTTCAATGATGCTAGATGTCAGCATAAAATCTAAAGGAATGAAAAATACATATTTGAAGAGGGCATTTCTAAAAAAAAAAAAACGTATGCCAAAGAACCGGCGAAGGGCAGAGCTATATCATGCATGTGAGAGATACTCTTTAATGTTAAGTTACATTTCACGTTCTTCGCGTATTAATTACAGTTTTGATGCGAACTACTTGATTCTTTGAACAAAAAGATAAGCAATATCTCTTAGTCTATAAAAGTACCGTCTTTGAGCGACCAGAATGTATGTTTTATAGTTTGAATATGATCCTCTTTTTCATAATCATGCTATTATCGATATTTTGCTATATTCATCGATAAAAGCTTAAATATTCAGATCTAAATATTGTTAATTTGTCTACATTTTGTTCTGTTTTATAGATGAATTCACCGCCTCCTCTGTCATACCTATCATAATGACATTTTTACCATAAATGATGTAGGGATATTCAGTAACACCTTGAGGTGTAGGTATCCAGATATCACCACTTCCTACAAAAAAGGAAGAATAAGTTCATATATCTTTAAATTTCCCTGTAGTATATTTGTAATTTCGACAACATAACATTAAGTATTGAGCAATCATAAAAAAAATTGATAGATGATAAAGCAACCAACGAAATGCACCTATATGGCTATATACCCGGATACAACATTTGAAGAGATCGTGAATTTGGGATTTTACTTCTATCACATTCTGATGCCTTATCAATCACCGAGTGTGATTCCAACCCTCGTGTCCATGATTTCGGCAAGCCTTGTCATGGTACAAGCAAATCCCGGACACTCTAGTTGGATTTCCTAGCCAATGATCTCACTCGGTGATAGATTCTACTAATCTTGCAGTGACCGCAACGAACACAGCAGAGAAAAAGGTAATAAACACAAAGTGACAACGAGAACAATAATATACCTACATCAAAACATGATGGACAACACTGTATACATGCATATAGGTAATCTCAACATAGTCAAAGTGTCAATTTGTCGTCAGGATCTTCTTTAACTCATTTGTGTCACACTAATGCCCTTTGCCGTGTGGAGCTCATAGAAAAGTTCCCCGCGAAGGGTTTGACAGTAAATGTTTTGAATATTGTTCTCTGACATGATCGCCATAGCACTTTCTATATACGCATAACCTCAGACAGTGCATGCATTTTAGATATTGTTTCAATTTTCGTGCGTGAACATCGAGGGCGAGTGAGGCTAGCCAAACAGGGGATGCTCCTCCCGAGCACCTGGTCCCACATTTAGCTTGCTAGGGGTCCGTCGATGTTCAATTTTGTGCTCTATTGTGAGTGCTATTGAGATTGTCGTCAGGGTCTTCTTTTACTCATTTTAAAAATGCTTAAGTGTGTCGCTGCTCAGATTCAGAATAATTTAATTTTCTGATGCTTAATTAGATAAATTATTCTTAACCAAGGAGTCCGTACGTCAATCAGGGCACATCTCTGTCCTTAGCTGGTTATGTTGTATACATTTTGGTCATGTTTAGAACATCGTTCTTCATATTTTCACTATTTTGATGTCCTCTTTTCGGTCTCGAGCATCACTGATGATACATTATTTGTTGAAATGTGCATATGGCGCACTAAATCATTACGAAAGAACATTATTAATATACTTTAATATTCAACTAACCCAGAAACATCCTCGGAGACATTCATGTATTTTACGCAGAGAATCAACATCGTACACGACTAAATGTACTTCTCGTAAATACTTCATCTTCATTTTCCTTGTCCTCTCCAAAGCACGGAACACGGATCGACAGAAATCCGACACCGAACCAAATATCCCACCTGTAAAATGATCATGATACATATAAATACATATCCTGCAAGTTTAATCACATACAAAATTCAGCTTTATTTCAACTACAAATATATATGGAAAGAAATGATATTTACAAAAATAAGGAGGATATCGAAACATCAAGACATTGCAGTGATAAATCAAAGCACTAAAGGTACTGAGTGCGAATAGCCAGAATATAATATCACTTATAATTGTATGACAAAATATTGTGTTTTCAAAGTTATATTTGTTCCTGAACACTTTCGTAGGCCAGTTTATGGACGTATAAAGACAGAACTAAAATGCAAATGCATAATGTTGTCGTAATGAATTGAAAGATGATGTCTGACAGTGAACATGAAAATTAAATAACATCACATTAAATCTACCCCTCCCCCTGAAAAATACAACAATCCAATATGACTATCGATCGATGATTGCATATACAAGGAAAGAAGATGAATCTTATTTTCGAATTTGATCCCCACTCTCTCTTTAACATTTCATGTTCAATGTAGGTGTGTGCTAAGAATTTGAAGGAAAATTCACTTCTTTTTTAGTATATAAAAACATGATACATCCTAAACAGGAATGTTTTGATCTTTTATTTTTCATAATTGTTAATATCATATTTCATGATGGAAGTTCCTAATTTTTCCGTCGTATACAGATTTTATTTTGTGAAGCGGGGCAAAATAAGCCTACTTGAAGATAGTTTTACCTTTCAATGATACAACTTTATCGATAGCACCGTTTCATTTATATACATGTATTGTCCACTAAAACAGATAATGACCTGGTAATGGAAAGGGGTTTCCAACGCACAGCCTGTGTTCATGTCAGTACATACAGATGCAATTTTTCATTAGGTCATGCATGTACATAACACGACAGCTTGATTCATATAGATATAATTCATTGATTCAGACAGTGATCAGACTTTATACCAATCATGACGCTGACGCAGTCCCAAGGTACATGTACATGTAAACAGAGTAACATCGTTTATACATACTCAGTAGACGGGGCTCCCATGAGTGAAGAAATC
Organism: Pinctada imbricata; assembly: GCA_033119305.1. Classification (NCBI taxonomy): domain Eukaryota; kingdom Metazoa; phylum Mollusca; class Bivalvia; order Pterioida; family Pteriidae; genus Pinctada; species Pinctada imbricata. The sequence goes on from VSWD01000008.1 coordinate 61,123,919, forward strand.
AGGCAATCGCTATGTGCTATTCGCACAAAAAGTACGACATCTCACACATCCTTGTGACTTTTTTTTTGGTAGTTCTTCAGCATGTTTCAGTCAATCATGACCATTTCAAATGATTGTAATTATACACCATTTGAACCATCAAACCAAAGATTGTACTCTATGTCTTCCGAAATGGAAGTAACCGGATGTGACAGTTCTACCAAATTTAAGCGGCGGGTGTTGCATGCAAGCAGGAGATGCTTACTCTTCCTTATTACCTGGTCTCACTCCTATATTGGGTGTTCGCTTCTTTTCATATGGTGGATGTTTTTGTTTGTTTGCTTTGGTTCCTGCTTTGTCCTGATTTTGTATGCCTTCGGTTTCTGATTTTCTAAATTATCGATTGTGTGCTGTATACAGGGATATGGTCATTATCCATATTTGTCATTGTTAGAGATCTTAATTTTGTTAGAGATCTTATAACATGTAATTTTGTTAGAGTTACAGACGTAAACGATGTTCAATGTTTCAATACTTCTGAAGCCGATGTCCTTGCACAAAGTTTCGCCATTTTTTGCCAAGGAGGTTGCTCTCGGGCAGATATGAGATGTGATAGAGATTTTTTTAATCATAAAACTTTCGCATATTATTTCTTCATTTAACAGAAAGAAGGGGATCTCAAAGGACTTAGTTGCAGTACCCACAGCAAAACACCCTATGCGGAAACACAAAGTAAACAAGCACAGCAAGAGTCGTAAAAGGAACAAGGAACATCAAATACGACATAGAAACATTAAAAAAAGCTACACATAAAACAATTGGAACCAAGACCAATTGGCAGTCGATGTCGACTTTGGACGGCCATCTGCCACCCTACGGTGGCAGATGGCCGTCGACATCGACTGCCAATTGGTCTTGGTTCCAATTGGTTTATAGCAAATGGTGTGATTAAAGTTAAATCTTACTTGTTCCCGTTCCCAGAGGTGGAAAAGCCACAGTGCTTATCCTTGCCCTATTTGCCTTGGTAAGGATTCCATACAAACAATTTTCAAACTCTTTGACAGGTTCTGCTGAATTTCGTAAGGACCAAACGTTCATGTGAATCACTGTATGACATCCCATCTTGTCGTGTCCCTTGTTTGTCATTACAAAACTGGATTTTCCTATTTCATCCTCTGAAATACCACCTAGGCAATATCAAATTCAGTTAAAGTAAAATACCATCAACGGTGCTTTTAAAGTAAACTTATGACTACATGATAAATATCTGAGGTAAATGAATATAAACATTCACATTTAAATCTTGTTAAAAAGATATTCAAAATATATTTATAAGCAGTTTTTTGTCATTGCCCTTGGTATCGCTGGATTTTTTTTTTTCTAAATAAAAATCTTACTTTTTTGATAAAGTTGCTGAACGAAATCTTTGTTACTTTTATCCAAGATCCTTCTTGAAATCTCACCTTGAGACAAAGTTAAAAGTGGGAGTATATTCTTCTTTAAGAGTTTTTATTATAGATTTCATGAAATAATGCATTCGCATAAGAAATGAACATATACTCGAGTTATTTTAAAAAAAAACGTTTATTTACCAACTGACATGTCTAAGTTCTTATTGGAACTACTGACTACAGCGTCGACTTTGACGTTCGTGATGTCATCGACGTAGGTGTGGATCACCAAGTTGCCTAACCTTTGGGGTGTGAGATATCCCTCTTCGAGAGGTGGGCATGGCTGGAATCCCAAACCTAAAAATACATCCAAGGGGGCTCTAAAACTCACAATGCCTTATATAATAGATTATCAAAATTATATAGGGATCAAATAGTTTCAAACAGGAGATGCCGACATGGTCTCACTTCGGAATATTGTTTATTCCGGGATTCATGATTGTTCCGATCGAAATTTTAATGATTTTTTCTTACCTTCTCGAATTGAGACTGGATGAGTGGTGGGTACTTCTTTGATGTTAATTTTGACTATATTTCTTTAGTTGTATCAAATCTATGTAGTTAACATACTCGTGTACACTACAGCAATATTTTGATCATTTCTTTACTGAGAAAGTAACAGAGAAAAGTAATAGGCATACAATGATAAAATACCTTACCAGGAGAATTTACCATATATGTCTTTGTAAACTCCTTTTCAATGTTGTGGTCAAGCAGGACCTTTGATTGCCACCTCGTCCTTTTGACTGTGTTTAGGAAAGTCAGTGTTCTCCCTCTGTCCTGGTCACAGAGTATTACGGTATGAATGTTACTGCTTGGGTTGTCTTTGAAGTAAGTATCTATTGCTTCTACTATGGTTTTCACAGAAGTGTCTATAGTGCATCTGAAAACGTTCGTAAAAAGAGCGGGAAAGGCAACGGACTTGAATTTCTGGAATTCTATCCTGAGTAGACACCGGACTACAGCTTGCTCGAACCTTGTGGTGTCTACGTCATTATTCTCGAGACATGTTACCACGTGCGCTATAGCCAAACATTGCAGTTTACCTCCAGAGCAAATGAAAACATCACCACTATCCACTGGTCCTTTCTTCTTTACATAGGCATCGCATTCCTCCTGTAGTTGCTTTCCACCTAAGATTTACAATTACCATGGACTTATAAACATGTTTATAAGTCTCTGCTAGCAATTATGTACATTTAGTGCCAGAAACAACATTGAAGAGATTAGAATTTTTTATCCTCGAATAAAAAAAAATTCTACCCTACAGACCAGTAAGGAAAACTGTTGATTATAGCAATTAGATACTTTTATCCATCGGAAGGTGTTCTGTACTGTGTGTTATTTTACTTTATGTCGTTATCTTAATGATTTCGAAAAATATAACCATGAGTAGTGGAATTGAGTTCCACAGATATGAACAACCCAGTGATAATACACACTAAACTTAAACTACATTATTGCCGTATGTGCTAAATAAACATGTAGATATAAAGAGTATGCTTAGATAATTTCTTTTTTCTATGTAATTTAACATCATTTACCTTTCTTCAAGACAACCTTTGAAAGACCAGACACCATTTTCAGTCTTTGATTGGAGGATATAGCAATGACGTCTACATCGAGCGTTGTGGCGTCACCATTGTAGACCACGATGTTCCTGGTGGTCTCTATCATCTTTTCGGGGTCTTTTTTAAACATGCAACCAGTTTTCCCACATTCTGCATCCACCAGTTTATCCATTTCCTCCATGTTTCTACAACGCGTTCGAAATTTTATATTCTTAAACACAGTTTTCGAAAGCAGTACTTCAAATTCGTCCCTCACTTTCTCAATTGTCTTTTCACTCCCTTTGAAATAAAAGGCTAAAAGATCACTCCTTTCCCAAACTTCACAGTCATGCGTGTAGACAATTTCCTTAATTTCATCGAATTTTTCCATTAGAAACCTGAAAGTCATTGGCTTAAAATGGACCAACACTTCACATCTTGATTCAATACGTAGAAGATAAGAAAGGTCTGTTAAGATAGACTGAACATTGGTTTTAAATGCAGTCAATATAATAGTTCTGTATTCGGGTCTTATTTCTATGGATGTTTCTCCATTACAATGCCTTTCTACTCTCTCACATGCAACAGCTACGTCATTGACGTCATGCTGGTCTGCGTACACCATTTCTTCCTCAACTAAAGTCGTTTGAACAAATGCAATAAACGTATCCTTACCATCTTCGGATAAAGTGTATAAAGTCAAAGACAGGCCACTGGAAGACTCATTCACCTCATAGTAAACGTTTAAATTATTTTCTTTCATTAAAATTCTGTCTCTGACTCGATCTACCTTCATCAAGGTCATCCTACCAGTCGAAAAGCTAAGATTTCTGAAGGTATTTATGATGCTGAATTGGTCCAGTAACAGTTCGACCGCTACTTCATTATCTTCAGGAGCACCACGGATGATAAGTTCAGACTTCTGTAGATCCACTTCTATGTTCACATCCTGCAAGGTGTCAGTGATGTCAGAGTAGTGGACGATGTAAGCTTCATGACGTCTTACCTTCAACACCCGTCTTTCACTGACATCTTCCTCACAGATATTCTCTATACTCTTACATAATTTGTTTACGTTAGTCTTGAAACCAACAACCACTTGTCTTCCATTTTCTTCTTTGTACAAGAGCGAAGTATTTCCTCTCCTTTCAAGAATGTTATTTTCTTTCACTGGATGTCTCCTAAAAGATTGGACTTTGATGTCATTGAAAAATTGTTTGACAACTTCGCCTACGTCTTTCCTCCAGTTCAGGAGATCCCTGTTGGTATCTATACACCTTACCCTGATCCTGTCTTTGGTAGGTGTTTGCCAGACAATCTCTCCATAGAACTTCCTTACTTCTTTCTCCAACCTTCTCTTATGTCCTTCCTTCCCAGATGACAACACAAATTCCAGTTTATCACTCCCAAGTACGATTGTTAAATCATCTTCTTTAGAGGACTGGCAGATGGAGAGCCCAAAACCACAAGGTTTGACTCTGATACTACTAGTAAACATTGTAGAATTTCATCCACCTCGCTTAGCTCAACTTTCGTTACTTTCCAGAGGAAAATTAATAAAAATAAATCCATGTAAGTAGGTTCAATATCCGGAAGTCAGATACACTGTACGATTCTGAGTACTACTTGTAGATACGAGTGATTATGACATCAGTTGATATGATAAGTAGTAGATAGTACGTGTGACCTTCATTTGACATGCATTCAACAAACATTTCAGTATCTAAATGCCCATCGGTAGAAAATAGAATAGATAAAAAGAATAAGACTAGTTTTATACGCAACTAAAATAATAGTCTCAAGTATTCTATACAAATGAGATAAGGGCGATTCTGACGACAATCTCAACAGCACTCACAATAATTTAGCAACAAGTTGAGCATCGAAGAACCCCTAGCAAGCAAACACATGACAACAAAAGATATATATACTACTGTCCTGTTCACTAATTCCAGAGCACCCTGTTTGGGCGATTTATTCTGTCGTCTGAAGAATTTTGCTATAAATTATTGTTTCCGAGAATTGACCTCCTTTAGTCGTAACTGGAAATTAACTTCAACTTACCCTATCAGCTGCCTTCAAACCGCAATATGAAAAAATAAAATGTCTACGGGAAATTCCCATGTTAATTTCAAGCCGCCGCCATATTGTTCTCCGTGTCAACAATAGTAAACAGTGACGTCAAAGCCTCCGACGTCACGCATTTTCAGCGATTTTACTATAGAAAATCCCCGTAGACTTTTTATTTTCCGTCCTATTTCTAACTTAGCTGACGCACAGCCAAAAGAATGGTATTTTCTGTTACGATTAAAGGAGTACTATAAAATTGATATCTTTTTGGAAGATGACATTATCATATTATAGAGAAAACCGGGAAAACAGGGTGCTCTGGAATTAGTGAACAGGACAGTAGTACTGTAAAATAGAATTCAGAATCACAATCGCAACTCGCAAACAAGGTCATAGGCGGCACAGGCTTGCAATATAACCTTGCCGTCATCGCTATTTTCCTACGCCATTTCACGCAATGATAAAACCCGAGAGCCATCGCAGGTACGGCATGTCGTCACAGTGACGTCATTCGGACTTCTGACGTAAACAGTGCAAAAGATTCAACGGCAGAGGCACAAATTTGAGTGTTTAGGGGCAAGTAAATTGGCAATGAAGGAGGCGATTCATATCTTGATGTAGGAAAATTTACAAGACTCACGTCTAAAGACGGTAGGTTTTAATTGATAGCTAGAATTTGTATTTTTACTGGAGACTTCTCGCTCAGCTGATCGTGTTGGCAACGTACGAATGAAGAAAGAATCCCTGATACTGCATCGTATTGCATCGAAAGAAAAGCATTGCATGTACACAGTATACCTCATAAATATAGTCAAACCTGATGGTATATACTTGCAATACTTTATTTACAAATATGAAGCCCCAGTTCCAGTCTGCAAGAATCTTGCAGACAAACAATAGGCGACGACGGCAGAGGTAGATTTCAAAGTGAAGAAAAGCGGAACTGAAATCGGACGCATGCGTAGGAGATTGTCACAATCGACCAGTCAATTTGCATCCTTTTTTAATAAAATACAACAAATTTACTTTCATGGAAGATTTGCAAAAAGTTTATTTTTTATAATTTTCCCCAAGTTTGAATTTCAACAGTTTCTTTTGACGGATGATCAAAACAAAACAGAATCCCTGTCACCAAGCACATGTCACTTGAAGTTTTAGAATCAAGGGACACAGATTGCTTATTTCCGAGAATTTGGGAATATAACATTAATTTCAAAATCTGACACATTTTTCAAAATTGACCCCCATATTCGTTATTGAGAAGTTAATTTTGTAAGCATGTTTCTTATTCTTCTCTGATGGCTGAAAGTTAAGGTTGTCACGGTTAACCACAGTTAACTGAAAATTCGATTAATCGCGGTTCAAGCCTGGTCGGTTCGATTCGGATCGTACTTTACGGATTTCGGTTCGCCCCCCCCCCCCCCCTTTTTTTTTTGTTATATGAAAAGAATAATATCACCAAACAATGTGCCATTTAATTCATGACGTCATTTTGACGTTATTGACAAAATATGGCGAAATTTGCTTGGAATTTTGTCTTTTGTCGTAGAATTCAATGTGGCCGCATGCGTTAACTGAGATAAAACGTTTATGACAAAAGGATATAATGATAATCTTTCACATATGAATTTTCCATCATAGTTAATGCATGCGGCCATTGCTAATTTAATAGAAATATTGAGTTTTTGCATCAATTTCGCCGAATTTGACCTATTTTCAAAGGGCTAAAAGGTGTTGATTAAAGCAATGTTTACAAAAAGGAGATTCGTGATTCAGTAGAGAACGTTTCAAAATGTCAAATAACAGTTAAAAATTATATGAAGTACTATGTTCAAAATCTATCAAAATTAGGTCCAATATCGGGCTTCGTGGCCCTACCCCTTTACATCCAAGCACTCGCTGACGAATAGACAAGTCTTTGAAGTGCCAAGTAAACTTAAAATTTCTAGATCTTTATTCCAATTTTTTTTTTTTTTTTTGCATTTTTTTTTTCTTCTTTTTTTTACACTCAATTTCAGCACTTAATTCTGAATCATTTCCTATAATACATAAATTAATAGCTTAGAAATAAAATCATACACAATTTTTACAAAGCAGTCATCAAATTTATTTTAGTTAATAACTTTTTTGTTTCTCGTCCGATTTTAGTTAAACAAATTTTAAAATGACCGTCGCATGAGGACCTTTTCAAAAATATATACAATATTGAGGTTATCTAGTAAATATGAATCTTTAAAATTCTGATGCCACCTTTTCTGTGATTCCCCAATCACATGCCGTGAACTGTAACAAATTGTTAATCAGCTCGTTTCTGGGCGCTGAAAACGAAGCTAACCAATGAGATTGCCGTATTTCAGGGCACGCCTTCCGAAGGTTTTCAATTCAATTGTCCCACGGGGTTTGTGATGCACGAGCTTCCCCGTGGGTTACACACGATGGTTAACTGGTAGTTTAGGTGTTATTGTTCTCGTCTCCGGTTGGTCGTCGTAGTTTTTACGTGATGTCCTGAATCTTCTGATTCAGTCTGATTGTATCATTTGACATCAGAATTTCATATACTGTAAATTGCTTTATTTTCGTCAGTACCAATTTTCGTCAATTTGTTAAAAATGACCATTTCGTCAGTACGTAAATTCGTCATCCAAGGGTCCCTAAAATGTAAATTTGTCTGCTCAAATGCCAACTTAACATTTAGATCCGCCGTCAAATTGTCAAATCCGATTTATGTGTTTGTTTTCATTGTTTGTTTAACAATTATCGGTAAACATACAATTAGACATGTATATCACCTACCTTGCTAATTAGAAGTATATTATATGCGACCTTGTGTTCATATTCAGTTTTCATTGATTTGTCATTTGCGTGTCGTAATAACACTATTTAACAATTATGTCTTAAAACTCGGAACCTTCTGCTTCTTCCTCCCTCATCCGCAGTGCTCCTGGTTTATATTAAAGTTTACCAAGAGACTGATTCAATTTTTCCTTACTACAATTTATGTTTTGTCAGGAGTATTTATATTCGTCGGTACGTAATTTCGTCAAGGAAGGCACTGACGAAAATGACGAAAATTGGTATCTGACGAATAAAAACCAATTTACAGTATTCCATGCGGATCCATCTCTATCCAAGACCTGGGGGCAAGCTGAAAATGCAATTAGAGTAAGAGCCATAGCTTTTTCCTCGACACAAAATTTTATCATGGATATGTCGAGACAATTTTTACAAAAGTACAGAACCTTTTTAATTTTCTAGCCGTAAGGCATTTCTCTAATGCAACCGATGTAGAATGAGTAATAGTCTCATTCATGGCAATTTTCTAGAAGAATGAATACCACGTAACGAAATGATGTGCGGTCATCGTAGAAAAGCCGAAAAAGTGTTAAACAGTTTGTCGTTTTCTGGCGTGATCTACATAAAAGACCTCAAGTACATGTACTTGGTTCTTTTGAAGTTTGTTAAGTTACATAAAAAGTATATGTTTTCCTTCCACAACAAAGTACAGAACATTTATTAATCACACAACGCGAAGTACGAAGTATGGTTTGTAAGTCCGCATCGTCTTACACGTGGGTCAAAAATTATTTGAGTTATGGGATGGAAATGCTGTTAAAGGTAACTAGTCCCGTATCGCCTGAGCCCCACGCATTACTCCCTGGCGAGATCGTACCTCTGGTCCAAAGCGCTAACTTCTCATTGCCAGCTCGTCTCATATGGCGGGTACTCAATCACTCCTGGGTGAGGAAAGAGCAACGCAGAATTAAGCAACTTTCCCAAGGTCACAATGGTTTTACAATGTTTAGTGACGACGGGACGTTGGTTCCTATGGGTTCACAATCCATAACGCTAACCGTTGCCGTACTACCTCCACCTGTTAGATTCTATTGCTTATTCAAAGTGTGACCTTGACCTTAAACTCAGTAGGGATTCTCCTTTCCTTGTGGACAGTAAAATGTTCGTCACTTGGTTAAGAGTTATTTGATATGTCATTTGGTATGTTTATTTCTAAACATAAAAAAAACTTGACCTTGAACTTTGACCATTTCACTCAAATCCTAAGGTCATTTTACATGTTTCATGACAATAGGTTAAGAATCATTTGCTTAATGGTGAAGAAATGCTGTTTTTCTTAATACATTTGACATGGACATTTCGATTCCAAAATCCATAGAGATCTTCATAACTCATCACCAATTTCATATACGAAATTGTATTACTGTAGGTCAAGAATTATTTAATTTTGAATTATTGCACGAATATCTAGTAAAATGCTGTTTTTTGTGCAAGCATAGTTTGACCTTGACCTTCCATCTTAATTGTTAACTTTTTGGTTATAAAAGAAATGGAATTCTACATAAAAATGGGAAAATTACATCTTTTCTTTCCAATGTTTGCCAAGGAGACTTTAAAAATGTGTCAGCTGATGAGCTCTTTGTGATTATCTTGTTCACAGCATACAGACCTGGGTAATACTTTCATGCTAAATACAGACTTGGGTAATACTTTCATGCTAAATACAGACTTGGGTAATACTTTCATGCTAAATACAGACTTGGGTAATACTTTCATGCTAAATACAGACTTGGGTAATACTTTCATGCTAAATACAGACTTGGGTAATACTTTCATGCTAAATACAGACTTGGGTAATACTTTCATGCTAAATACAGACTTGGGTAATACTTTCATGCTAAATACAGACTTGGGTAATACTTTCATGCTAAATACAGACTTGGGTAATACTTTCATGCTAAATACAGACTTGGGTAATACTTTCATGCTAAATACAGACTTGGGTAATACTTTCATGCTAAATACAGACTTGGGTAATACTTTCATGCTAAATACAGACTTGGGTAATACTTCGGTGTCGCCTTTTATACTGAAGGGTTCAACAAAGTTACGTCACTAGATTTATATGGAGGCATATATCTAGAACTCATCTAGCCAGTTAGCTCAGATGGTTAGAGCGACAGATCATTTAGCACTAGATTTGTATCCCAGTCAGATAATTTTTTTTTTTGTCATTCCCTTGCCTGTTACAGATATGTAAATAAAGAAAACTCCATTGATACTTTGCATTTTCTACAATTTGGTTTTTCTTCCAGAAAATACTCATGAATTGACATTGCAAAAATTGCCAGAGGTTGATCCTTTTTCCTGATAGCCTGGGAATGTCCTTTAAACTTTGTGTCTAATGTACCTTTAACCTAGGCATTTTTGTAAAGTGATTCTTGGCATGTTTGAGAAAGGATATTTTGCATTCAATATTTTTACAATCTAAATGAAAATAAGATTATTTTTATATCATAGAATCTTTATTGCACTTTATTCATAAGAGAATTGAAATTCATATATTAATCTAACATAAATAATTTCATTCATAAGTCTTCAATATATAATCCTATCAGTTCTGTGTAATGTTAACAGCTTAAAATCAATATGTATATCCTCTTATTCACATGATACACATAGAGTACTATTAATAACAGCAGCTGTAAAGGCTAACCTCTTTCACATATCAATTCTATCACCTGAAAATAAAATTGAAATACTGAATATGTCATCATAGTGAATTAATATGAAGATCTGTAGTGGTAAGCATAAAAACTAACAGATGGATGGACAGTGCCATACAGTAATACATTTCTCTAAAAATAAGTGCATAAATGAATCAGTTCATTTTATGCATCTATTTGCCAATTTCCAGTTCATTTTTTGAATAAGTTGAGGAGATTTTTTTTTCAAACTTTCAGATAAATAACTATATTTACACATAATTGTTTTTCTTCTCCATTTAATGTCATAACATAATGGACATTTATGGCAATAGTCTTTGAAAGGAAAATAAATTCATACTACATTTATATAGACAACTTTTATATGCATGGACATGCATTATAAATGGAAGAGTAATAGAATATATCCCTTGATGAGATGAGGGACGAGAAAATCCAACCCGAATGTCCAAGATTTGCTTGTACCACGTCGAGGCTTGACGAGTCCTACACAAGAGGGTTGGATTTCCTCGTCCCTGATCACATCTGGGGATTGATTATTTTTCTCCCACTGTTTAAAGCACTTAAAAATGAAATTTTATGTATTCTAATTCATATTTTGATCGGCAAACGCATCAATCATGTATGACGTCACAATTGACGTTACAGTCAAAAGGCACATGAAAATGTTATCTTACCCCATAGGGGTAAGACAAGGATATCTTTTCTCAGCGTTTCCATGGATACCCCAGTCCAAAGTGGGAGAAAAGGGATAGAAGCTAACAGTGATTTATTTAACCCAGTAACATAACTAGTCATATCCAAAAGTTACTTACACTTGGTTCCATCATGACAGGCTCTAGACATCTGTGCACTGTACTACAAACTATCTCATCCAGTAAAACTTGTACCAAGCTACAACAAGAAAGAAGACTTGCTAGAAGATTGCTAGACAAGAATTCTATTTAAAACAACTGTCTTTTTTCTCTTTGGTGAGGTTACAAAGGAAAGCATAGGTAATCACAGATTACGAAGCTCATCTCGTGGCAGTAAAATTCAATTCAAACAATATTTCAAAGTATATGTATATTGGCTTTAAAGGCAAAATCAATCAAGCGGAAGAAGTAGGTCAAGGTCACTTTATGAAAGTTTGATCAAAGATACATCCAATTTGCAAGTTTGGTACATGTAGCACTTATACTTTGCTCAATATTGGCTTTTAAAGGCAAAATCACTAAAGCGGAAAAAGTAGGTCAAGGTCATTTTATGGAAGTTTGATCAAAGATACATCCAATATGCAAGTTTGGTACATGTAGCACTTATACTTTGCTAAATATTGGCTTTTAAAGGCAAAATCACTCAAGCGGAAAAAGTAGGTCAAGGTCATTTTATGAAAGTTTGATCAAAGATACATCCAATATGCAAGTTTGGTACATGTAGTACTTATACATGTACTTTGCTCAATATTGGCTTTTAAAGGCAAAATCACTCAGGTGGAAAAAGTAGGTGAGATGCTGCATCCGATGCATGGGTTCCTCTTGGCATCCCAAGATGAATCAATTGTGCAAGTTTGGTTACTGTAGCATCAGTACTTTGCCAGATACTGAGCTACCCCAAACTTCTTAACCAAGCCACTCTGAGCTACCCCAAATTTCTTAACCAAGTCAATCAAGCGGAGAATGTAGGTCAGATGCAGCATCCAATGCATGGGTTCCTCTTGGCATCCCAAGATGAATCAATTGTGCAAGTTTGGTTTCTGTAGCATCAGTACTTTGTCAGACACTGAGCTACCCCAAACTTCTTAACCAAGCCACTCTGAGCTACCCCAAACTTCTTAACCAAGTCAATCAAGCGGAAAATGTAGGTCAGATGCAGCATCCGATGCATGGGATCACCTCAGCATCCAAAGATGAATCACTCGTGCAAGTTTGGTCAGTGTAGCATCAGTACTTTGCCAAATACTGAGCTACCCTAAACTTCTTAACCTGACGCAGACGCGGACGCGGACACGGACGCGCGGGGGTATAGCATAAGCTCACACAACTTCGTCGAGGTGAGCTAAAAACAAATGCAATTCTTAGCCATGCAGAGCATACCTAAAATGAACTCGGAATATTTTTCTATTTACATTACAAACATTTAATGTTTCTGTCACTGACAGAGGGGTGAAGGTACTCGATTTAATGTCCCAGTGCTTTTGTGAAAGAGGGGGACAACTACATGTATGTGTGGGACAACTATGTGTTGGCAAACAATGAAAATCCTATTTTTAAATTATTTGAAAATCTTGCTTTCAAAATTTGACAACTAACATAGACAAAGTGAAAACTATATCCTCCAACTCAGTTAGTTAATGAGGGAGTATTATAGGCAGTTTTCCTTACTTTTCATCTGATACAAATTTCCAAAGGTAGAGTTGTAGATAGTGTGAGTCGACTTGTATCTGCTGTAGTCCATATCGACCAAATGTACGTAACCTTACACACTCAAGGAATGTCTGAAATGAAAATGCAATGATCGCTGTGCGATATAAGTCCCCTACCGGCGGCATAAATTTATGACTTGCATCTCTGTTCATCAGTTCATCTTCTGCAACAACAGCCAAGAAAAGTCTGGGAAACTGAATTCACGAAATTTGCTAAGTCCAAGGGCCATAACTCTTGTGAAAATTAGTCAATCTAAATTAAACTCAAATCTGCATCACACTATAATGTATTCACATACAAAAAATCAGCTCATTATCTGCAATAACAGGATGAAAAAGTCCGGGAAACTAAAAATTTCATGAAATTTGCTAAGTCCAAGGGCCATAGCTCTTGTAAAAATAGGCCAATGGAAACCAAACTCAAACTTGGTCTGTATCACACTGAGATGTATTCAATTACCAATAAAACACCGCTAAAGACGGTATGGCCGGATTGCAAAGTAAGTTTTTGTCACAAACTGGGTCAAGGTCAATAGGTCAAATAATACAACATAAATTGAAAGGTTTTGTCAGAGGTAACCTACATGTATAAAATAAAGTTTCTACTGCATACAGTTCCATAGATTTTGCTTAAACCAGGAACTTTAACCAAAATCCATAACTAGGTCAAAGTCCAAGGTCAAGGTCACTAGGTCAAATGTTACGACATAAAATGAAAGGTCTTGTCATGGGCGAGCTTCATTAATAATATAAAGTTTCTACTGCAAATAGTTCCTTAGATTTTGCCTCAACCAGAAACTTTAACCAAAATGTTGACGGCAGACGGACGGACGGACAGACGGACGGACGGACATCGTCAATCTATAGACCGGAATTGCTTTGCAATCCGGCCAAAAATCAGTGCATTATTTGCAATAGAACCAAAGAAAAGTCCAGAAACTGAAATTTTCATAAGGGCCATAAATCTTGTAAAAATAGGTGAATCTAAAGCAAACTCAAACTTGATCTGTATCCCATTGAGATATATCCACATACCAAAAATGAGTTCAATTTATCCAACAACAGCGGAAATAAAACACCGCTAAAGACGGTATGGCCGGATTGCAAATAAGTTTTTGTCACCAACTGGGTCAAGGTCACTAAGTCAAATATTACAGCATACATTGAGAGGTCTTGTCAGAGGCAACCTACATGTATAATATAAAGTTTCTACTGTATACAGTTCCTAAGATTTTGCTTAAACCAGGAACTTTAACCAAAGTCTTTAACTAGGTCAAAGTCCAAGGTCAAGGTCACTAGGTCAAATGTTACGGCATAAATTGAAAGGTCTTGTCATGGGAAACCTAAATGTATAATATAAGGTTTCTACTGCATACAGTTCCTTAGATTTTGCTTAAACCAAGAACTTTAACCAAAATCTTTAACTAGGTCAAAGTTCAAGGTAAAGGTCACTGGGTCAAATGTTACGGCATAAATTGAAAGGTCTCGTCATGGGCAACCTACATGTACAATATAAAGTTTCTACTGCATACAGTTCCTTAGATTTTGCTTAAACCAGAAACTTTAACCAAAATCTTCAACAAGGTCAAAGTCCAAGGTCAAGGTCACTAGGTCAAATGTTACGGCATAAATTGAAAGGTCTCATCATGGGCAACCTAAATGTATAATATAAGGTTTCTACTGCATACAGATCCTTAGATTTTGCTTAAACCAGAAACTTTAACCAAAATCTTTAACTAGGTCAAAGTCCAAGGTAAAGGTCACTAGGTCAAATGTTACGGCATAAATTGAAAGGTCTTGTCATGGGCAACCTTCATGTATAATATAAAGTTTCTACTGCATATAGTTCCCTAGATTTTGCCTCAACCAGAAACTTTAACCAAACTGTTGACGGCAGACGGACAGACGGACATCGTCAATCTATAGACCGGAATTGCTTTGCAATCCGGCCAAAAGGTCCGCAAAACTGAAATTTTCATAAAATTTGCTAATTCCAAGGGTCATAACTCTTGTAAAATTAGGTCAATAGAAAGCAAACTCAAACTTGATCTGTATCACATTGAGATATATCCACATACCAAAAATGAGTTCAATATATGCAACAACAGCGGAAAAAAGTATGGAAAACTGAAATTTTCATAAAATTTGCTAAGTCCAAGGGCCATAACTCTTGTAAAATTAGGTCAATCGAAAGCAAACTCAAACTTAATCTGTATCACATTGAGATATATCCACATACCAAAAATGAGTTCAATATATGCAACAACAGTGGAAAAAAAGTCCAGAAAACTGAAATTTTCATAAAATTTGCTAAGTCCAAGGGCCATAACTCTTGTAAAATTAGGTCAATCGAAAGCAAACTCAAACTTGATCTGTGTCACATTGAGATATATCCACATACCAAAAATGAGTTCAATATATGCAACAACAGCGGAAAAAAGTCCGGAAAACTGAAATTTTCATACAATTTGCTAAGTCCAAGGGCCATAACTCTTGTAAAATTAGGTCAATCGAAAGCAAACTCAAACTTGATCTGTATCACATTGAGATATATCCACATACCAAAAATGAGTTCAACATATGCAACAACAGCGGAAAAAAGTCCGCAAAACTGAAATTTTCATAAAATTTGCTAATTCCAAGGGTCATAACTCTTGTAAAATTAGGTCAATAGAAAGCAAACTCAAACTTGATCTGTATCACATTGAGATATATCCACATATCAAAAATGAGTTCAATATATGCAACAACAGCGAAAAAAAGTCCGGAAAACTGAAAATGGGACAGACGGACAGACGGACAGACAGACAGACGGACGGACAGACAGACAGACCGAGAGGAAACTAAGAGTCCCCTTCGGCGTTGCCGGTAGGGGACTAAAAATACACATTTTACACATGAATTACATTTCATGATGCATCCTTCATACCTACATGTACATCTGATATTTGAAAACATAAATCAAGCACACTGAAAATTATACACTATAAGAGGCAATAAAAGACTTATTAGAACATGTATCATAATTGAAAAAGCAATGTACATACATGTATTACATAAACTCATTTCTTAAATTGATCAAGATCAAAAATGTCTTCCAAACATCCAAAACATTGTAATTAACTTGAGATGATTCATGATAAATGATATTTCATACACGAAGGACTATAAACACACGTCAAACGTATGTACTTTGATATAAAGACTGATCAGATCTACATCAGTACACATCTAGGGTTTGAACAAAAGAAAACAAAGAAAGACAAAACATTTCTTACCTTTAAACTTATTTTTACAATGCCAGTAAGGACTGAAACCTTGGAGAAATCTACAGCACTAAATATTTCTATCTTCTCTGAGAACAGCTTTTGTATATTGGACATTAGACTATTGTCTGTTATGCTAGAAAAAAAAAGAAGAATTTAATGTACACTTCCTTCTTATCAAACATTGACCGTCAATGACGATTATATTTTGCATGTGATTACTGTAAATAATTCCATTATAAATTCAAATTCATTCTACATCTAATACAAACAAAAGAGTCATTGTATATTTTTGGTGATTATTTCTTATAATCAGATATATTAAAACTCTTTCTTCACTTACCTTGGGGTGAAGTTCCACTGTCCTTTACGATGTTGTGCTGACAAGCTATAGCTAAGAGGACGTGTCCTACGGCTTGAGTCACTACTCCTCTCCTTCCTCGTGCCTTCCTCATACAGCTGTCCTACCTGGGCATCAATAGCACTGATGTCCTCTATCACTCTCTTCATTACGGCCCTAACATTGCGTGGTTCTATTGTGTTCAGCCAGTCTCTCGTCTCTACACTCTTTCTCATCATCTATAATAGCAACAAGATCTGTTTGTTGAATGAGTATATGGTTTCATCAATATTCTGTTATTATAGGCAAATGATTGAAAATTAACCTTTTTACAAAAATACATGTACATTTTGTGCTTCTTCCATATATATTATCAATTTTCTGGGATGTGACTTAACCAAAATATTTCAATTTTCTTCAGAAAAAATTGAAACTATAGGAGGAAGGACAATTTTCTATTTAAACACCACAGGTACTTAAACATTACATAGACAAGAACATTTTTTGTATAAAATGCATAACATGACGGCTGACCCACAGTACTAGAGAGGCTCAGACCAGCGACCTTTCAGTCACCGGACGAATGCCCTAAACACTAGACCACGATGTCGGTGGAAGGACAAAGCTGATCATTGTTATAGTCAATCACAGATTGTTTGTAGGGACTACACATACTAAGCTTAAGTTACCTGTGAGATCGCCAGTCCTTGTACTTTGACATAGTGGTTTAACAGTTTCTGAGCTGAATCCTTGGAATGGTTACTCAGTTCTGATACTGGAGTTACTTTACTTCTCTCTTCAACCATAAACTGTTCCTCTGTAAGGGTGATCTGTCAAAATGTAATAGAAATGCTTGTTTCATGCAGGTCAAAGTTTGAAACAGGATTTTTATGTTACATATATTTGTTATACCTTCACATGAATAGATAAGGATATCACGTTTCCTACCATGATACTAAATATCACTAACCTTTTTAACTTAACACATTATCTCTGTTCCCAAGAAACATACATGTACCTACACTTATATATATGGACCTTATATAAAATAGATAAAACAAATACTTACCAGGTACGAAATTGTAGAAGTTTCAAAGTCAGAGCACAATCTGGAGAGAATTAGAAGTAACGATGGAGGAATAGAGCCCTTCTCTCCCGTACCTTCACAAAATTCCTACAAATAATAATTACTTTGCATTTTTTCAGTAAATTAAGGCTAAATCTTCTTAAAATTCTTATTACGTATTTGCCTATACCATCATAGATAATAAACATTATGAGCTTTATGTACTGTAAAATCATAAATTTTCGTTGGGGATTTAATTTCGTTATTTTCATGGGTGGTTAAAAACAACGAAATTAAATCCATGATGAAAATTTGCTTTGACTTTGATAGATATAAATATGTAATTGAGATTTTATTGACCTTGTCGTACATTATTGACAGACGTTGACAATACATGTTTCTCACTTTCGTTGTCTGTATACAATGTTATCCCTTTTTTAAATCTTAATTTTTATAAATTTATTTGTTGAATGGGTAGGACAAACAGTCGGAGATATTGGTCCAGGTAGCAATCTTTTAATAAAAGTCTGCATACTAATATTGCATGGACCCGGTATTAGAATCGTTACACTTGGAAATCAGTCAATTATAATCTATTGTCCATTAGCTATGAAACCAAACTTTCTAATTACGGTCAAAGCCAAACAAACAATTAAAAGGCCAAACACGTGATTACTTGTTAACACCCATAATACATAAAAAAATTGCATTTCATCTGACAGCGCTCGGTCCAGCTTTCAAATTAAAAGAAATTAATAAAGCCAGATTGCTTGTGAGGGTTAAAGCTCGGGGTACCTAGCGAATTTTATCCATTCTTACACAATACGAATTCGTTTTCGTACATCTACCGTGAAATATAAGTTTTACAGATGAATGACGTTTGATTTTTTTATCATATTCTTTTATTCAATCATTATGATTTTTTTTTTTTGGAAAGTCAAAAATCAACGAAATTAAATGTCAAGAAAACAGTTTCAGCCCCAAAACAAAGAAATTTTAAACCCACGAAAATAAATGATTTTACAGTATTTCATACATTCTTCAAAAATGTTTGGGAGGGACAATCATACTTTACTGACCTCACACACTGTGTTGATATGTCTCAGAAATGCCACAACTAGCCCCTCCCTGACATCATGAGTACAAAATGGTCCCCTAAAATACGGCTTCATGGCAAATGTGATGTCTGAGGCAGTAAAAGCCTGAAAATTATAATCAAAATGTCAAAGAGAAAGTTTCATATAGATCATAAATGTCTTTCATTAAATGCTTATTTCATCTACCATATTACCTTTGAATTTCGTTTTCTCTTTCAAAAAAAAGGACAGCTGACTAAACTTCAATACCAGTATGAAGACATAAATTTACACTTTATACTTTTATTCATTTTAGACTTTAAAGATAGATGAACTTATATTCATCTAATTTAAATATTTGTCAATTTAAAAAATCAAACAAATAAGTACAATACCTGTAAATTACAGAGTACAGACTTGATTTGTTCTAGTACAGAGCTCTGTAGACCACCAAGTAGTTCTGCTAAATTTGCTCCTCCATCTTGGTTGTTAGCAGAACGTGGGGCTGCTAGTTTCTGCCTAACATCTGTCAAACAATCTGAAAGGAAAATCACATAAGAATCTCCTTCTCATATCTCCATATAACTACAAAAGAGAAAGTTCCAATATCACAATTCTCAATCGTCCTACCTGAGAAGTGTTGTTTGAGAGTCTCTAAATAATGCCACACTCTCTCTTTGGCAGCTTTCGAGACAATATCTGTTCCAGCCCTGAAAGACAATAATCATATTTCCATAAAAATTCCAGCTAGGAAACTACATGTATGTATGAGTTTCATATTAACAAATATGAAAATGAACAGTGTGAAGATTTGCAGTTTCATTAAGAATTTGATTGATTTATAATGCATATCAAAATAGCAATAGCCTTGTGAAAATGTGTCTACCAGATACATAGATCCCTTTATATCATTTTATTTTGCAAGTGACTTAAAAATCATAAGAATTCTTACATGTAAATAAAAAGTTAGAAATGTCATATACAGTATAAATATTTCTTTTGTCAGTAAATGTAAATTTATAACCTTGAAAAGTCTGTGTCTGGTAGAAGTTTATTCATAGCTTGTAAACGTCTGTGGAACCTGTCCAAGGCACGAACCAGTATTGTATTGTCACCTGTTCCCTTCTGTAAATATGTTATGTAATCATATTGAATTCTCTTTTAAATTCACAACTCAAAACATTAAAACATGGTGTACAAAATGAAATACTTATTAATGAAGGTAAAAAGGTTTTACTTACTTCCAGTTGAACTCTCCTTTGTACATATGAAAAATACTTTTCCATCAGGTCATTTACAAAATGGACCAACTTTTTCAGTGCTATGGCATCCAGGTTTTCACTGTAAGGAAAGAAAGAAAATAGAACAAATACTGATTCTTAAGAGAAAAAGAGCTATCATAGAATTACAAATATAACAAAGGTGTTCTTTTAGAAACATTCTGCATATAAATATTTAGAACTTTTAAAGAGGTTTCGGTTAAATCACACTCCAACCAAAAGGTCAAACCTTGGTATAAAGAGAAAGTACATGTCACAAGGAAGGTCAGACAGACAAGCAGACAGACTGACAGAACAATAAACAAGATCTCCAAATCTTCAATACTTACTCATCTTGTAGTCTGTTCAGGAACATATCATTGTATGATGCTATGACCAGACATATATTACTAAGGAATCCATTACATCCATTGTCTACAAACTCTAACACATCCTGATCAAGATAAAGTCATGTATACATACATACATGTATGAGTAGATCTCACCTTTTTTTAAATTAATAACATTATTCTATACATTGCTAATCCTATTCTGATATGGTAGGATGGAAATATCCAACTAAAAATATGCTATTTAAAATGCATAAATATCTAATTATCATTCAGTTCAATTTTCAACTGAATACAACATACATGTATAAAAGGGGTAGGGGCAAAAGTGACCATTTTTGGCCCCAATCATAATTTTTAAAAAAGTTATATTTTCTTATTCATTATGCTTCTTCTTAACAAAAAATGACAAATTTTGTGTGATTTTTGAAAACTGTGTCTTTCAGGGCAAAATGATTTTAAAGTTTAGCACTATGTCTTCACATTAGAAATTCTTATTTTTGGCCAGGGACACACATACCTACAGTTGTAAGCCCTAGAGCAAGAGCGTGTAACAGGTTCATACTCATATGGGACATTCCTTTTTATATTCTGAATGTACATGGAAAGTATAAGTTTGTTACACGCGCTTGCTCTATATATACTATAAACTATTATGTTAAAATCTGGTTGTTATCATTTTACTACTAATTTCTATAGTAGTGGGCAATTTTGGCGGGAAATAACACTCATATTAGTTGATTATATATTTTTTCGATTCAATTTCAATAAACAACAATATATCTATATTTATTTGAAAGATAAGAAATAGTATGAAAACAATTTTTGAAAATAGCAAAAAATGGGGCCAAAAACGGCAGATTTTGCCCCTACCCCTTTGATTCTATCTCTATCTCTCGATAGAATAACATCTTTAGCACTGACTATGGATAAAATAACATGTAGCTGAGTATAATCACCATAGGTGTAGTCAGATAAGCTTGTCCTGGGGATTCCCCCTCTAGTTTCTCTACATCCTCCCCCACATGAAGACGGATCTGTCTCTCCAAGAGCTGTAAGTCACCGTCTATCTTCTGTCTGGCACTATATCAATTGAATCATAAAATTACTTTTCGTGTTAATATCCTTAATGCAGCAAAAGTTTAGTATTGCTTAAGATCTGCAAGAAATAACAACATAAATAGGGGTGAGAGTTGGGGAATATTGGGGAGGAAGGGGCAGAGCAAAATAATTCATATCTGGTATGATACAGTAGAAGAATAAAGGAATTTTTTTTAACTTTGCCCATTTTTCCCTACGTCCGGGACCAGAAAGCTTTTTCAAATCAAATGGCGAACAAGTCATACTTTTTTAATTTGTCATCAAGAAATTATTCATATTTGTTATGGTCATGGACAACAAATCCAGATAATATGAAGGAAAAAGACAGAAATAGGATATAAGAAACCCTGCTTTGTAAGCAGCCATATAAGATAATGGGGAATTTCACCATTATATACCTTTATAATATCTAAACTCTACACAATGTACATGAGCATAACAAAATGTTGATGATACAGCATTTGATGGAGGATGTATCAACTTATGTATGACAAGGTATGAATACACTTACTGAGAGAGAAACTCCTCACATAGTCCCTCTGCCGGCTCATTTAGTTGGAGTAGCAGGTCTACACAGTCAGCTAGCTGCTTAGGAGAGGACTGAAACATACACATGGACATGTACATACATGTATCCTCTCATCAAATAAAATTCAGAAGTTAAAAGATAATGCCAATCTTAAAAGGATTAAATGATCATTCAAAATACGGAAAAATTGAAAAAACATGTATTCTTTGATTTAAAGTGTATCAAGTAACCTTGACCTTCAACCCCTTTAATACCCTCGCAATACTACATACCTCCTTGTCTTTAAATTGTTCCCTGAGTTTTTGACAGAGATGTTGTATGATTTGACTACAATCCTCGTTAATTCCCTGGAAGCTCGGCATGTGCTGATACTGATGGAGAATTCTCTTAGCCTTACTGTAGTATCTACCGAATAAATCAATCTATTATTAATGTTCTATTTATGTAGTCTTTATGAATGTCTGCATACTTACCTTTAACATATATATATATATATATAATACATAAAATAAGTGTTTCAAGATACATGTACATGTAGATGTTTTAGAAATAATAAATACCGGGTAAATCTAAACATATCCCTTTTAAATGCATGAAATTAAGCAGGTAGTACATAGGGGTTCGTCGATGCTAAATTTTGTGCTCTATTGTGAGTGCTGTTGAGATTGCTGTCAGGATCTTCTTTAACTCATGTATATGTATCCTTCCTTATTATGGAATGCATATTACAAATATTTATCATCTTTTTTTTTCATTTATTTTTTTTTTTTCCCTTTCAGAAAGTTTTGTCTCCATGACTTTTTAATTTTACATGAGAGAAAGTTAATGAACTGGTAGTCCATTGTGAATACAAAAATCCACCTACCGAACAGCTTGACTATAAGCTTGCATCTCTATACATTTGTTAAGCCTTGCTGGTAATTCAAAAAGGAACTGAAGCTGGAAGAAAAGTGGGAAATGTAACATAAATATAGCATGTATTGTAGAAAAAAACAATACGAAGTAAACTTTCAAAATACATTGTATTACTTTGACTACCAGAAAGATTGAAACAATATAATCTGAAATAAATAGACCAGAATGGTTCTGTACTAGTGACAACTCAAATGAAATTCTCTTTTTATCCCAATTCTTGTATATTTCATTCGATCATATTTAGTCAAATTTGTCATATTTATGGTCTAAAAGATCAATCTCTTAATAAATGCAACCCCCTTCCTTTTTTAAATTTTCTTCTCTGAGGTCGTGTTCCCCCCAGAGATACAGAACCACACTTTTCCAGAAAATTTTTATCATGGATAAACACCTCCAGTATAAATGGCGCTATGTACATGTATATCCGGGGGAAACAATGTTCAATACAACTTTTCCGTTTTCTATCAATTTCTATAGGAAAAATTCACTTTTGACACTAAAAATCATACAAAATAGATTAAAAAATACTTCAGATTCTGATAGGATGCCGCATAGGTATAAATTTTACAGAGAATTTTCCTTGAAATTTCCTTTCTCAAAACTGCACTTTTCAGGGCAGTTTCATACCTTCTCTCAGATATATATCAGCTATGATAGAAATAAGCTACAATTTCTATTTGTTTCTTCAGTATGCATGTATACAAAACGTGACATTTGATGACCTTGACATTGCTGTCAACAAGATTTACATGGTCAGCAACAGACAGGTCTAGGCCCATCATTGTCTGTAATTTTGTTAGAAATATGTCAGAGGTTGGGCTAAAACAATACAATACTATAAACATAGGTAATCACAGATTACGAAGCTCACCTCGTGGCAGCAAAATTCAATTCAAACATCTTTCTAAGTACATGTATATTGGCTCTTAAAGGCAAAATCATTCAAGCGGAAAAAGTAGGTCATGGTCATTTTATGAAAGTTTGATCAAAGATACATCCAATATGCAAGTTTGGTACATGTAGCACTTATACTTTGCTCAATATTGGCTTTTAAAGGCAAAATTACTCAAGCAGAAAAAGTAGGTCATGGTCATTTTATGAAAGTTTGATCAAAGATACATCCAATATGCAAGTTTGGTACATGTAGCACTTATACTTTGCTCAATATTGGCTTTTAAAGGCAAAATTACTCAAGCAGAAAAAGTAGGTCATGGTCATTTTATGAAAGTTTGATCAAAGATACATCCAATATGCAAGATTGGTACATGTAGCACTTATACTTTGCTCAATATTGGCTTTAAAAGGCAAAATCACTCAAGCGGAAAAAGAAGGTCAAGGTCATTTTATGAAAATTTGATCAAAGATACATCCAATATGCAAGTTTGGTACATGTAGCACTTACACTTTGCTCAATATTAGCTTTAAAAGGCAAAATCACTCAAGCGGAAAAAGTAGGTCATGGTCATTTTATGAAAGTTTGATCAAAGATACATCCAATATGTAAGTTTGGTACATGTAGCTCTTATACTTTGCTCAATATTGGCTTTTAAAGCAAAACACTCAAGTGGGAAAAGTAGGTACGATGCTGCATCCAATGCATGGGTTCCTCTCGCCATCCCAAGATGAATCACTTGTGCAAGTTTGGTTACTGTAGCATCAGTACTTTGTCAGATACTAAGCTACCCCAAACTTCTTAACCAAGCCACTCTGAGCTACCCCAAACTTCTTAACCAAATCAATCAAGCGGAAAATGTAGGTCAGATGCAGCATCTGATGCATGGGTTCACCTCAGCATCCAAAGATGAATCACTTGTGCAAGTTTGGTTACTGTAGCATCAGTACTTTTCAAATACTGAGCTACCCCAAACTTCTTAACCGGACGGGGACGGGGACGCGGACACGGACGTGCGGGGGTATAGCATAAGCTCACTCAACTTTGTTGAGGTGATCTAAAAATGTAAAATTTTAAAATACATTTTCTTACCCGTTTGAGAAGCGAGTGAACACCTGATTTTTTTGTGATCTGTTGGCGTCTGTCTTGTAAAGTTCCGCTTATCTTCCCACTAAACTCGGTGATGGTGGCCATATTTGTTGCCAGATGGTCCATCTCATCCTCCATCTTCTTAAAATCATTCTTCATCTGTAAACATTCATGAAAATTAATTTTTATAATAGAAATGTATGTACAATGGTTCTTATCTAAATGAGTTAAAGAAGATCCTAATAAAAATCTCAACAGCACTCACAATAGAGCACAAAATTGAGCATCGATGGACCCCTAGCAAGCTAAAGGTGGGACCAGGTGCCCGAGAGGAGTAAGCATCCCCTGTTGGCTAGCCGCACCCACGGTCGATGTTCAAGCACAAAAATGAAAATATATAAAATTCATGCACTGTCTAAGGTTATCTCTATATAGAAGGGGCTAAAGATACATTCATTCTTTCTTTTTAAAAGTTTCTTGGATTTCTTTTTTCCAAAAATGGCACATATATCCTTTAATTTTATCTTGGATACTTAACTTATATCCTGAGGATAAACAACAGATTGCACTTGCAATAAAGTTGTTATTAGATAGAATACTTTCTTTATGGGATAAGCATAGAAAGGTTCCGCTTAAAACAATCGTGACGATCAAACGATGTTGCTTGTGCATGCACGATAAATTGTTTGTCCTCTAGAACAAAGAATATGTAGCACAGATAACATGAAAGAGTCTATAGTGCCAATGTTTAATTAAATAATAATTACTTGTTTTTTTTTTAGTATTGAGCAGCCTTCTGATGACTTTCATTTTTTGAAAATCATGTACTATAAACTTTGCAATCCTTTGGGATAAAGTGTACGCAAAAGACAGAGACAAATATTCTAGAGGACCATTTTCTGCAGAAACCATATGTAATCTTTTGTAATTTGTATACAACATAAATACATCAGTACATGTCATATGTATCTAAATATTTCAGCACATGCACCGACAAGTCCACTGTACATTAATTTATCTACAATAATAAACCAATCGTCATCAATATCTTACTTTTCTTATAGTATCTGTGGCACTTATAAACTTGTTGTAGTTTTCGTATACCAGAGTCTGCATATCGCTATCCAGGGAGCGTATCTGTGTGACCGTCTTCGCCTCCTCATCCATTAACTCTGTCAGGGACTTCTCTCGGATCAGCTGGCTAATAGATTCAGAATAGATATTGTTAAATGACTACATCTTCAAATATAAGTTGAACTCAAAATTAAGAAATTTTCAACAAAGGTAAGGGTTCAATGTATATTTTTATCACAACATTGAAACGATTGCTACCAATGTTCTTATATATGTGAGTTTACCTGAGATACATATCTGGATTGAAATGGGCTCCATTGATATCACAAGGATCCAGTGTTGCTCCTCCTGGTTTGTCCTCCTCAATCCCATAATACATCTTGAGCATGCCATGTCTTTTTCTGCGTGACTCTTTATCCAAGTCATCTACTGAACAAAAATAACTCGTATGTATTTAAAGAGGTTTTTTTTTTTAACATGAATGCCATTATTGGCATCTTTGACAGTATAAAATAATTATCTAAAATGTGGACCAAAATCTTTTCTTATGGATTTGCCATGCGTCCCGGTTGTTAATCAATAACCAATTAACAGGATGGGATCAGGGACACGGAAATCCAACCCTGGTGCCCAGGATTTGCTTTTATCTTTAAAAGCAAATCCTGGACACTCGGGTTGGATTTCCTTGTCCCTGATCACATTTGGGGACAGATTCTATTCACCTTATCTATTAATCTTAAATAAATAAACCCGTTTTTGTGCACCAAAACATCCTGCACCCAGGAATAATAGAATCTATCATGATGTTGCGACTGAGACATGGAAATCTCATCCGAGTGTAAAAGATTTGCAATCCACCATGAGGTAATTCATTATAGATTGATTATTTTTCTCACTCACTATAATGATTTTTAAAACTATAATCGATACCAAAACCTACACAAATCTAGTGATGGCATGACGTTACGTTCTATAACGTAGGAGTCATGTGGAACGTGAGACAAGGAAATCTAAAACTGTCTAGGTCTATGTTTTTTTCTTTTGTCTCACAATGCAAGTGAGTGAAAATTTTGTGTAAATCATGCATGCCAAACGTGCAGCAGGTCTAAAACAGGTCCAGTCCCAAGCCGAAAGAGCTATAATAGCCCAATCAGACTAAAATGTAGATGGGGCAATAAATATATAGCCTGATCGGGAGGCATTATTACTTATATAGGAATTATTTCTAAATTTTACCTGTAAGTGACGTCATTGATATGATCTAATTTTTTATCAATTTTCTTAATTTCGAAAATTTTTAGGAGTGATGAGAAAAATGCAAACTTTGAAATGCTACAAAACATTTTTAAAACTGATTTCACAACATGTTGTTCACTCTCACATATTCATAAAAGCATTCAACTTTATACAAGTATTTTGGTTGGAATATAAAGATCAATAAGATGAAAAAAGCCTGATCGGGACATAAATTTATGCCCTGATCGGGACATATAGCTCCTTTAGGAAATACTATAGTCCAGTTGTTTTTGGGCTGGACCTGTAACATGTAGTGGATCCGGTAGTGCAGGTACCAATAGTTCAGTACAACTTCTAAGACTGAGCTATCGGGATGTCCCTTTAGCTCACTCAGTAACGAGTATGACTATGGCCCAGATGGCCAGGGTTCGAGTCCTGAACCGGGCACCTGCAAACTACTTCATTGGCAATGAGGTGAACAATTGGTGTGTGTGGGCCAGCTCGATCTGCAGGAGTGGAGGCAGAACCCTGCCAGGGGTTGGAGAGTGGCCACACAGCGGGGTACACTCACGGCCCACAACGAAAGGGGGAAACAGGTTGGGGAAAACTTCAGATCAAGCTATAATAGCTATCATAAAACTATTTTTCTTAAGAAAAAAATTAAAAATTGATGATAATTAAATTTTGTTTACAAGTCGCACTAGTACTGATAAAATACTACAGCTTTTGTATAGAAACCCCTATTGAAATACCAACAGATAAGGAGATAAGGAACCTCAAATTTTTCGTTTTTTCAAAATTTTGTTGCTCATCATTGGTCCATATTTGAATATATGTGCCTTGTTAAAATTATTGATATATATCGAGTACAAATTGAATCAGTGAATATTTTTCAAAAATTTTGATTTTAGTTAAATTTTGTATTGAAAAATGTTATTAGGCAATAGCTTGTTCTAGCTATTATAGCCTGATCAAGCTATAATAGCTCGATTTGAAGTTTTCCCCGACCTGGGAAATGGTGTAGTGGATCCG
The DNA here is from genome assembly GCA_033119305.1 of Pinctada imbricata. NCBI lineage: Eukaryota > Metazoa > Mollusca > Bivalvia > Pterioida > Pteriidae > Pinctada > Pinctada imbricata. The sequence goes on from VSWD01000008.1 coordinate 61,152,117, forward strand.
GTAGTGCAGGTACTGAAAGTTCAAAACAACTTCTAAGACTGAGCTATTTGGATGTCCCTAGCTCTCTCGGGAACAAGTATGACTACGGCCCGGACAGCAGGGGTTTGAGTCCCGGACCAGGCACCTGAAAACTACTTCAAACAGAAGAATAAAATCATGAATGGCTGGCTAGAATTCTTGAGAGTGGCATCAGTCAAAAACAGCACAGTAAAGGGCCAGGTGCAAGAATCTCAAAATATATTCAAGTTTTCCTCAGCTATTCATATATAGAAGAAGATTTGCTAGAGACAACTCAACACCTAAACACTGCTTTACACACGAAAAGTAAAACAAGCTCCTTGGGATTTGAAATTTGGGAGCTTGCACCAAATCTTTGAGTGGTAGCTCACAAAATCCAAATCCCAAAGCAGCTTCTTTGACTTCTAGGAAATTTGTGCTAATTTCCATCTTAGAAAATAGGATTAAAACGTATTATCTTCTCTGTGGATCCCAACCTTGGTTGTTGTCGTTCATTTTGAGGCCCCCTATATCAAAAATTTTGTGTGTTTCGGACGACTTTTAGTTCGAACTATTTATGTTTCGTTGTAAAAAAAAGTCGGCCTTTCATTTTGTAATTATGATATCCGTACGTATTTTGTAAGAAAGAATGCAAATTCACTACTTTTTGAAATTTCTTTCGTGTGAATAAAATGTCTCTATCTCAAACAGACTAGACTGTCATCATTAAGATAAACTTGGCCGAACAAGTAAAGGACCGAAACCTCTGGAAAAAATAAAAAATACACAGTATATTTTTTAATAAGAAATGTTAGAATTAAAAAATTCTCAAAGTTAATTGCTCTATGTTGTAAATTTATGCTAGGTTATCGCCTTTATGTCCAAAAAGGTGGATAAAATAAAATTGTACAAGAACATATGCGGCCTTACGATTAACATTTTACCAGTCGTTCCACGGGGAAGTCGCCCAGAAAGTCAAAGATATCCATTTTTATGAAGTTTTGCACTATGGATGAGATTTGATATTGTAATTTCTTTGCAGTTCTTTCTTTTTGTTCAAACTTTATCAACTGTATGAATTTTATCAATGACTCAGACATGAGCAAGTGCAAGTTGAAAGTTACAGGGCTGGAAGTCCTCTTCAGTTGTTCCTTTTAGGCATGTTAGATAAAGTAGAATACATTTTTATATGAATATGGGCATTGCCTAAGAGGGAGTGTTGTTAAATTCAAAGTTATCGTCTTGCTGTTGAAGATCCCATTTGTCTGATCATCTACATGTATCAATTTATGATGTACGGGATTGTTACACAAATGGCTATAACAGTTAAATAAAGTGGCGGATTAAACTACTGTTTCCGTAATAAATCTTTGAAACTAGTCAGAAATAATTCCAAAACACCCCAGAAACCACCGATTTGAGTAAATTTTCCAAAAATTTCTAGGGGATAGGTAGTCATGTCCATTGTCTGTACGTGGAAGTACACACGTTTCGGGAACAACCTATATAACCTACATTGAATCATGTTCATATCGAATTTCTTTAATCTGAGGGATGAATCGGGAACTTTATTTCCTATGCAAGGCATATTTAACACACATATTTCTTGACCAAATCTTCGATACAACCTCCTATAAAACTTACATTTTTTAAACTCTAAATTTGAGGTCGTGATCAATCTTTTTAAAATGAACAATTGAAATTGTTTTGGCCAGATTTAAACCGGCTACCTCCAAGAATTTTGAAAAGATAAAAATGCACGTTTTTATTTATTTTCAGAATGGAAGTTATCATGATTACATTTTTGGTTAAGCCCCTAGGTAAATCAAAAATATAATCATGAAAGAACTGCCAAGAAATGATTAAACCTTTCAATCTGGATGATGCCGGGAATGGGGCACCCATGATCACTAGTTTGTCAAGGAAATTTATCGTCTCAGACCAGTCGAGCTTATGCGATACCTTGGCGTCCGTCCCTCTGTCCGTCCGTCCATCCGTAAACAATTCTTGTGCTCGAAACTCCTCTGAAACCATAGGTGATACAAAGTTAATTCTTTTAGCATCCTACTTGATATGTCGTCTAGTTGTGCACCTGACATTTGGTTTCAGCCCCTAACCCCCAGGGTCTTAGAAAATGGGCGTGGTTATGAAAATCTATGTAATCTTGTGTTCGCAACTCCTCTGACACTATAAATGATGGAGACTTAATCTTTTTGCAATATGATGGGTCTGTGGTCTAGTTTTGCACCTAATATTTTGTTTGAGCCCCTGACCCCCAGGGTCTCAGAAAATGGGTGTGGTTATTTTCTCCTATATAACTCTATGTAATCTTGTGCTCACAACTCCTCTGACACTATAAATGATAGAGACATAATTCTTTTTGCAATATAATAGGTGTGTAGTCTAGTTGTACACCTGATATTTTGTTTGCGTCCCTGACCCCCAGGGTCTTAGAAATGGGTGTGGTCATTTTCTCCTATATAACTCTATGTAATTTTGTGCTCGTGACTCCTCAGACACTATAAATGACGGAGACTTTTTTTTTTTTGCAATATGATTGGTCTGTGGTCTAGTCATGCTCGAAACTGCTCTGATGCTAATAATGATGTGATTTGATGGGTCTGTGGTCTAGTTGTGCACCTGATATTTTGTTTGAGCTCCTGACTCCCAGGGTCTTAGAAAATGGGTGTGGTTTTATTTTTCCTATATAACTCTATGTAATCTTGTGCTCGCATCTCCTCTGACACTAATAATGATGTAGAATTAATTCTTTTTGCAATATGATGGGTCTGTGGTCTAGTTGTGCACCTGATATTTTGATTGAGCCCCTGACCCCCAGGGTCTTAGAAATGGGTGTGGTCATTTTCTCCTATATAAATCTATGAAATCTTGTGCTCGAAACTGCTCTGACACTATAAAAAATGGAGACTTAATTCTTTTTGCAATATGTTTGGTCTGTGGTCTAGTTGTGCACCTGATATTTTGATTGAGCCCCTGACCCCCAGGGTCTTAGAAATGGGTGTGGTCATTTTCTCCTATATAATTCTATGTGATCTTGTGCTTGAAACTACTCTGACACTATAAATGATGGAGACTTAATTTTTAGCTCTACTGGTCATCGACCAGTCGAGCTTATGCGATACCCCGGCGTCTGTCCATCTGTCTGTCTGTCTGTCCGTCCGTAAACAATTCTTGTGCTCGCAACTCCTCTGAAACTATAAGAGATAGAAATGTAATTCTTTTTGCATTACACTTGGTCTGTGGTCTAGTTGTGCACCTGACATTTTGTTTGAGCCCCTGACCCCCAGGGTCTTAGAAAATGGGTGTGGTCATTTTCTCCTATATAAATCTATGTAATCTTGTGCTCACAACTCCTCTGACACTATAAATGATGGAGACTTAATTCTTTTTGCAATATGATGGATGTGTGGTCTAGTTGTGGACCTGATATTTTGTTTGAGCCCCTGACCCCAGGGTCTTAGAAAATGGGTGTGGTCATTTTCACCTATATAGCTCTATGTAATCTTGCGCTCACAACTCCTCTGACACTATAAATGATGGATACTTAATTCTATTTGCAATATGATGAGTCTATGGTCTAGTAGTGCACCTGATATTTTGTTTGAGCCCCATGACCCCCAGGGTCTTAGAAAATGGGTGTGGTCATTTTCACCTATATAACTCTGTATCTTGTGCTTGCAACTCCCTGACACTATAAATGATGGATACTTAATTCTTTTTGCAATATGATGGGTCTGTGGTCTAGTAGTGCACCTGATATTTTGTTTGAGCCCCTGACCCCCAGGGTCTTAGAAAATGGGTGTGGTCATTTGCACCTCTATAACTCTATGTAATCCTGTGCTGGCAACTCCTCTTACACTATAAATGATGGAGACTTAATTCTTTTTGCAATATGATGGGTCTGTGATCTAGTTGTGCATCTGATATTTTGTTTGAGCCCTTGACCTCCAGGGTCTAGAAAATGGGTGTGGTCTTTTTCTTCTATATAACTTTATGTAATTTTGTGCTTGCAACTCCTCTGACACAAAAAAAAATGGAGACTCAATTCTTTTTGCAATATGATTGGTCTATGGTCTTGATGTGCACCTGATATTTTGTTCGAGTCCCAGACACCTTAGGGTATTAGAAAATGGGTGTGGTCATTTTCTCCCATATGATTGTGCTCTCAACTCTTAAAGCTATTAATTATGCAGAATTAATTCTTCATGCAATATTATGGATTTGTAGTCTTTTTGTGTCATTGATAGTTCATTTGAGTTATCAGCCCCTGTCCCCTAGGATCTTGGAAAATGGGTGTGGCATTCTTTTTTGAAATACCTTATCTCAGATATTATGAATTGTATGAGTGATATTCTAGTTTCAGTCTGATGGATATATTGTTTTGTTATGCATTGCTTCTTATTTGTTGGAGCGCATGCTTCCTATGGTCTTTTGTTTACAAAAATGGAAATTGATCTTTTAAAACAAAACATCCAGGAGAGCTACAGTCTTGTCAGAGACTTCTGGTTTGTAATCATAATAGTTTCTATATGCATACATGAACTTAGTAATTCAGCAACCGGCTGAATGGGACTAAAGCCTGTTATGATTTCAAATATAATGCAACAGGGATAAAAATGGGGATCACTCATGTCAGCTACCAGTACCGACAGCCTGTCTCTTGAGCAGAAGTTTTGTTGTCTAACATTCAAACAGATTAACACCTTTGCTTTTTAACTTATTGAACACGTGCAGCTTATTGGACGCTTGATAAAAGTTGGGGCGGATAAATTTCTGTGTTACTTCTGTCTGATTTTTCCTGAGGAGACTATATTTCAATATTTATTAATAGTTTTAGTCACATTTTGCAAACATGTAATTGGACCAGTTGAAGTCTTTACTAATATGGTAGTTGAAATTGGATCTAATGGGCCTCGACGTCATTATAAACGGAAAAAAAGATGAAAATTTAATTCTTTCGTGTTGCGAAGACATTGGTTTTAATGGTTTTAACAGCGTTTGATTTGAAAAATGCATAGTAATACATTATGATTACCAAATCACTGAAAAAAAGCATTTACGTATGTACCGTTACATGTACTGTTGCTACTATGGAATCTGGCAACAAGACAATAATCTTATTTAACCTTCAACCTCAATGACACATACATGTATTATTCACAAGGTTATTTACAACATGTACATCCACATGATTTTAAGGTCTTAGGTTTTTTTACATAGTTTTGATTGATTACTTTGAAAAGTAAGATTTTTATCTCTACTCATATAATTGCATGTTTGTGAAGTTAACAAAAACAAACAGTAGAGCTTCAGTCTTGTCAGAGACTTCTGGTTGTATATATGCACAACCAGTGTTATTCCCTGAGATGAAACTATTGGAAAGATCTTGCTCAAACCTTTAATTCTTCTCTAATTTGATAGGAAACACTGAATGAATTGTTTTAGTCAAAAGTCATAAGTCCCTTAGATTTAATTGTTTAATTTGCTTGGCAATAATATGCCTGCTATCCAGCCACACTGTCATTAGTTACTTAAGTAGTTTTCTTTTGATTATAGTGATCTCAGTTCTTGTGATTTTGTTGTTACAGGAATTTGCAGAGCAACAATGGCAGATGGTAAGACTGTTAAAGTTGGTTCTCGAGTACAACTAGTAGAGAAAGGCTTTATTGGAACTGTAGCCTATGTTGGAACCACACTGTTTTCAAGTGGTAAGAATAGTTGTATCTTATGTTTCACGAAGCAATTACTAAATAATTACTAAATAATGCATGGCTATGATGTTATAAGAACTATTTTCAATTTTTCTAGTATATTTACCATATACAACCAATAAATTTATGACATGCTTGTTGGTAGTAAAAATAGAAATTTAATGCGAAGATCCAGAAATTCTGTTCAAGGCCAAAGAGGTCTACCCTTTAATATTTGGTAAATGTAAAATTCTACATGAACTTTCTTTTGGAATACAAGTAAAGTTTTGGGTTTACAAGGTTTAGTCCCTTACCAGAAAAGCTGAAGTGGACATGAGTATAGCTCTTTTTCATTTCTTTTAGAATAAGCTTCTGAGCAACACAGTTTATCTGACTTTTAGTAATAAAGAAATATAAATAGTCTGGGGTATATATTTTATCCTTCAATGAACAATTCATGTCTCTTTCAGACATTATTTGTAATTTTTTTCTGAATTTACAGGAAAATGGATTGGTGTGAACTTAGATGATGCAAAAGGAAAAAATAATGGAACAGTACAAGGTCGTTCTTACTTTACCTGTGAGGATAACCATGGGATATTTGTCAGGCAGTCCCAGGTTAGACAAACGCAATATTTACAGAAACATTGTCTCATAATAAATGTTAAAAAGAATGAAAGTAAGAAGGAAAAATGCATTAAAATTTCAAGAAAATATATTTCTGATTAATAGTCCACTTTTCATTATGGATACAGTCGTAATGTTATTTAAAAATCCAGTCAAAACACATTATATATACTCTTCATGTTGTTTGTGAATTTTAAAAGTGATTTTTTGTGGCCTTCCATGGAGAGTATTGATTTGACTTGCAGAAAAAGTAAAGTTTCCAAATGTATATCACAAAGACATCTTGGTTTCTCTATCATATAGGAGAGTTCAATTTTTTTTTCTGCATGTATATCATCATGATTGAATCTGAATGTCATTGATCTCCATTTACCAGTGTTCTTATATCTGATAAGAGAGCCTCAGTATGCATATTCTATGGATTTTAATCAACATGATCAAGGTTGTCTGTAGAGAGGTCAAAGGATCCAACACCAACTTAAGATATTTACCTATATCTTAAGATTACGCATTCATAAAGGTTCATACCCAGATGAATGATGAACATTTTCTATTTATTTATTATAAATGGTGAACTTTACTTTTTCTCATAGTTTGCTCTGTAACCTTACCTCTAAAATCTACAAAAACAAAGTTAGACACGTAGATATATAGGGAATCCCTAGTGATTTTCTATTTCACACGATATCTGTGTTTTTACTTACCCAAGCCTTAGGGAGGGGATAAGAATCACACAACGAGTTTCATTAGTACCATATAAAAAATAGAAATATCATTTGAGATTCTATCACATGGAATACACTGTAATTAGTCAAAATAATTTCAAATTTTTTACCTCATTTCGTGCAAATAACCATCAACATTGCCGTTTCTATTGTGACGTCACAAACGATCTTGAGTGCTTCATCCAGTGACGTTTCTCTTGTCCACATAGTCCATGCAAGTCAATGCTACATTTCGCTTTTATTCAGCTGTATAATTGATAAGAATTGGTACATTTTCTTGTAACTTATATTATATTCATGAATTTTAGTTTGACCCATTTTTGCTAAACTGCTACGCTGCATCCGTAACTATCGACCAGTCTCCCTCACATCAGTACCCTGTAAACTTCTAGAACACATCATCTGCAAAAATATGATGAAACATCTAGAGCAGAACAAAGTTTTAACAACACTTAACCATGGTTTTAGATCTGGATTCTCGTGCGAAACCCAACTCGCCATTACGATCCAAGACATGCTAGAATCCTTTGACAAAGGACGCCAAATTGACATAGCTATCCTTGACTTCTCTAAAGCGTTTGATACGGTACCACACGACCGCCTACTACACAAAATTGAGCAGTACGGTATAAGGAACAAGACCCACAAGTGGCTCGAGAACTTCCTCACCACACGCAAAATGAGGGTCCAACTGGAAGGAGTACAATCAGACGAAACTTCAGTCGAATCGGGGTACCACAAGGCACAGTCCTTGGACCTATACTTTTCCTGTGCCACATAAACGACCTGCCAGACTCAGTAAAATCATCGGTCAGATTATTTGCGGACGATTGCCTCCTTCACAGAGAAATTAACAAGCAAGGCGATCATGACATATTACAACAAGATCTCACCGACCTTGAAAACTGGGCTGAGAAATGGGGTATGCGTTTTAATGCCAAGAAATGCTACATTCTATCAATGAAGAAAAAAAGCCATAGAAATTACATCCTCAACAACCACACCTTAGAGCAGGTTCGATCAAATCCATACCTTGGCTTACAAATATCAGAAGATCTAAAATGGAAGGAACATATTAACAACGTAACAAAAAAAGCAAATTCAACACTCGGATTCTTGCGTAGGAACTTACAACACTGTCCCAGAGAATGCAGAATTATGGAGTACGGAGCCATTAAATGGGACCCCTACACGAAACAGGAAATAACTAAACTAGAATCAATTCAAAGAAGAGGGGCAAGATTCATCACTAAAAATTACAAATCTCGAGAAGATGGGACAATGACCAAAATGCTAAAAGAGCTTGATTTACCACCACTACAAGACCGGAGGAAACAACAAAGATTAATATTCTTCTACAAGGTGGTTGAGGGGCAGATACCAGCAATTCCGACCGAATCATACATCAAATTTCAACAAAATAAACGAAACATCAAACCAAAAACATTTGAGGACTATGTAAGCAGCAACATTGTTAACTTTAGATCAAGGAACAATTCGAGACCAGTAGAAATTCCAAATTCAAAAACAGACCAACACAGGAACTCTTTCTTCATCCGTACAGCGTCCGACTGGAACCACTTAAGTGACGAAATAGTGCGCGCAAATAAGATCGAAGAGTTCAAAAACGCGATCCAAAAGCAGCGCGACTAAGCGCCCTCCACCGTTGCATTAAAGCCCGCACGGGATACTGGGACGTAACAATACAGATACAGATACAGGTTTATGTAATATGTTGTCATAACAAAATTATGAAATGTTACTGCATAATGGATGTATCATGTGATAGATATTTATTATATAACAGATAACCGTCCTGGATGGAGGTGTCAGTACCCCGGCGCGTACATCAGCCACGCCCTCTTCAGTATCGTCGACTCGCAAGTCTGGACTCAGGCCACCCAGCTATGCTGGCAAAAGTAAGTTCTCATTGGTTTATGTTGTGTTTTGGATTGAGGACCTTATCATCATAGATAACACATGTATTGAGGAGGATATTTTTTAAAGATATGTTTCTTTTATCCTCTGACGAAGGCGCTAAGTTAAACTTCAGTGTAGTTTCTTAATGTACATGTATGTACCGTTGATCTGCAAAATGTACTAGCATTTAGGCATTGTAATACAGAAGTTATTTTATACTGTACACCATTTTTGACCTCATGACTTTAATTTGTCAGTTTAGAGAAACTCTTCATTGCTTAAGGCCTTGAGTAATGTATTTTTATCAATTTTTGTAACTTTTAAATGGTCCTTACCTTAACCTTGTACATTTATCACTCATTGTATTAAGGTTGAACTACATGTCTCTCTCACCAAGTTACTTCCCTTTATCTCTGTTCTGTCATTACATGATTGTAATGGGTATCTATCGCCTCACAAAAACGCTTCTATTTCTCCAACATTGACGTAAACCAGGCTCTGAGAACTTGACTGATGTTGGTGCTACACCAGTACGGGCCCCTAGTGTGCCATCAGACTTGTCTAAAGCAGCATCAGGAATCACCACCCCAAAATCCAAGTCAGGTATGTCCCGGCTTCCTGGACCCAGAACAGGGAGTAAGGAATCCCTGGGTAAGAGTCGAGAGTCACTGGGGAGTAGCAGGGAGTCACTAGGTGGGAGTAGGGAGTCTACACCGGGAGACGTGGAGCAAAAACTGGCAAAACAAACTACAAAACCTGTTAAAGAGGTACATTAAAAAGGAGTGTTGGTTTTTTTTCCCTTTTGGATAATGTATCTTGATCTTGCTTCATGTCTTTGGAATAGTTTTATTATGAAATGGGTAAAAAATGTATTTTTTAGCTCGCCGGGACGAATGTCCGGAGAGCTATTGTCATACCCCCGGCGTCGGCGTCTGCGTCTGCGTCTGCGTCTGCGTGCGCGTGCACAAAAACTTTAACCTTGCTTATAACTTTTAAACCAATACAGATTGGGCTTTCATATTTCACATGTGCATTCCTTGTGACAAGACCTTTCCATGGATACCAAAATTTTTGACCTTGTGACCTTGACCTTGGAGATTGACCTTCTTTTGAAAAACTTTAACCTTGGCCATATTTTTGGAATGGTAAGTGATAGGGCTTTGATATTTCACATGTGTATTCCTTGTGACAAGACCTTTCCATGGATACCAAAATTTTTGACCTTGTGACCTTGACCTTGGAGATTGACCTACTTTTGAAAAACTTTAACCTTGGCCATATTTTTGGAATGGTAAGTGATAGGGCTTTGATATTTCACATGTGTATTCCTTGTGACAAGACCTTTCCATGGATACCAAAATTTTTGACCTTGTGACCTCGACCTTGGAGATTGACCTACTTTTGAAAAACTTTAACCTTGGCCATATTTTTGGAATGGTAAGTGATAGGGCTTTGATATTTCACATGTGTATTCCTTGTGACAAGACCTTTCCATGGATACCAAAATTTTTGACCTTGTGACCTCGACCTTGGAGATTGACCTACTTTTGAAAAACTTTAACCTTGGCCATATTTTTGGAATGGTAAGTGATAGGGCTTTGATATTTCACATGTGTATTCCTTGTGACAAGACGTTTCCATGGATACCAAAATTTTTGACCTTGTGACCTTGACCTTTGAGATGATTGACCTACTTTTGAAAAACTTTAACCTTGGCCATATTTTTGGAATGGTAAGTGATAGGGCTTTGATATTTCACATGTGTATTCCTTGTGACAAGACCTTTCCATGGATACCAAAATTTTTGACCTTGTGACCTTGACCTTGGAGATGATTGACCTACTTTTGAAAAACTTTAACCTTGGCCATATTTTTTGAATGGTTAGTGATAGGGCTTTGATATTTCACATGTGCATTCCTTGTGATAAGACCTTTTTTATTGTTGTTGTTGCAATTTACATATGGTTGCCACCGGCGAGCTATGTTGTCATTCTGACAAGTCTGGTTTAAATGGTTACCTCAAATCATATGCTTTCTTTATAATCAAACAATGTTAGAATGATATTTGATAATGATAAAAAAAATACATATTGATATTTCAGCCGAGTGGTATACCAGAGCTAAGTTCCATGACACGGTCCTTGGAGGGTACCATTGGTGCATCCATGGAGGAGAAGATGTCATTCGTACAGCAGCAGCAGGAGATAGAGGGGCTGAAGGCTGAAATTAAAGACCTGAATGAAAAGTTAGATACATTAAAGATAAAAAGAGCCGAGGACAAAGGAAAGCTGAAAGAATTTGAGAAAGCTAAAATCCACTTACAAACTGTAAGTTTTACTCTCTGTTCTAATCTCATCTTACTTCATTCTCTGAAATAATCTGTTGCATTGTTGGTTATGAAAAAGAGCATAGAATTTTCTTGATTAATAATTTAGAAAAGAATTTTTTTACCATCTTGAAAATATGTGTATTTATGTGTTTTATTTTTATCATCCAGTGATTTGTTTTTTATTTTTTCATTGTTCAGCTTCAAGAATATAAAAACAAGATGCAGGAAACCCAGAAAGAGCTTCAACAACAGTTACAACTAGCTAAGAAGGTATGGTACTTACATATTGTACACAATTAACTATACATTAGTGTATGTTTAATAAAAAATATGTTATATCTTTCTTGACCCTTTGGTATCTCTTGTTGCACTTGTCCTGTTGTTTTTGGTATTTTTAATGTGTGGGTGTGGGTGCTGCAACTTGGTCCTGTTGGAGATTAATACCCCCCCCCCCCCCCCCCCCCTTACTACTAAAGGTATCCAGACATTTTACATTTGACTGACTATACAAAATGTATATGGAAATGTTACTTGTCCTGTCAGGATTTATCTTTTTAAAAGGTTTGGATATAAGGCTTATATACCTAATGTATATAGAAGAAGTGAAAGAAAAAATATCCTTATGGATATGTATCTCAAGTTTCTAGGATATTTCCATGAAAGACGACGGACAGATTTACATGTAATTTATCATGATTTCATTTCCAGGAGAAGATTGATGCCCAGGAAGCGTTTGATCGTTACAAGGATGAGATGTCTGATCTGTCAGAAACAGTGGAAATAGCTACGTTAGACAAGGAAATGGCCGAAGAAAAGGTTACAAGTTTACAAATATTGTAATAAGTAAACATGTATCACAATAGTATTGATGGTTGCTTTTAACATTTTCTTCTCTGTTTTCAAAGTTTTTTTTATAGTTGACAAAATTGATCACATTATTGTCATTTAATTTCATATATAGGCTGAAGGTCTTCAGCAAGAAGTGGACTCATTAAAAGAGAAAGTGGAAGAGTTAACTGTAGACCTAGAACTCATCAAGAATGAAATCAGTGAAAAGGGTAATAGAACTACTAATTTATCCTTTAGATTTACTGATCTTGAAGGAAATTGAAAAGATCAGCATGTATTTCTAAGTCTCTCATACTGCTTCCCATGCTTCCGTCTATAAATCGGTGATAGTGATGTCATGGTTTTCAGAATATTTTGTTTTTGTACTGATTTGTATTGTTCATTCCAACAGTTAGGCAGATAGGATTTTTCTGTTTTCTTTAATATTTACTTTATAGTGTTGTTCATGATAACAGTAGATATGGTATATTTATCAGGTACTGAAGGCGTAGCTTCTGATTATGAGTTGAAACAAAAGGATCAGCAGATAGAAAGGCTGAGGGATGCTTTGGTCAAGTAAGCCTAAAGTTGATATGATATTTTATAAGAATAAGTTCATAGAAATAATGTGTACCTTATTTTTGTGAATTCCAAAGACTTTGTTAAGTACAAGTGCATGTTAGTGAATAAATGTATTTGTATAAATGAAAGTCTAAATTGAGATTACAAGTTTTTACTTGCAAAGTAATATTACAAACTATTGAATTGATACCCACAAATATTATAGAATCAGTATAAAAAGAAATCAAGTCATTTAATTGTGGACAGTTGAAATTTACCCTTATCCTTTTCCCTGTGTTCTTGCTCTAACAGAATGAGAGACTTGTCTAACCAAGAGAAGATGGAGGTCCAGAAACTGACCAAGGTCAATGAGAAACTGACCACAGAGGTCACTAACCTGAAGAAGGACAAAGAGAGGTATTCCTCAGAGGCTGACCAGCTAGCCAAACAGATGATTGACCTTAAAGAACAGGTCTGTAGTACATGTATAGGGATATAAAACAATTCTGGTGATATTTACTTACGGTTAAGTCTTTTGAAGACTTCAATCTTTAGATACAATATAAAGAACACAAAATACATAAACACATACTGATACTGTACTAATAAGAAATGTAACACAATCAATACACACATCTTTGATCAGTCTTAATGAAAACTATTTTGAACCACTTGCCTGTAGACAAATCCAACTTGCAATTTGTATAGTTTGTTATAGGTACACATACTTACGTAAGGTTTGTTATAGGTACACATACTTATGTATAGTTTGTTATAGGTACACATACTTATGTATACATGTAGTTTGTTATAGGTACACATACTTATGTATAGTTTGTTATAGGTACACATACTTATGTATAGTTTGTTATAGGTACACATACTTATGTACAGTTTGTTAAAGGTACACATACTTATGTATAGTTTGTTATAGGTACACATACTTATGTATAGTTTGTTATAGGTACACATACCTATGTATAGTTTGTTATAGGTACACATACTTATAATCTTGTGATACGTATACAGGTAGATGCAGCATTAGGAGCTGAGGAGATGGTAGAGAGACTGACTGAGAAGAATCTACAACAAGAGGAGCGGATACAGGAACTAGAGGAGGAAAAAGCCGATCTGGTAATGTTGTAATACTGTAAATTACTCTATATAAATATACATTGTTATAAAAGGAAACAACATTCACTATTAAAAACTGTCTTTACAGGAAGCCCTACATGAGATGAATGAAGAGCTACAGGAGAATGCTAGGGAATCTGAGTTAGAACTTAGAGAGGAATTGGACTTGGCTAACGGCAAGGCTACAGAGGTAAAGAGAATCTTGATATACATATCACATCTTTTCGTTCTTCACCCATTTTGAATGGTACAAATGTATCTGAAATAAGATAATTGAAACATCATCAAATTCTATGGGAACAAGCATAAAATTCATATACATGTACCATCCCAAGTGGAAAGTAACTCTGAATGTCAAAAATGTATGTACATATTTACCTTCACCATTTTCAGTCTTGCTTTATTGTCACATACTTCTACTACATTAATGTTTCCTTGCTTTTAGGCCCAGAGGAAGCTGGAGGCTACATCAGAGACCATCGCTGATTATGAGGCAACCATTAATAAATTCCGAGATCTGGTGTCTAGTTTACAGGTATGATATAATGGTATTCAGAAAACAAGTAGAAATCTGTTTCAAACATGTAAGATGTTTTCACCTAACAGTTACCAAATAAGTCTGATCCCTTAAGGTTATTCCATGCCTTAAATTGAATCTCATACATTTCCTCCTTTTTTGCCATTAACTACATGACAAATTTTTCAATTTTATTTTTGAATTATTTTGGAACAGTTGAATAAAAAGTATCAGATTTATGTAATTGATCCAAAGAGTAATTATTACTTTAAAAAGAAGCAAAACTTAAAGATATATCATGATTCTCATTTCTTGTATAAGGAGAATATTCGAGAATTAAGAAGCCAACAAGCAGAGTCCGAAGTCAAGGGGGAGACTACTCCTACTATAGAAGCTATCGACTTTAAAGCCAAGTTTGCGGAGACGAAAGCTTATGCAAAGGTAAGTACTAAGTCTTGCTTGATGTAGGTGTTGTAAAGGTTAGAATATGTTGTAAGTGAGTGTGGTGTAATTGATTGGACGATGCATGCTACAATTGCAAGTTTGATTTTCTTAGTTGAATGAAATGTTGTCACTGCATTTTACATGTGTTTCAAGCTGCATATATCAGATGACTATACATTGTGACTATACTAAATATACTCTGAATTATTACTTTTTCATTATGATATATTAACACTTATACATGTGTGACTGTGCATTGTATTTGAATATTTTTTATTATTTTCTTAATGATCTATAATTAATACTAGGAATGCATGTACTGGCAACATAAAGCAAAGATAAATTAATCTACATGTATGTTAATTGCAAAGTATTATATATGCCCCTGTCACACCTTCTCTTTTTTGGCCAACGCACGAGTAACGACCTTCAACATGCTGGCAAACGTCGGGGTTTGGTCCTAAAACCATTATGAAGCAATGTTCTCAACGCACGTGTAGCGACCTTGTAGCGTACGGGGAGCGTTCACTCAACGACCTCAGCGTCTTCCCAACGCATAAAACTAGTTGACAATTTACCTGTTAACGTTCTGTAACGCGTGTTCAACGACCTAGCAACGTTCATTTAACCACTTGCCAATAACCTGCCAGCCACCTTCTAATGATCTACAATGTTTACAGCAAACCTTAAATTTTCTGAAAATATTTTGTTGATGCTATGAAAAAGTATATGTAACATGAACAGGTCTTTAAGGTCGTTTTCGAGACGTTAAGCACACAACAAGGACATTAGGCTATCAGCAGGCTGTCGTTGGACACACGTTGAGGACGTTAGACCATCGCTAGAGTGTCGCGTTAGACATGCGCTCCTCTGTTGTTACACGGTCGTTGGATTTATCGGCGACCTCTCAACGTTTTTAGCAACGACTGCACAGCTCATGGGAACGCATGCCCAGCAACCTCCCAACGACCTTCTAACGACCTCCCAACGACTCCAAAAGTAACGATTGGACGCTAGGTAGTCGTTTGTGGTTTTGTGCATTCACAAAATTTTCCGACGACCACAGCGCACACCAACATCCTCCAGCAACCACACAACGACCAGCCAGCGACCAAAGAACGACCAACCAGTGACCTCAACGTTCTTCGATGTGTTTGCAATTTGTGCGTTGACCAAAAAAGTGAAGGTGTGACAGGGCCAATAGGGATTTCTATGGTCAGTGTCCATCTGTGTGGCTAGTTTCACTTTTTCTTGTAAATGGCTACATCCTTTAAGATCAAACATCAGATTTGCAAGAAACAACACCCAGAAAAGGTCAAGGTCACATTGAAATCAAGGTTACACGCTCAGGATTAAATACATACTTAATTGACTGTAACCCTGTTATGAACTTATGAATATGATTCTATTACTTACCTTACCTTGAAAGGTCAAGGTTGCCTTCAAGGTCACGGTCATTTTTTAGGCAGGCTATATTTGTGTTCTCAAATGTTCTTGTGTTGATATAGTTCGAAAATTTTCTAAAGTTTATCAGCGATTTATATTTTTTATAAAGGAGCTGTTAAGATAAGGGCTTGATTTAGCCCTGAAATCACTCGATTATATATCGTGCGCTGTCCTCCTATTTCAGGAAAAAAGTGGTCGGGATTAAAATATAAAGAATTAGAAGATTCCTAGTTGGTATTTTATTCAAATAGATTTGGGGAAAGAAGTTATAATTACGGGTTGAAGAGGTAGGGGTACTGATGAGAGAAAATGTCAAATATCGAGCGAAAATTAACAAAAAATGCATAACTTTACAAAAAGGGTAAGGGGGTTTCTAGGCCCAAAATTGTTGTTAATTCCCAAGATTTAAAAATATTGAAATTGATACTAAATTGGTAAAAAGAAGCTTGTCTTTAATAGATTCAACATGAAAAATGTTTAATTTCATTTTTTCGTTGGAGTTATCCCCCTTTGAAATCACCTATGAAACCGGAAATGAACAAAAAATCAACATATTTTCACATGTGATAGCAAAATTAGACTTGGCCACATGAAAACAACAAGGTCATATTTTTTCTGTATATCCGTATAAGTATTTTGTAGATGCTGTGAAAGTATGAATCTGTTGTTTTCATGTGGCCACATTGAAAACGGAAGGAAATTAATGACTGTTACCATGCGAACGGGTCGTTTTGGAAACAGAAAAACACCTTTTAAGATCTATAAAACAAGAATCATTTGAGTAAAATAGATACAATTCAATAGATTTTGTTTTATTGTTATTGATTATATTGATTATTTATTCCCACATGCACGAAATCAAATAATACGGACAAAAATGTCTTTCAAATGTTTATTATCCTCGTAACGTAACGGATATTCAGGACGATAGAATGACGTCATATTTGATATATGACGTCATATATGTTCGCGACTTTGATATTGCTTGTATTTTGCGAAAAAATTAAAGTCAAAGTGGTCATTTCATATGCATATTGAATCGAAATGACAGAGTATTTAAATGGGTACTATACAGTCAGCATTTATAAAATATCAAACTTTAAGCCAGAATCAACGAATTAAGATATTTTAAAATAGAAAAAAAACCTGAACAAGAAACAAGAAAAAGGAGAAAAACTAAACAAACAACATCAACACCCCCAGTACACAGAAAAATCAACCAAACAAACTATTATATTGAATGAAAATGTGAAATACAACCCTCCGTTAAAAAAAGATATTTATTTCATATCAAATTGAGAAATGAAGGCCATATAAAATAGACACCACCGCGTATTCATGAATTGCCGTCCTCGAGATATACTTATTTTTGCAAATTCAGGGGAAAATATCTGCCATGTCTCATTTTCGACTGAGAAAAATCTTTTTATTTTATTGAAAATGTGTTATAGAAAATACGTTGTCAATATTGTCCAAACGGACACGGCGCATCATTTCACGGTAATTGGCATTCTGCGAGTATTGTGTACATACATGTATATATCGATATTGTTCACGCCTTGTAGTTGTACATAAATCATTTACAGTAGCACAATCTGTATCTTCATAACTTTTTCCTTCATTTTTTTTTTCAATGATGGATATTTCAATCATTAAAAGTGCAATCCACGAAATGTATACATAAAGAATCATCATCTTAATTCGGGGAGATTTATTTTAACATATATTTAGGGATTACCATGCGTGTGTTTTACAAAAACTAACATGGGTATCGGCGAATCCCATGTCAGAAATTGAGTTTTACCGCGAGGATCAGGGCGTTTAGAAAGTAGGAAATATCTTTACTTTACCAACAGCAAAACACGTGTACATAATGAAATAATCAATCTAACTAAAATTCAGCTATCTTTATTTCGTAATAAATATAGTTTACGAAATAAAGAGAGCTGAATTTAAATCAGACTGCAAAATGATGCAAAATACAGTAGAAATTATTGAGTGCTGAACTGGATTCTGGAAGGTATTATAGGTGGCGCTATGATACACAGTTTTATGTTTAAATTATTGATTACTAATAAACTTTATTAGCATACTTTTGAATTTATTAATCAATCCCTTTTCTATGTAAAAACAACGTGTGCAATTATATAATTATGCAGTGGCGAATCTAGGGTCTCAGAGAAAGGGGGGGAGGGGGGGCGAAGACAAGTTTTAAAGAAAATTGTTCATAGAAAAAAGTGAGATAAAAGTCAAGAAAAGTCTTATTGAGCGATACGGCAGCCAACGCATAATTGAATTATTTATTTATTTCAATGTTTTATTTATTCTTTTTATTTTTTGATAAAGGGTGCAACAAATTGTTGTGTTAAAATTGAGACATGCGAGGTACTTATTGAAACTGGTGAGTGGTAGCTAGCCAACGAATTTTTTAAAATAGAAAAAAAAAAACATTTCTTTTAGAAAAGACAATGTTGACCACCACAAAGAGGGGATCGGACCCGCTCATACCCCTCTAAATTCGCAAATCAACACACATTAGAAAAGACATCACAATGCAAAGTAAGCTGAAAAAGCATCAAAAAGTGCCAACAATTCTGAATCAATGAATTTGTGCGAAGGGGGGGGGGGGGGGGCGCTTCGTTTTTTGCTTGATCTGGGCTGGTCTTCTGGGTCTTCTGGGATGAATCAGACGAGAAAAAAATTGAGCCGGAAAGGGGGGGGGGTTGAAATAGGATCTGCTGGGTTACATGAACCGGAAATACACAAACATGTCTTTTTTAAAGCCTTGGTGAAAAGTATCATTATATTAACATTTATATGTCACTTAAGATTTCCATAAGTCAACAAAGGCGTGTCCAAATTACCCTTCATTATATTATAGTGAAACCTACCATGTACATAAACTAGTATTATATCGTGATATTGATAGTTTATCTACATAATTAATTATTATAGCATAAATAGTATTAGAATATAGCAGCAAATTACCTATAGACAACGTCACATTACAATGTGCTCGTAACGTCATATGACGTCAAAATCAGTGTGAAATATAGCTGACCATCCTGTCTTCAAATTAGTGTAGAATCGCAACGGGATGTCCCATTCTCAAAATTTAAATTGATTTACACTCTGTAAATCCTGTATTTTCAATGACCAATGTTTGTCCCAGTTTTGAAATTGGGCCGATTTTGGCCCTTACCGCCCCTTGCCCTTTGACATCTTATACTTCTGTATCTTCTAATGTCAAAATTGGATAAGAGAAATTAACCCTGGGGTTATTATATCAATATAATTGGCAAAATCCACAATCCGGAAACTGAAAAACGGTTATATTTCATATTTGTCATCCACATATGTAGCTTTCAAGTGCGAAATACGCACAGTGTAGAAATAGACAACTTTTTCGTTTATTTCCTTTCTAACGGTTTTATTTGATCGGAACCTACTCTTAATAGATTGTTACATGATATTATAAGAAGAAAATGACAATTTTAATTTATTTTGCCGCTCTAAAGACTGATTCTAAAATAGTTATGCATCCCCCCTTTTTTCATTTTTCGCCTGTGGGACATTGTTCCCCCCCTCGGTTCAGAACCCCACTTGGCTAGAAAAATTGTTTTATTGATATACACCTTTGGTGAAAGTGGCATTCTGAACCAAGGGGGGAACAATGTTGTAGAAAAACTTTCCCATTTTCCATTGATTTCTTTAGGAAAAACGCTGATTTTGACCCAAAAATCAGTCTTATTAGCTCACCTCGACGAAGTTGAGTGAGCTTATGCTATAACCCCACGCGTCCGCGTCCGCGTCCGCGTCCGGTTAAGAAGTTTGGGGTAGCTCAGTATCTGACAAAGTACTAATGCTACAGTAACCAAACTTGCACAAGTGATTCATCTTTGGATGCTGAGGTGAACCCATGCATCGGATGCAGCATCTGACCTACATTTTCCGCTTGAGTGACTTGGTTAAGAAGTTTGGGGTAGCTCAGTATCTGACAAAGTGCTAATGCTACAGTTACCAAACTGGCACAAGTGATTCATCTTTGGATGCTGAGGTGAACCCATGCATCGTATGCAGCATCTGACCTACATTTTCCGCTTGAGTGACTTGGTTAAGAAGTTTGGGGTAGCTCAGTATCTGACAAAGTACTAATGCTACAGTAACCAAACTTGCACAAGTGATTCATCTTTGGATGCTGAGGTGAACCCATGCATCGGATGCAGCATCTGACCTACATTTTCCACTTGAGTGATTTGGATAAGAAGTTTGGGGTAGCTCAGTATCTGACAAAGTACTAATGCTACAGTAACCAAACTTGCACAAGTGATTCATCTTTGGATGCCGAGATGGACCCATGCATCAGATGCAGCATCTGACCTACTTTTTCCACTTGAGTGATTTCGCTTTTAAAAGCCAATATTGAGCAAAGTATAAGTGCTACATGTACCAAACTTGCATATTGGATGTATCTTTGATCAAACTTTCATAAAATGACCTTGACCTACTTTTTCCACTTGAGTGCTTTTGCCTTTAAAAGCCAATATTGAGCAAAGTATAAGTGCTAGATGTTCCAAACTTGCATATTAGATGTATCTTTGATCAAACTTTCATAAAATGACCTCGACCTACTTTTTCCGCTTGAGTGATTTTGCCTTTAAAAGCCAATATTGAGCAAATTATAAGTGATACATGTACCAAACTTGCATATTGGATGTATCTTTGATCAATCTTTCATAAAATGACCTTGACCTACTTTTTCCGCTTGAGTGATTTTGCTCTATAAAGCCAATATTGAGCAAAGTATAACTGATACTTGTACCAAACTTGCATATTGGATGTATCTTTGATCAAACTTTCATAAAATGACCTCGACCTACTTTTTCCGCTTGAATGATTTTGCTCTTAAAAGCCAATATTGAGCAAAATATAAGTGATACATGTACCAAACTTGCATATTGGATGTATCTTTGATCAATCTTTCATAAAATGACCTTGACCTACTTTTTCCGCTTGAGTGATTTTGCTCTATAAAGCCAATATTGAGCAAAGTATAACTGCTACATGTACCAAACTTGCATATTGGATGTATCTTTGATCAAACTTTCATAAAATGACCTTGACCTACTTTTTCTGCTTGAGTGGTTTTGCCTTTAAAAGCCAATATACATGTACTAAGAAATATGTTTGAATTGAATTTTGCTGTCACGAGGTGAGCTTCGTAATCTGTGATTACCTATGTTTTTGAATAATATATGCAACCTGACGAAGATTCATATCTGGACCAAGTTAATTCTTATTTTTACCGAAAAATTTTCTCAATTTCATCATTTTGAAATTTCGATTTTTCAGGGCAGATTTTACACCTTATCTTAACAGCTCCTTTACATGTTAATAGAAATTCTTAGAGTGACAAATTTGCTATAGGAATTTCATTTGGTTGATAATAAAACACTGGTAATTATAGCAATGATTTTTTTTTATGAAATAAATGATACTTGCAGCCTAGGGAAGCTCAACAGCTGGTAAAACCAGATATTTTGTTGGGTTGCTTGAGATTTGCTAGTAACAGTTTTAGTTGAACACTGTCTTTATACAATCTTTGTATTGTTTTTGCATGTGTACATTTTTTCTGCATTTCTGTATTCCACAATAGCAAGGCATGACATTTTTAGTTTCACTTAGGTGTCACTAGATTTAGTTTGAATCTTCATTTTGTAGCTTGTAGAATCACTGATTTCAGCAATGGATTTTGTTTTAATAATTTATTATATACATGTATATACATTTATGAATTGATAATGTTTTCCTTCTTGTTTTGGAAAGTTTTTATGTACATGCATAACTTTCACATAAGATCAATAGAGTCTGTCATATACAGATTATAAAGAGGGGTTTAACAAGAATCAGTCTGTTCACTTACATGTCAATAATTCTAGCCTAGTATTAATTTAAGTTACTTTACTAAGCAGAGATACTTTACCAAGCAGAGATACTTATGCATTTTATTTTGATCCCTTTACTAATATTGACCGAAGGATATCTGATTCTCCATCCATATACCTATGTTTAATTTTTCTTTTCTTTTGGCCTGACTATTTATCCATCTGGCGCTCTTAGCAGATACTGTCATAAGCACAATGTCTTCTTACAATCTTGTTAGAATTATCATTAACGTTGCCTTTATTGTAGTCTAGTCTGTTGATTAATATACACATGTAAAAGTTATCAAACCTTCATCAAATTGTAAAATTCTGTCCAAATTATAGATTATTTTATGTTCATGGAAATTTTAGATTATTTTGATTTTTATTACTGATAGATTGTGCTTAATCAATTCTTTAATTTCTTTGAAAAGTAAACAAATTTCTATATTCTTCAACAGTAAGTATGAATTGTTCTGTCCATTAAAGTTTTATCTCTATTTTGTAGACAATAGATATGGAGCTGAGAAAGATGGAGGTACAGCAGTCAAACAAACATGTGGCACTTCTACAGTCATTTATGGCCGATTCCTTCATGAGTCGTGGGGGTAAGTTCAAGGTCAAACAAACATGTAGCACTTCTACAGTCATTTATGGCAGATTCCTTCATGAGTCGTGGGGGTAAGTTCAAGGTCAAACAAATATGTGGCACTTCTACAGTCATTTATGGCAGATTCCTTCATGAGTCATGGGGGTTAGTTCAAGGTCAAACAGACATGTAGCACTTCTACAGTCCTTTATGGCAGATTCCTTCATGAGTCATGGGGGTAAGTTCAAGGTCAAACAAACATGTAGCACTTCTACAGTCATTTATGGCAGATTCCTTCGTGAGTCATGGGGGTTAGTTCAAGGTCAAACAAACATGTAGCACTTCTACAGTCATTTATGGCAGATTCCTTCATGAGTCATGTGTGTTAGTTCAAGGTCAAACAGACATGTAGCACTTCTACAGTCCTTTATGGCAGATTCCTTCATGAGTCGTGGGGGTAAGTTCAAGGTCAAACAAACATGTAGCACTTCTACATTCCTTTATGGCAGATTCCTTCATGAGTCATGAGGGTAAGTTCAAGGTCAAACAAACATGTAGCACTTCTACAGTCATTTATGGCAGATTCCTTCATGAGTAGTGGGGGTAAGTTCAAGGTCAAACAAATATGTGGCACTTCTACAGTCATTTATGGCAGATTCCTTCATGAGTCATGGGGGTTAGTTCAAGGTCAAACAGACATGTAGCACTTCTACAGTCCTTTATGGCAGATTCCTTCATGAGTCATGGGGGTAAGTTCAAGGTCAAACAAACATGTAGCACTTCTACAGTCATTTATGGCAGATTCCTTCGTGAGTCATGGGGGTAAGTTCAAGGTCAAACAAACATGTAGCACTTCTACAGTCATTTATGGCAGATTCCTTCATGAGTCATGGGTGTTAGTTCAAGGTCAAACAGACATGTAGCACTTCTACAGTCCTTTATGGCAGATTCCTTCATGAGTCGTGGGGGTAAGTTCAAGGTCAAACAAACATGTAGCACTTCTACATTCCTTTATGGCAGATTCCTTCATGAGTCATGAGGGTAAGTTCAAGGTCAAACAAACATGTAGCACTTCTACAGTCATTTATGGCAGATTCCTTCATGAGTAGTGGGGGTAAGTTCAAGGTCAAACAAATATGTGGCACTTCTACAGTCATTTATGGCAGATTCCTTCATGAGTCATGGGGGTTAGTTCAAGGTCAAACAGACATGTAGCACTTCTACAGTCCTTTATGGCAGATTCCTTCATGAGTCATGGGGGTAAGTTCAAGGTCAAACAAACATGTAGCACTTCTACAGTCCTTAATGGCTGATTCCTTCATGAGTCATGGGGGTAAGTTCAAGGTCAAGCAAACATGTATCACTTCTACAGTCCTTAATGGCTGATTCCTTCATGAGTCTTGGGGGTAAGTTCAAGGTCAAACAAACATGTAGCACTTCTACAGTCCATAATGGCGGATTTCTTCATGAGTCGTGGGGGTTATTGAGTGTCTTTTATGGCTGATTTCTTTATGAGTCAGTTCAAGATCATACTGAAATCAAATAGTAAAATATTGTTTCAGCCACAATTTTTTAACTTGGGTATGAAAATAATATTTCACATAGTAGATTTCACGGTCTAAAGGATGTGCCATAACCTAGATCCAAGGTCAAAACTGCAGGCTTACAGCGAAAAGAAGTTCTAAAATCTTATACACGTATATTAATCATCCTCTCTGTTTGTCCATCAGTTGTGTTCAGACAAAATCTTTTTAATCTTCTTATATTGGAATAATGCTTGATAGAATTTTACCCATGAATATTAGTTTAAATAGATGTCTTATTTGCAGGGTCAATGTCTCTTAGAAAATTTTCTTTTTGTTTTGTCAAGGCAATAACTTTATTTCCTATATGTGGATTTGAATAATATTATAGTCACAAAAAGATCTGTTGATTTTAAAAATGGCAGAGTTCAAGGTCATAGACTGGAGTCTAGAGGTCATAGGAGACAAAAGTAAAAGACTTTTTCATTTTTGCTGTAGCTGTATTCATTTTATACTTTATATTCACAGGTGATCATGATGCTATTTTGGTGTTACTTATGATTCCAAGGATTATCAATAAAGCAGAGTTGCTAGCATCACAGGTCAAGGACAAAGTAAGTCCAACGGTTTCATACATTAGATAATTGTCAATCTCAAAAATCATTTCCAGGTTCAATTACCTGTAAAATTTGTTATCTATAATTGGCAGTTGATAACCAAATTTATTCATGAAAAGCACAGCTATTATCAGACAAAACTATTGGCTGGGCTGTTCATGTCAGTGTTCTAGGTTAACATTCATATTAAACGAATCTCTATTCTTACTATGATGATTTCACACTGAGTTATAATGTCTCTGGCAAATATTGAAACAAACATCTCTGCAAATATTGAAACAAACGTCACTGGCAAATATTAAATAAATGTCACTGGCACCGTGAAATGACTATATAGCATCTGGGACTAGTTTCTTTCAATCGTATTGTGTACATTTGCCACTTGATTGCCTACTGTGAAGTCTTAGTGTACCCATTGCATTGGTAAGAGACAATAGCATCTTCACAATTTTGAGGAAAGAAAATCAAGATAACCAGTTCTAGACATAAAGTAGACAACAGAACAGATTGTGTCAGCCTTGAACACACTCAGTAATACACTCATTACCTACATTTATAGTTTTAGAATTACAGTTTTTCCAATTTTTTTTTTTTCATTCACAGTTTGAGCTAATGGACAGTATTGACAGAGATAGTGTACTGAAGAGTCATAGAGCTGAACAGAGCAGTTACTCTAACCATGTTGTTCTAATGCTAAGTAATCTACAGAGTATAATGAGGCAGTATGAGAGGTCTGTACAACAATATAAATCTGTTCACACATAACAAATTCCTTATAGTAAAGAAATATGGCAGTTTTTTTAAAAGAAGGTTAAATTCCAAGGTCAATAGACAAGTCCTACCAAATTTTATATGTATTTGATTTGTTTATCATCTTAATGTATCAGTGGTGCTCAGGTAATAGGCGTTGTCCCATTTAGGCCTCTTATTACTAATCATGGATTTGTTTATCTGTGTTTAAGTAAAGTTCTAATTAAGTGATGCTTGTATGTTTATGATTTCAGTGCTATGAAGACTTCCAATGCAGATCTCCTACTGAAGATAGGGACGTTATTGCCGGAGATGAGTGCCCATGAGACGTCAGTAGATTACTTTATAGAACTACTGAGGAAGGACCAACTAGATGAAACTATTTCTATGGACCTCCTAGAAAAGTCTATAGTTTATTTTCAGGTAATGTTTAAAGTAAAGACTAGTAGTTCTTTCACTTTTAAGATCTTTCATTGATATATGTGAAGAGATTTTGATGGAATGAATACATACAGGTTTATTAATCTGTCAATAGAATTTTGCACCTGTAAACATTGTGGGGAGGTACAGGTACATGTACATCCTGGGGCTTCTGTCCTTGGATTTTTATACTTGCTATGAACAAACAAGACAATGAGTTATTCCATTGAAGGTCAAAGGTCAATGTCACAACTCTGAAACAGTCTGTGGTATGAGTTGTATTTTCAGGTAACATTCAATAGACGAAAAGAATCATGGGCACTGTATAATTTTAAAGTTGAATCTTTAAATCATTCCATCATTTTTACGTCTTTTTCTTTTACAGCAACTGTACTCTGTTCATCTGGTACATGAGAAAGTGGATTGTACAGCAATGATGGCTGATCAGGTCAAGGTCGTTCAAAGTGCTACAGAGTGCATTAGTACCGACATCGCCAGGCTCAGGGTTCTGCTAATGGTATGATAAGGCTTTTAAGGACTCTGATATAGGTCATTCATCCAGAAAAAAACTCTGCTTGAACAGCATTTTGTATCATTTGTATGTATTTCAAAGTGCAATCAGTGACTTGAATATTGATTCATCTTTTTCTATTATAGCCTGGTCAAGAGAAACATGAGATATCTATTCTAATGAAGGACTTGGAGACCTGTAACAGTGATGCCAAGATGTGTGCTAGAAAGGTGGATTTTATATTTCACACCACTGACTTTTGTGTCAAGTTTGGAGTATTTATGTTATGCAAAGTTTATATAATTCAGATAATTTCATTTATGATTTTTAGAATGCTGTAGTGTATTTCATTCTTTCAGATCAAGAGACGTTTACCACAAGGAGATGGAGTAGCTACACCACTAAGCTTCAATAAAGAGGTAAAGTACTTGGAGAATAATTTAGTGTATGTTCGCAGTGAAATATTGAATTGAATTGGAAAATCTATGTCTAATAAATGAATACATGTATATACATATATATGATGTATACAAACAACAGAAGATTCATGAATCTACTTGACCAACATGTGATTAGAAATACACTATATGTGTACATTGCGTGTACAAGAATTCTGTATTTTGTCGTGGAAAGGTCAAGTTTTTAAAAAAGTAAAATGATGGACATTATATTAGTACACATGCCCATAAGTTTACGGTACATGTACATTTGTAAATATGTGTTGGGTACAAGTCCCAGATTATGGACTAATATAAACTGGATATTACTACTTCTGGCTTTGTGTTTTGTATATTAACTGTTAGTCAATGCAGTGTCCTTGATAATCCAAAGACTTTCATGCTAACTTAGTCAATAATATCATATTTTGACATTGAAATATTTTGTGTTTCAGATCCAGGCATTGTTACAGGACTGTAGCAAGAAGGTGTGCTTGGTGGCTAGAGCATTGCAGAAAGTGGCTGCCGGAGCCATGCAGCAAGCCGCTCTGCTCACAGGTAAATGGCTTTCATAACCTTATACACATGTATAATACGTGTAGTCTCACATGTCACATGTTCGGGATTGTAAATGAAGATATGTTTTCCTTGAGTGATAATTCTGATTCTGTACACCTAGATCTTGTATGTGTTATTGATAGTGTGCCTCAATGTCAACTGATGCAGAGTTATGATTTACTTCATTCTTAAATATGAAAGAAGGATGCTGGATCATGTATCGAACCATATGTGCACTATACATTGTACATGTATATAAAACTATATGTGTGTGTGTACTGGTAAAGGAATAAAGATGTGGCTTGAATAATTAAAGAAATTCCCTTAGCTACATTTATCAAGGTAATTCATTGCAATATCCAAACCTTCGATGAATGAAAGAGCATTTTCCTTTATTTTAACTTACCAGTACTTCAACAAAGTTTTACGGTATCATATAAGCATAAACATGACTGCAGTAATTATGTGTTTTATCGATGATAGATTCATTGGCAGGTAAGCTGCACATGAGTGAAGGCTTTAAGTATAAACAAATCTCTCTTCTAAATTTCTGGGTATCAGGACTTATAGGAATGTACATTATGTAACATAATCTACAATCATTCAGGGTTGGTTTACATAGTGGCATTGATCATATGATTTAAGATAATATAAAAATGTTACTAATATTCATAAGGTGTCTGTAGTTGACAAAGGATTTAGCATGCTCTCTAGAAAACTATACAACATATTAGTAAAGAAACTTAAGTACAGGTCCATGTAAGGCGCAAGCAGTTGAAAAACCTAAAATTTTTGCAGAACTTTTTTCTCTTGAAATGTGTTCAGATCAGCCTCCATATGAATGTTCTGAAGGAATTTACCTCATACTTGGATGGTAAATAAAGTTATAGGTGTAGCAAATTTTGTTGAATTATATAGAGAAAATTTTCCCACCATTTTTTCCTTCATAATTCTTTATAAATTATAAGGTGAATATCTCGCTTCACCATCGCTACCTTGAGAAATGAATATCATACGTTTGATTTGTATCACTTATAGGTCTCAATAACAGGAATAAAAAGTTTTGCAAAAAATTTTGATGTATCACCCCTGCCTGATTCTTATGTGGACCTATACTTAAATATTTCTGATAAAACAGAAACAAAATAGAAACAAAGATAAAAAACAACAAGGTTGCATCAATGATGCAGTATGCAGAATTGCTAAACTCTACAGCTTTTGAATAACTTTACCTTTGACCCTGATTATCCTTAAATCATTATACACATATATGAAATTACACTCTGTGGTCTTTCCATTTGACATTGACCTTTTGACCCAAAGTTATTGACTATGTATCAGACTCAGAGTGTTGACCCAGATAGCTCAGACAGTAAGAGTGTATGCCAAGATAGCAGGACTCTGTCTCTATTCCTGATACAGCCACTTGCTTTTCCCTTACATGTTTTAACTAATTGGGAGTAAGTGTATGAACTTCAAGTTTCAGGATGATAGAGTACAATACATAATCCTTTATGACCTAGAAACAGTGTCTCATGGGCATCAGACACATCCTTAACTCTTAAGGAGTAAATGCTTGAGCTATAAGGTAATTGACTTATGACTCAGAAACCAATTTATGATGCCCAACCACCCTGCCTGCTGACTATCTCAAATCAATTTCATCTTCAAGTCTAACTACTTAGCTGAATATGTAGTCTTATAAATGATCTTACACAATGGCATTTATGTATTATGTATATTAAAAAAATGTATTTTAAAATGTCAATCACCTATCAGTTATGTATTCAGCTTAAACACATGCATTTATGTTTATATGAAATATACCAGTATCTCTTAAACCAGATTATTCTTGACAAATAAAGATTTATATGTGTCCCTTACCAGACAAACATTCTACATAAGCTGTTGAAGTGTAGAGGGAACTGTTTGCTATCATTGTTCTGTATAAATTTTTGCCTGGCCTGAAAATTTAATTCATCCAGCATATGTTTGTCTTGTCACCACGCTTATAAGAAGATTATATATTCTCACAGAAGATGTGGGGATCTAGTAGGGGTGTGTTTGCTTTTGAGAGCTGTTGATTCCCCTAGAACTTACCAAAATTGCTTATTTTTCCCATTAGTTGGTATAATTTTCTCAAAACTTATAGGATGGATCGCCTTGTCTTAATTGAACCCCTGAAAAAATGCTCTAGTTCCTTGCATGCAGACCATATATATAAAAGTTTTTCACTAGCTTTTGAGTATTTGCTGAACGAGCAATACTTTTTATGTCCCCCGTAATCAGAGATTAGGGAGCATATAGATTTTGGTCTTTCCGTCTGTTTGTCAGCAAAAAATTTAACCTTGGCCATAACTTTTGATTGGTAAGTGACAGGGCTTTGATATTTAGTCCCCTACCGGCAACGCCGAAGGGGACTCTTAGTTTCCTGTCCGTCCGTCCGTCCGTCCGTCCGTCCGTCCGTCCGTCTGTCCGTCTGTCCATCTGTCCATCTGTCCCATTTTCAGTTTTCCGGACTTTTTTTCGCTGTTGTTGCATATATTGAACTCATTTTTGGTATGTGGATATATCTCAATGTGATACAGATCAAGTTTGAGTTTGCTTAAGATTGACCTAATTTTACAAGAGTTATGGCCCTTGGACTTAGCAAATTTTATGAAAATTTCAGTTTTCCGGACTTTTTTCCACTGTTGTTGCATATATTGAACTCATTTTTGGTATGTGGATATATCTCAATGTGATACAGATCAAGTTTGAGTTTGCTTAAGATTGACCTAATTTTACAAGAGTTATGGCCCTTGGACTAAGCAAATTTTATGAAAATTTCAGTTTTCCGGACTTTTTTCCGCTGTTGTTGCATATATTGAACTCATTTTTGGTATGTGGATATATCTCAATGTGATACAGATCAAGTGTGAGTTTGCTTAAGATTGACCTAATTTTACAAGAGTTATGGCCCTTGGACTTAGCAAATTTTATGAAAATTTCAGTTTTCCGGACTTTTTTCCGCTGTTGTTGCATATATTGAACTCATTTTTGGTATGTGGATATATCTCAATGTGATACAGATCAAGTTTGAGTTTGCTTAAGATTGACCTAATTTTACAAGAGTTATGGCCCTTGGACTAAGCAAATTTTATGAAAATTTCAGTTTTCCGGACTTTTTTCCGCTGTTGTTGCATATATTGAACTCATTTTTAACCTTGGCCATAACTTTTGATTGGTAAGTGACAGGGCTTTGATATTTAGTCCCCTACCCGCAACGCCGAAGGGGACTCTTAGTTTCCTCTCGGTCTGTCTGTCTGTCCGTCCGTCCGTCCGTCTGTCCGTCTGTCCCATTTTCAGTTTCCGGACTTTTTTTCGCTGTTGTTGCATATATTGAACTCATTTTTGGTATGTGGATATATCTCAATGTGATACAGATCAAGTTTGAGTTTGCTTAAGATTGACCTAATTTTACAAGAGTTATGGCCCTTGGACTTAGCAAATTTTATGAAAATTTCAGTTTTCCGGACTTTTTTCCACTGTTGTTGCATATATTGAACTCATTTTTGGTATGTGGATATATCTCAATGTGATACAGATCAAGTGTGAGTTTGCTTAAGATTGACCCTTATTTTACAAGAGTTATGGCCCTTGGACTAAGCAAATTTTATGAAAATTTCAGTTTTCCGGACTTTTTTCCGCTGTTGTTGCATATATTGAACTCATTTTTGGTATGTGGACATATCTCAATGTGATACAGATCAAGTTTGAGTTTGCTTAAGATTGACCTAATTTTACAAGAGTTATGGCCCTTGGACTAAGCAAATTTTATGAAAATTTCAGTTTTCCGGACTTTTTTCCGCTGTTGTTGCATATATTGAACTCATTTTTGGTATGTGGATATATCTCAATGTGATACAGATCAAGTTTGAGTTTGCTTAAGATTGACCTAATTTTACAAGAGTTATGTCCCTTGGACTTAGCAAATTTTATGAAAATTTCAGTTTTCCGGACTTTTTTCCGCTGTTGTTGCATATATTGAACTCATTTTTGGTATGTGGATATATCTCAATGTGATACAGATCAAGTGTGAGTTTGCTTAAGATTGACCTAATTTTACAAGAGTTATGGCCCTTGGACTAAGCAAATTTTATGAAAATTTCAGTTTTCCGGACTTTTTTCCGCTGTTGTTGCATATATTGAACTCATTTTTGGTATGTGGATATATCTCAATGTGATACAGATCAATTTTGAGTTTGCTTAAGATTGACCTAATTTTACAAGAGTTATGGCCCTTGGACTTAGCAAATTTTATGAAAATTTCAGTTTTCCGGACTTTTTTCCGCTGTTGTTGCATATATTGAACTCATTTTTGGTATGTGGATATATCTCAATGTGATACAGATCAAGTTTGAGTTTGCTTAAGATTGACCTAATTTTACAAGGGTTATGGCCCTTGGACTAAGCAAATTTTATGAAAATTTCAGTTTTCCGGACTTTTTTCCGCTGTTGTTGCATATATTGAACTCATTTTTGGTATGTGGATATATCTCAATGTGATACAGATCAATTTTGAGTTTGCTTAAGATTGACCTAATTTTACAAGAGTTATGGCCCTTGGACTTAGCAAATTTTATGAAAATTTCAGTTTTCCGGACTTTTTTCCGCTGTTGTTGGATAAATTGAACTCAGTTTTGGTATGTGGATATTTCTCAATGGGATACAGATCAAGTTTGAGTTTGCTTTAGATTCACTTATTTTTACAAGAGTTATGGCTCTTGGACTTAGCAAATGTTTTGAAAATTTCAGTCTCCGGACATTTCTTTGGTTCTATTGCAAATAATGCACTGATTTTTGTGTAAATGAATACATCTCAGTGTGATACAGACCAAGTTTGAGTTTGGTTTGCATTGGCATATTTTTACAAGAGTTATGGCCCTTTGACTTAGCAAATTTCATGAAATTTTTAGTTTCCTGGACTTTTTCATGCCTGTTATTGCAGATAATGAGCTGATTCTTTGTATGTGAATACATTATAGTGTGATGCAGATTTGAGTTTAATTTAGATTGACTAATTTTCACAAGAGTTATGGCCCTTGGACTTAGCAAATTTCGTGAATTCAGTTTTCCAGACTTTTCTTGGCTGTTGTTGCAGAAGATGAACTGATGAACAGAGATGCAAGTCATAAATTTATGCCACCGGTAGGGGACTTATATCGCACAGCGATCATTGCATTTTTCATATGTACATGTATATTCCTTGTGACAAGACCTTTCCATGGATACTAAATTTTTTACCTTAACCTTGAAGTTTGACCTACTTTTGAACAACTTTAACCTTGGCCATTACTTTTTAATGGTAAGTAATAGGGCTTTCATATTTCACATTTGTATTCCTTGTGACAAGACCTTTCCATGGATACCAAAATGTTTTACTGACGAGGATGCCAATGGGGGCATTTGTGTTTAACAAACATTTATTTTCACTGGAGAAAAAAATTAAATTTGCTTTATTGTAACAGCTGTGTATTCATTACATACATACACATTTTCCTCAAGCAAAGCTACTGTTTAGGTTGCATTTTTCGTTTATTTTCACCTTATTTTATTTTCGGACAATTTGATATTGTAAAACATGCACATTTTTATGCACTAGGTGGAAGACTGGAGGACTATAAGGGTAAACTTTTCACTGCATTGGCTTGCTTATCTTTTTCACTCTATTCATACAGTATATTTGATCTGTATATCATAGAGAATGTGTACACTTAATTAGTCAGTAGGAAGTTTGATGCCTGTGTAACTTAAATTTGATTAGGACTACAATGTATATTGTTTATGTTTATAAAAGTTGTAATCTTTCGATTCATCAAAAAAATCAACATTGAACCGTATGGTGAATATCATGTATTTAATTAGACATATTGTTTAGTCAAACATATTGTTTAGTCAGACTTCGTTTCAATTAAAAGTACCATATCATCTTTTCTTTCATTTTATGTAAAATTAGGCTAGAATTCAAGGAATTGTTTCTGATTTGCTTATTTATGACTGAATTTATCATATTGTAATTTCTTTCCTCAAAACATAAAACTGTTTTATACAGTTATTATGGGATAGGGGGATCCAAATGATGGAAAATGTGGTTCAAGTCATAAAAAGTCATGAAATTTTGGAATAGAATTTCACTCTGAACCATGGATTTGTTGACCTGAGCCTTTGAAAGAGACTATAAATATATATGTTATGCTTTACATAGAAACTTTAAGATTGTAGGATCGTATATGTAGAATTCACAGTCTCGGGTCCTCAAACAAAAATACACAAGCTTACTATATGTATGAGTATAATTTTGTGTTTTACTATTATCATTGGTATTCACAATACAGAAATCTTCAGTGAATACTGGAGTGAGTTAATTAAAATTTTTACTTCTTTTCAATTATTTTTCATGAATAAATCTTCAATATACAAAATATTGGAACTTTCCTCCATTTTCATGCATGTCTGTTGTTTTGACTACTATCAATCATTTGATCTGCATGAAGTATATATCTTTGCCATCAGAACAAACATCATTGTGTGGACCCCCTCCTCATCTCTCCTTCTCTCACTCTTTCGCGATGAGGCAGGGGTCCACTTGATGAAAAAAACATGTCTTTAAATACAACTATATAATCACGACAGAATGTTGGCTTGTCTGTCCTTATGAAACATTACTGACATGAAAACATGAATGTGTATATAGGAATGTGCTGTCATATTTATAATATTTTCATACAAATTCTGTAGTTTCTTACAGCATTTCATCGCCCTGTTATGCTGGAAATATTTATCATACATACACAGCCAAGATATGTTACATTATGTACAAGCATTGTATTGGAGTTTGTGACACTATTTACAAGGAATCCATCTGTAACATATTCTGTCTT
Source organism: Pinctada imbricata (assembly GCA_033119305.1). Taxonomy (NCBI): domain Eukaryota; kingdom Metazoa; phylum Mollusca; class Bivalvia; order Pterioida; family Pteriidae; genus Pinctada; species Pinctada imbricata. The sequence goes on from VSWD01000008.1 coordinate 61,186,608, forward strand.
TTCCTTGGTGTATGCTTGTGTTCGATTTAGGACGGAATCTGACATAAAAGCATTATGACGTAATAAAATTTCTATAGAAACATCGGTTTTGTAGTGTACTTTCCCTGAATTTAATTTGGTTTCCGTAGAATTTGATGACGTCACAAGAGCTTTAAGTCATATACTGTCCCGAAGGGGAAGAAACTCTGTATAACGAAAATCCCGAATACAAGATCCTTTGTTACAAGTGCATTAAATGGATGTCAATTTGCATGTTTTAGATGATTCTACCCATTTATCTTGGATTAGAAAAAGAAAGGGTATTTTTACTCGTAAATCTTAATTAACATTGAATTTGAAGTGAGTGTATAACAGCATTAACAATATTGTACATTTGTTTTCCAAATCACAGACAAGGTTTTATATAATTTTCTTTTTAGAACAGTTACAGTTTTTCAATGAAAATATGAAGTGATACTAGTACAAAAATCTATTGTTATTGATAATTCAAAATCCCAGTTCCTTGCACTTTGGACTTTGAAACTTCCTACTTCCCAACCAGAAAAGCTGATGAGTATTTTAACATGTGAAACTTTTGTCAGGTAAAAAAAAAGTAGAAAAGTTGATCAGCAGAAATATTTTACCCAGATTTTTAACTTTCAAAATGCTACTATAGTCTCAGTCTTCATCAGCTTTATTGAAGTGCTTACTTTACAAGAGCATTAATCTTAAAAATTAATGTATATTTAACCTGTATGACATGCACTGTAGCATTCATAGACACACTACAAATTGTAACAGATGTGACTTTGAAGTGTAATAATATGTGATTTAATTAAAGTTTGTAGGTCCGGAGGCCTTATTATAATTAAAACTTTGTAGAAGTTAAGGATCCATTGCTTGTAAATTGATCACCATTACCAGAAATCTGAGGATTGTAGATTCAGATACTAGTAACACATTTTTTCCGGCCTTGGAAAAAATAGTATAGTTTTCACTTAGAAGAGCATAGAATATAGAAGGACATTTGCCATACCAGCTTGTAATTATTATATAAGTTTTTTAAACACTTAAGTAAGCAGAAGATGCACTATAGAACACACTATAAAAAATAGAATATGGAAGAAAACACATCTTTATTTTCAAAGAATATTTTCTATTGGGCACAATTTCAAAAGTTTTTGTCCCCCTTTGACAATTTTCAACAATATTTTTAAATTTTTATTTTGATTTTTTAGATTCTGAGGGGCTGATGCCAAAGAAGATAGAAGAGATTGCCTATCAAGCTACTGACAAAGTTTACGGAACTGAAGATAATGGGCCTTACGATACATTAAGGTAAAAGTATTATACACAACTACTGACAAAGTTTACGGAACTGAAGATAATGGGCCTTACGATACATTAAGGTAAAAGTATTATACAGAACTACTGACAAAGTTTACAGAACTGACGATAACGGGTCTTACGATACATTAAGGTAAAGTATTATACAGAACTACTGACAAAGTTTACGGAACTGAAGATAACTGGTCTTACAATTCATTAAGGTAAAGTATTATACAGAACTACTGACAAAGTTTACGGAACTGAAGATAACTGGTCTTACGATACATTAAGGTAAAAGTATTATACAGAACTACTGACGAAGTTTACGGAACTGAAGATAACGGGCCTTACGATACATTAAGGTAAAAGTATTATACAGAACTACAGACAAAGTTTACGGAATTGAAGATAACTGGTCTTACGATACATTAAGGTAAAAGTATTATACAGAACTACTGACAAAGTATACAGAGCTGAAGATAACAGGCCTTATGATTTACCCACATGTTATATTTTCAGTCAGATATTGCCTTTATCAGGTACATGTATAACTATTGCTGTACATTGCTGTTAAAAACTTTTGGTTTTGCCCATACTATTGCCATCCTGTGCTTTGATAAAGATATGATCTACCGAAAGTTATACCTTCTTTATATCATGTATATGTACATTTGCAATTTTCAGAGCTTCATTTGGAAAAGTGGTGGGTACTATGAACAAGCTAGCCAATGCCATGGAAAATGGAGAGTATGACTTTGATGGTACTCACGATAGAACGGTAAGTTACTTCCACATCACACACTCATAATACTTACTGTAACGTTTTCTTCTTAGTCCATAGAAACTCTCACATAGGCGTCTTTGTAATGTAATATTAAATTTCTTGTTTGCAGCCTATAGCACCAGTGGTTCTGAGGGCTAAGACTATCAAGTCACAGTTTGGTGAGATGGAAAACATGAAACATAAACTGGAGTCCAAAGAAGAGGACATGAAGGACCTTAAACTCCAACTCAAACTTAAGGTACCATGTTTTATCTGTGTCTGATGTAAAAACATTTTAAGGTTCTTGTTTTCTGATTTAATGCAGATCCAAATTTCTTCCTTCTATTTGCTTTCACTCTTGTGTGATAGTCTTGACATCAAAATTCTCGATATTGTTCAATTATTACAAGTCATGACCCTTTTCAGAACTTTTTTCAAAACTGCTATTTGATACTAAGAATTCCTTACAATATTTGTAGCAAGAGGAGTTGAGTGAGATGCAGGTGAGGATTGGGTTGATAGAGAAGAAGTTGGAGAATACCTCTAAAGATGCAGATGACAGGGTGGAGAAAGTACAGAGAAAGCTTGATGACATGCAGAACCAACTCAAAAAGAAAGAAAGGTCAGTGTATTATGTACATAAGTGATGAAAATGATAAATCCATGCAAGTCACCCGAAAAAGTAGAATAGCATTGTAGGGTAAGATATAGGAGAAAATATCCGTAATTTAGGTAAATGAATTGAGGGATTGTTGGTTGACCTATACCGTGTGACGTCATAATCAATGGCTCGTCCACACATTATTTTATAGGCAAATGGTTATGACGTTGTAATGAAAAACTCTGCCAGCATGTGTGATGTATTTGGTTTTGTTAGCCCCCACCTTCCTCTCGGTCTGTCTGTCCATCCGTCTGTCCTTTTTGATTGATACACAACGAAGCACTGTTTATTAAAGTGAGCTGTTTATAAATCTTGACTATAATTTGTTTTGATTGATAAGTATACAATTACAGGGAGTTTGAGGAGACGATGGATGCACTTCAAGGTGACATTGATACTCTGGAACAAGAGAAGCTTGAACTTAAAGACAGACTTAAAGTACTGTCAAAGAAAACGTTACTGGAGGGAATATCTCGTCAGGCAGGACAGTCCGGTAGGTAATCACTTGGGTCTTTGTTAATAACAATGTAATGTGATTTAAATAAAAATCTAAAAAAAAATCTAAGATATAAGGAAAGTTATCAATGCCTTTATGGTGAAAATTGTAACTATTGATCTCACATTATTTATCACATTGTTGAGTGACAGTGTTACAGTTTTGCAAATGTACATTTCCCATGTAAAAGGTCTCAAGTAGATTGATCAATCATAAATGTTTACAAATGTTGGAGTATGTTAACAAACCAGTTTTTGCATGAATCCAATTCACACCATTGTAAATTGTGATTATGAACAAATTTTCTCCTTTTCCAAAACATAAACACATGGAGATGGTATGCTTACTTATTTCATTAATGTCATCTGTTTTATTTATAGCCTCTTCCCCGGGGTCCCCTGTATCGGGAGGAGGTACTTTCCCTGTCCAGGACTCTCCATATCTGTTACAACAGGTAAGCATTCATTTTTTGTAGTAGAATACGAAGCCTTGAGCTGAACTTAGTGTACATCACTGGCTTAATACATGTATGTCATTTAGAAATAACAAAGTACAGGTGATTGGAAATAGGTATGTATACCATTTGTCATTTCCATGTAACTGCTAGAAATTGGGTCAGCTTATTTTTTGGGGGGATAGGATTTTTAGCTCGCCAGGACGAAAAAGTCCGGAGAGCTAATGCCATACCCTCGGCGTCGTTGTTGTCTTCGTCGTCTTTTTAAACAAAACTTTAACCTGGGCAAAATCTCTTGAACTACATGTATAAGGAGTAGTTCTTTGATATTTCACATGTAGATACCTTGTGAAGAGACCTTTCATTTGAGACCATGACCTAGTGACCTTGACCTTGGACTTTGACCTACTTTTCAAAAACTTTAACCTGGTTTCTGACAAAAGCCTGTATAGGCAAGCTATGTAATCTTTGATTACCCTATGTTTATGTAATATATAGTACTCAAACTAATGTAGGTGGGAAAATATTCTATTTATATTACACATATTCTTTAATCTTCATGTTCAGTACATAATTTTTGTTTTGTGAATTGAATTATTCAGAATATGAGAGATTTACAGAAGATCTTTGTGTAATCAGATAGATATTTTTGCACATAATTTTGATAATCATTTGGACATACATGTATAGTATTCTATCTCATGTAGACTTCTTGTTTCTATTATGAATAATGATGAAATTTTATAGATGTGCTTTGTTTGCTTAGGTTACTTCCCTTAAAGAAGCATTGAAGCATACAACCAATGTCAATATCAGACTGCAGGCAGATAGAATGAAGGTGAGTACTGTAGTTATCATAGATCAATACTGTACATGTGGAACAGTCCTTTACAATAAAAGTTCTCCACTTGATTCGAAATTGCTATATCCATGTTATTTGAAAGCATTTACCAGACATGGCCTCCTACATTTGTTTTGTCATTTCAGTAATTTCAGGTCACTTATTTGAGAATTCCTATAAATTGATTGTTAGTCCCCTACCGGCAACGCCAAAGGGGACTCTTAGTTACCTCTCGGTCTGTCTGTCCGTCCATCTGTCTGTCCGTCCATCTGTCCCATTTTCAGTTTTCCGGACTTTTTTTGGCTGTTGTTGCACGTATTGAACTCATTTTTGGTATGTTGATATATCTCAATGTGATACAGATCTAGATTGAGTTTTCTTTTGATTGACCTTATTTTACAAGAGTTATGGCCCTTGGACTTGGCAAATTTTATGAAAATTTCAGTTTTCCGGACTTTTTTTCGCTGTTGTTGCATATATTGAACTCATTATTGGTATGTGGATAAATCTTAATTTGATACAGATCAAGTTTGAGTTTGCTTTTGATTGACCTAATTTTACAAGAGATATGGCCCTTGGACTAAGCAAATTTTATGAAAATTTCAGTTTTCCGGACTTTTTTTTCGCTGTTGTTGCATAAATTGAACTCATTTTTGGTTTGTAGATATATCTCAATGTGATACAGATCAAGTTTGAGTTTGCTTTATATTGACCTATTTTTACAAGAGTTATGGCCCTTGGACTTAGCAAATTTTATGAAAATTTCAGTTTTCTGGACTTTTCTTCTGTTCTATTGCAAATAATGCACTGATTTTTGGTAAATGAATACATCTCAGCGTGATACAGACCAACTTTGAGTTTGGTTTCCATTGGCCTATTTTTACAAGAGTTATGGCCCTTGGACTTTTTCTTGCCTGTTATTGCAGATAATGAACTGATTTTTAGTATGATTGTGAATACATTATAGTGTGATGCAGATCAAGTTTGAGTTTAATTTAGATTGACTCATTTTCACAAGAGTTATGGCCCTTGGACTTAGCAAATTTTGTGAATTCAGTTTCCCAGACTTTACTTGGCTGTTGTTGCAGATGATGAACTGATGAACAGAGATGCAAGATATAAATTTATGCCGCCGGTAGGGGACTTATATTGCACAGCGATCATTGCTTTTTTAATTAAAATTTTGTACTCAAATCTAAAGGGGTAGGGCCACGAAGCCCGATATTGGGCTTAATTTTGATAAATTTTGAACATTGTACTTCATAGAATTTTTAAGTGTTATTTGACATTTTGAAACGTTCTCTACTGAATCACGAATCTACTTTTTATAAACATTGCTTTTATCAACACCTTTTAGCCCTTTGAAAACACCAAAATAGGTCACATTCGGCGAAATCGATGCAAAAACTCAATATTTCTATTAAATTAGCAATGGCCGCATGCATTAACTATGATGGCAAATTTATATGTGAAAGATTATCATTATATCCTCTTGTTATAAAAGTTTTATCTCAGTTAACGCATGCGGCCACATTGAATTCTACGACAAAAGACAAAATTCCCAGCAATTTTCGCCATATTTTGTCAATAACGTCAAAATGACGTCACTTCATGACGTCATTACAGTTAAATGGCATATTGTTTGGTGATATTATTCTTTTCATGAAAAGCGGTAAACATTCGTGTATTTTCATGAGAGATATCAAGTATTCCTCATGAAATTTATTTACAGAGAAAATCAAGGGCCGATTTAGGGGTCTCGTGGCCCTACCCCTTTATCTCATTCAGTATGTTTTTATTTGAAGATAAATTCAAAATATCATTCCTCTTTGTGATTTGAAATAGGTAAGTGACCCAGAATTTAATAGATACTGTTTACATGATTGAAATCATTGTTAGGAACAAGTGGCGAAGTTACCTGTTTTACGTGTACCTAAGAGCCCAGCTCCAGGAACGTGGAAATTGGGGGATTTACCAGAAGGAATGGCTGGTAAAGAGGAATTTGGCAAACTTTACAAGGAAACCAGTAATCTCCTTATGGTAATGATTGTTTATTTATTGAATGCAAAGTAGCAATGGTGTATTAAAAAGTCATATACACGTACATAGATTTTTCTATTGCTAAAAAATTAAAGATTGATTTTTTTCATTGATGTCAGTACATGTATATTGTTGTTACTTAGCACCAGGTAAATGCGAAGAGGCTGAAAACTATTTGTGGTCATATTGATAAAATTCTTTCCTTTTGAATATCAAGTGATTGCATAAATCTATAGATAAATGACTTAATTAAGCTTTTTATATGTAACTAGTAGGTATTGTGAAAATTAAAATATCACTTTCTATAGCATTTCAATGTGCTTTTGAGATGAGTGAATATTGAAATTTCAGAGATAATTTTCAATTCTTGAATTTCTAAAGCAACTAACTTTGGAAAGATCTAGATAATTGTTTATATCTATCTAGCTTTATTTATCTGATGAATTCTTTCCTATTTTCATAACCATTCCTTATTTCAGGAGGTGAATAGAATGTGTGCATGTCCTAAAGTTGTGGATATCACAAAGAGAAAACCAGGTAACATAATTCAGCTGCTACTTTGTATGCACAATGTTACTATTTGAATACATTGTTTGTTAAAATATGTTCTATTTTTGAAAGACAAAATGTACTCAACAACTAGGACCACAAGATGGGATGAAGTATCTGAGACAATAAATAGATAAATCAATAAATCAATATTGGAAACATGTGTCTAGTAAAATAAAATTGGTACATTACTATAGAACATATATTTTAATATTGACTGTTCATGATAAGGTTTACTCATATTACTTTTGGGGGTTTTTTTTTGCATGATATGATACCCACTTAAGCCATACAATATTGTAAATACACTTGTTTTTTTGTTCAGGTCAAGAGCCAGTGACAGAGACAGGTAATCCAGCCAGAGAGTTGGTGGCCCGTACAGCTAAACTTACACTGCTGGAGAAAAAGACTCAAGAGGTAGGATCATTTACCATAGAAATGTTACAAATAAATATTTTTAGATATGATGTGTGAGCCTTTGTATGCTTGTTATAACTTCAAGTGAGTACATGTACATTTATTTTCATTTGTCTGCCATTATTGTTGTTAGACCTTTTAATTATTATTTATCAACTTCTTCACTTCATTGGAAAAGTTGAACTTCATCTGGTCTTTAGCCAAATTGCATTTTTCAATTTTATCTTTCACCCAAGGGATGTAACTGTTCAGCATTTTGTTAAACTCTTATGCAACTGTTCAACAGCAGATGTTACAAACTTATTAACCAATTGTTAGATACATGTAGTAATGCTACACCTACATTATGACATCATAAAATGGCCCTTCAAAGCAATGTCTTAAACTTACCTGCAGTTGAAACGGCTCAGTTTAATTTTGTGGTCCCTCTATTTGTCTGTCGTGGGCTCTGATTGGATGACATATTTCTTCTTTACTACAACTGCCCTTTCAGCAATCTTAATATGAAGCAAGCACTCAGTAGGCTCTTAAAGGATTGTATTTGGCTTTCAATGAAAATATTTACCAGGAGCTTCCACAGAATGTACTTCATTTGAATCAATGATTCAAGTTTTATTTGTCAATAGCCAGTAGTGATTTTCCCAATATTTATTTAGATTTCTGTTATTTTGATTCCTGATTGTATCATTATAGGTTCTGTATTTTATGATATTTTAACCTCCTTTAAGTCATTTTCCGATATTTTTTATTACAGAGAAAATCCTCACTGCAATAGCACAGTTACTGTATTATACTTACAGAGCTCTCACAAATACATGTATTCTTTATTTACAGTTACAAGTTCAAGTAACAAACCTTTTGGCTGCAAATAGAACAGGAGGTCAAGTACGGACAGATTTTGCAACATTTCCTACTCCAGACTTTGCAAGGGTAAGAATGCTATATTAAAGATACATAACATGTATGTACCGAGTATTTAAATTACTTCGTTTGGAAGGGTTTTGCAAATAGAAGAGAGATTTTCTAGTTTTAAGATCATTTTGAATAGATTAAAGTTATAAATTATTACTGGTTTTAAGATCATTTGATAGATTAAAGTTATACAATTAAAACTGTTTTTAATAGGTTCTCCATGAGAAGAGTTCAGGCTGTGTTTTGATTGGACGAGTCAATGTTCCTGTGAAGGCAGGTCAAGGTCAAACTATACCATTGAATGTACAGCCTGATCAACTACGACATATTCATTCTGTGTTTGTAACATGATATGAACATGTGTATAATAGGTCCTTTTATTTCTTTACGTATGTGTATATGTATTTATTGACTTCATGAACTTGGGAAGCAGGTTGCTTGATAAAGTTATTGAAAAGTTGAAGATTTGAATCAGTTAAAGCTTTGCGTTGTTTATGCATTAGTGCTATACAAATAAACATTTGTGATGATCTAGTCATCTTAAATATTAGTACTATACCAGTTACCGCCTAAGACCAGTCATGCATTTTGAAGATTAGAGCCCTAGGGTTGTAATAATGATACACAAATTTGTTAAAGATCCTGTCATAAATACTGTCATTAAGATAAAAGGCAACCATTAACCATGTCAAGTTTTAATTCAATATTTTATCGAAAACACAATTAATGAGCAAACAAACTTCAAATTTTTGTGGTCACTGGTACAGTGCCAGAGAATTCAACAAATGATATTATAAAGGTTACATTTATACACAGTCACGGACAAGGTTTATAATCTTAGAATTATTATGATATTTAATATCCCATGATTTAATATTACAAAAGATAGATGAGGGGAGCTATATTTTGTATATCACACTTCCTTACCCTTGAATCTTCAATTTAAAAAAAATTACAATTTTAAGGAAACAAAATTGCTACGTACCATTATTATCTTTATTTGTGTTCAAAATACTTATGATTGTATTTTACAATAATATTGTTTGGATGGAATACATTTGTATGTCATTGGTCTTTAAAACCATAGGAAGAAGTATAAAGTGTAATTACATGTAATGTTCTTGTCAGTGCAATATTTATTACTGCCATAATGTCTAGCTCATGCGATACACTATTTCTGTAGTATTGTCTGATTAATTATCATCACAACCAATGTATGAAATCCTTCATGGGATGACCTCCCATTTGATTATAGCACCAGGTTTTGTGGTTCAGTTGTTCACATGATCTACCTATGACTTCCTTCACTTAAAAGACTCTAAGCAGTAGGATGAATGTGAATAAAGGAAAAATAAGTTGTTTTATCACATGATACACCCGTTATTCAGTTAAATAAAGCCATTTCATAAATAAATGTTATGAAAACATGTTACACATCACTTTTGGCACATTGTGATTCGATGAACTGCGCCACATCATATGTGACGTCACATTGTCACAATAGAAACAGCAATATATTGGCACACTATTTACAGGAAATGAAGTCGAAATTGTAACATTCTGACGTTAATATGATCAATAACATTGTATGTCATGTGATAGAAAGAATCCTACTTCATACATGCAGTACTTATGAAACTTGTGTGATTTTAATCCCCTCGCCAAGGATTCGGGGATGTAAAATAACACGAACTCTTTTCATAAATACCATATGAAATAGAAAATCATTTGAGATTCTATATACCTAAGCAGTAGGATAAATGTGAATAAAGGAAAAATAAGTTGTTATATGCATGTATATGTAGTTAGTTTATTCACTTCAGATGCTTCATTTTGATTTTGCCTATTCATATTTTGTATGTTATCATCAATCTTGCAAATTAATTTTTTAGCTACAGTCATGGGAACAGGTGATTCAGAAATTCCAAAACTTTTATTATCAGTGGTTAGAATTAAAGCAAGAGTTATATTTTGGGTTACCTGGTATTTTATCATATACATGTATTTACTTCAACGAGATATTTTACACTATACATACATGTATACAGGGGAAATGGATAGGATTTTGTATTACTAAATTCATCTTATGAAGAAGGGATTACTTATTTGACTTGTAAGTGCTAAAAAATTTATTAACTGGTGTTGTTATGATTGCTTATTACATAGTATACACATTGCCAGTGCTTAAATTCTTAAGCATCAATATAATGGTTATGATTTTGCCATTAGATATTGTAAAACAATTAAAAATTTCCAAGAGAAAGTTGTGAGTTCCTGTGTATCTCTTGTCAGCTGTATGGTTCTCATACAGGCACCTACTTGGAATTTTTCTTTCAAAAACTTCTGGCTTACATATATAAACCTGTTAGAAACTCAATATTCCTATTACTTATTCACACTTAACTTATATACAATGCTAAGTAATTGCTTAACTTATAAAAGGGGAAGAAGCCTATTGATTCTGGGGTCAAATGGGCAAAGGTCAATATAAGTGTGAGGATATACTTTATATTTAATATTGTTTCCAGATGATAATTCCAGAACCCTTTCACCTATCCAAACCAGTTTGGTTATTTATCAAGCAGAGAGAAAGATTATTCATTCTGGGGTCAATGTGTCAAGGTCACTTTAGGAAAATAGACTTCAGTATAGATTTCAGATAAAAACTCATATATTCAAAGGAAATGTTGATACTATCTTAGGGTCAATTGGTCAAAGGTCAAAATCACTATTTCCTCTTGATTATTGACGCAAAAAGTCAAACTGCTATAGTTGGGGCATATGTTTAACAATCATTTATTTTGATTATTCAATCCCAAGGCCTTTTTAAAATGATAAGATCAACCAGTATAGCTGTAGTCTGAACATAGACTACTTCAGGCTTGTGAAAGTGACGGAAAATATGGCCCCACCCTTAGAATGATTCGCCTATATTCTTACGATGGAAAATAGCATACTTCGGTCCTTATGATTTCTAATATTTACAATGTCCATTTCCTTGTATAAATGAGCATTTATGAATTACACTATTTGAGAAGAGTATGAAATACATGTGTTATCTTGACTCTGTCCAGAGCACTTTATGTCCTTTAATTATTTTACTCATCTATTTTAAGATAAGTTTACCTTTACTGACATGCCAACGTCATTTCTGCCAAGAACGCGTCATGTTATCTCGGCGATCGCTAGCTTGAGCCAGTTGTACGTGTTGTAAAATTAATTTGATCAAGAACACCCGAGGTCACTATAGGTAAAGTTGGTGATCATAGCGTGGTCAGATCCGGACAGTGACCTTACCTGATGGACCTATTCCAATGGCTCGTACAAATATTGACCAGGTCGCTGTGGACGGCTGTACTGCGCACTATACATAAAATGACCTACAGCACATTTATTTGTTACCAGAACTTGCTACATTAGGTATAAATTATAAGTATTATTCTATATGTCGTTTACAAGCAGTCGAATCTTTCTTCACTATGTTAAAGATTGTGATAAGGATTGTACGCCTCAAACCTTATTTATTGATGGTCACTTATTGATTTATATTCATTTCCTTTGTTTTCCCTGCATTGTTTACATCGCAAGAGATATATTGTTCCACTTTGGTTTACATCATACTCGGCCTTGATTCTATCATATCTGTTGAAATAGCGCAATTAATGCCCCAAAAATGTTTTCATTAAGAAATAAATACTACCTCGCTGTGGATAATTGTCCAGTAATTCACTCAGTTGCATGAACCAATCAAATTATAAAATCGAGTCGCGAAGCGATGTTATCATTTGATTGATTCATGCGACGAAGAGAAATACTGGAAAATAAACCACTGCAAAACATGTGTTATTTCTATTCTAATATTAATATAATGCACATAGTACGACGTTTCTGACTGCTGATCGCAGGTCATCATTTTACGATATTGAGCGGTTGTGAATCATGTTTCTTAGTTTTTGTTTTAAAGCAGACAGAATGTTAATTGTAAACAGAATTTTACATGAAAGTTTATTGATTCTGACATAAAATTCAGTCATTTGTTGGATATGGAATATAGTATTGACATTCCCGTTTTTCCTTCTGAAGTACGAGTGCACACCTATGTGATATAACATCTATAAGGACTTTGTTTTCGGTCATTATGCTATTATATGGACCCGATGGAATATGTAATATTGACCTCGGACTACCTCCTTAGTCAATATTACACATTTCATTGGGTCCATTTAATGACCTCACCCTAAGTCCATATCTGTGTAGTAGTTTTCAGAAAATGGCCTGCAAATTGAACTGTGTTGGAGAATAATCACCGGAGGCAACAATTACATTCAATAGGATAGAGTTATCTTTCTTAGAATAAAACTACCAAAACAAAGCCATTGTGGTGGGGTCAATGATTTTGAACTGAAAAATCTAGATCCTCCCTTGTTTTTTGTTTTGTTTTGTTTTGTTTTTTTTTTTTTTTTCATAGACAGTGTATTAAAGAGAAGATGCGTACGACAGTTTTAATATTGATATATGCTTTTGTTTTTGTTTGTCTTTTTCTTATGTTTTCAAAAATTGCCAGGATTATATCAGATTTTCGTTTGCAGCGATGAGCTCAGTTTGGATACCGGGTTTTCAAGGCAATATTATTGTGTACTTTGGATCAGACATGCATTTTCTACCGATAAATTATGAATTATTCATTCCGTGTAGAATTTGGGTCAAAATTCTAATTTTCTGAAATTCGCATTTTTACAAAAATTGATAGGAGATAGACACTTGGCTCCGTTGATTTTCTGTAGCTAGTCCAGAGTTGTACAAATACTGACAACTTACCCACTTAAACTTGAGTAAAACTTAAACTGTGTTTATCTCCATAATGACAATAGAACCATGCAAATAAAATGAAGTCCCTATCACAATGGTAATCCAATGCAAACTCTAAATAAATATCCTTAACTTTCTGACCATGGGCTGGCTCCTTCTGGGATCAGCTGAGTGACTATCCGCTCCAGGAGCCTGTAATTTCAGTAATTTTGCTTCATTTTTTTCATAATGTTCCCAAAGGAGGCCCTCTAACCCCACCATTTGGAAACCCCATCCATATAACCATATCCAGTTGTAGTTATTATTGTCTTTTAATCATGGCACTTGTGTCCGGAGTAAGCTAGTAACCTATTCATGATCTTCAGAATTTATATTAGTTTCTTTTATTTTTAACTAGTTCCTTGATATCTATGGAGTTTAAAAGGGATATATCAATGAAACACCCGCTTACAAAGTTGAAGGGGCATACTGATCCATATCTGTGCGTCTGTCTGTAATTGCACAACTCGAGTATTTGAAACTTCACACACACATTTCAAGTACTAATCTTGACCTAACGATTGATTTCAAAAGTCAAATGCGAGTGTGCTGTTTGAAATTGTGTATGACCTATAGAAGAGTTATTAATAAAGGTCAATTTGACATATTTCCGTGTCATAGCTCAAATAATCCGTGGCCTATAGTTATGAAAATATTTTAATGGCAAAGAAGGAGATCGTGTCAGCATATGAGTCAATGTCACAAGAATAAAGGTCAATGTGATGTATGCAAATGAGTTAAAGAAGTACCTGACGATAATCTCAACAGCACTCACAATACTGAGCATCGACGAACCCCTAGCAAGCTAGAGGTGGGACCAGGTGCCCGGGAGGAGTAATCATCCCCTGTTGGCTAGTCGAACCCACCGTCGATGTTTATGTGAGAAATGAAATAAATATAAAAACGCATGCACTGTGCTATGGCGACCATGTCAGGGAAAAATATTCAAAACACTTCCTGTCAGACCCCTCGCGGGGAATTTTTTCATTAGCTCCACACGGCAAAGGGCATAAGTGTGACACAAAGAAGATCCTGACGATGATCTCAACAGCACTCACAATAGAGCACAATACTGAGCATCGACGGACCCCAGCAAGCTAGAGGTGGGACCAGGTGCCCGGGAGGAGTAAGCATCCCCTGTTACTTTAGATCTATAAAGACAGTCCTTGTTGATCCATGGTAGTCTGGGATGTATCCCCCCCCCCTTCCCTTGATCCTCCAAAACTAAATTGAAAATACAGTTTCTGTATAAAACATGGATTTTGCAAAAAAATAAGAATATATGTCATTTGAAAGAGGAGACTTTAAAGATGTGTTTTAAATCATCACTGAACGATCATATGCAAGATTGAGGAACTGAGAAGCAGGAATAAATTAAAATTTCCTCAAATTTCTGTGAAAGTTTACAAAAATTCGACTTTTTACCCCAAAACAACCAGTAAAAGTAGGAATTGGAACTTGCAACTTATTTCATCTGAAAGAGAACCAAAAATACCATATATTCACATTTTTCAATTTTTAAAATCATCAACAATATAAAAGTTATAAAAATTTTCATATTTTCGGTGATTTTTGACAAAAAAAAAACATGTTTTCCCCAAAACACCACTTTTGCAATTGAAAATTCTATGAGACAATTTTTTATCTGAAAGAGCGCAAAAAATGCTAAAAAGTTAGGCCGGTTTTGGAGGATCGGGGGAAGGGGGGGGGGGGGTTGCAGCCAACGCAGTGTTACATTCCAGACTATGGGTAATAATTCTGGTGGAGTATCAAGGTCAAGTGTACATATTCCATTGCAAAAGATATATCCTATAACTCTGGTTGCCTATATTATGACGTCACGTTTCAGTTGTGAACGTACAAAGAATTTACCAACGTTCCAATACGTTCATAATTTAAAATGCCAAATGGGGTATCTGATATTTATGGTGGCATATTTCTGCCTCCTACATGCGAGATATTTTTCTTTAGAATATGTCGACATGCGACTTACTTATGTTATGCAACTTATTTATGTCAACATGCAACTTATTTTGTCAACATGCGACATAATTATCTTGCATGTCAACATAATCATCTTGCATGTCAACATAATCATCTTGCATGTCAACATATTTATCTTGCATGTTGACATAAATAAGTCGCATGAGGACATAATCTATAGAAAACATCTCGCATGTAGGAGGCAGAAGTATGCCGCCATAGATATTTAGTACAAATGGAAATTGAAGTAACTAGATGGCTACTGTTGCAAGCAACAGACGGATTCCTCCTTTACTAGACCTTCCTCAGAACTGAACTGTAAAAATCCGAATAAAGAAGATGGAAAAAAGAAAAGTTGCTTTAGTTCCGTTTTCACTTCAGCAAATGAGTCAAAAGAGCTGATGTCTAATTTGGGACTCTTATTTATTTATCAACAAAATAGAAGGAAGGAATAAAAAATACCTTGCATTTTTACGAAAGCTTTAAACTCCATGCTCTATCAATATCAAATCCTTTACAATTACTTTCTCAAAACAGAATTGCAATGAGATAATTTCTATTAATAGAAAATGACAACAACATGAAAGTACAGATATGTAATGCTAGTAAGAAACAAGTATTAGCTTTTACAAAAAGCTTGCCGGTAGTTAGCTTGTAAAATACTAGTAAGAAAAAATTGGAATAAACGATTTTTGTTCTTGTTGACCAATCGCACATTTCCGGGCTTTTCCGTTTTTATTTTCGATTCAAGCTACGGAAATTTCCGAGGATCTGTGATTCGTTGTAGGACGTATCGGTAGAAAGACTTTTCGATGCATCTTTCGGATGAAAATGCACTGATACGATATGACTTTCATTTGTCAAGTCATCTAGGCTCTTGAGCCGACCTGATGAAAGTATCTTATGCACAGATTCTGAATAATCTTGACGATATTTGCATATTTTGTAATTGTCCACCAATCATATTGCCAAGAGTTATTTTATCCGTGCAAGTATGTCACGATTGATTACATGACTGCCGGTAAAAAAAGAAACAGAGGACAAAAAGAAAAGAGTTATCTTTCTTATACTACGTTAAGTTCAAATAAGAAGGACTACTTGTGTAAAGAATAAATAGCTTAGGACAAAAAGTATGAATTCTACAAGAGTAAATGATTCTTATGACATTGAGAATGATTATTTGACCTTGAACCAATGTCATGGATGAAAGATATGTATTGTGATTATTCTCATCACGATTGATCTTAATCTGAGCAAAGCTCAATATCTAATCAAACAAAGTCTGCTATGACCTTGAAATAGAACAAATGACCTTGGGTCAAGGTCATGGTGAAAGAGTTTGATGCAAGGAATATTTGTGTAAAGTTTGAACTCCCCAGGTCAAACAGTCTTTGTTTTATAGAATAAATTTTGTTGTGACCTTGAGAATGAGATTTTGACCTTGAGTCAAGGTCAAGGCGAAAGAGCTTGGCCCAAGCATTATATGTATAAAATATGAACTATGAAGGTCAAATAGTCTTTGTTCTATAGGCAAAAGTTTGCTGTGACCTTGAGAATGAGAATTTGACCTTGGGTCAAGGTCAAGGTGAAACAGCTTGACTGACCAAAAATATGTATGAAGTTTGAACCCCGAAGGTAAAATAGTATTTGTTCTATAGAAGGGGGGAGGGGGGGGGGCAAGGGGGGGGGGCTCGTGCCCCCAACTTTTGAAAGTGGGGGGGGG
Organism: Pinctada imbricata; assembly: GCA_033119305.1. Lineage (NCBI taxonomy): Eukaryota > Metazoa > Mollusca > Bivalvia > Pterioida > Pteriidae > Pinctada > Pinctada imbricata. The sequence goes on from VSWD01000008.1 coordinate 61,203,603, forward strand.
GGGGCATAAGTATGTTTGTGCCCCCCACTTTTTGACGTAATTTTTGGTCATACAGATATAAAAAAACTGCAAAATACCTTTAACTCAAACTATATAGAATATTATTACATGTATATGTTAATGATAGAGGACACAGACAGTATTTTCTGATTAGTCAATATTTTGCTTAAAAAAATTCCTGGCTCGCTACCGCTCGCCAGCCATTTATTCATGTACTTAAAATTTAGAATTGCACCAGAAATGTTATAATTTGTGCATACGGAACATGAAAACCCAATATTTATTTTTTAATTTCTTCCTCTTCCTTCCCCCCCCCCCCCCCCCCCCCTTTTTTTTTTTTTTTTTTTTTTTTTTTGCTTGTTAGAAATTTTGGGATGTTGTGCCCCTCCACTTTTTCAAGCAGAGCTACGCCATTGAGAGGGATCCAACAGAAAAAAGATTCAAGCAAATCAGAACCCTTTATTAAAACAATCGCCTCTTTTGGTTTTAAAAATTATATATATTGCAATTCTCCAAGAAATCAGACTAACCACACATCCAAGAAGCTTGACATGAATGCTTTAACTTTTTAGCTCACCCGAGCGTACCTCAAGTGAGCTATAGTCACAGTGCGCCGTACGTCCGTCACCCGGCGTAATTTTTTTTTTTTTTACATTTTCCACTTCTCCTCTGCAACCGCTGCACAGAATTACACGAAACCTTACAGAAAACAAGTACTCCAGGTCATCTACCAAGTTTGTGTTTTTTCAAAACTTTTCCAAAACTTATGCTCATAATTTCACGAAACCTTAAAGGAAGCGAGTACTCAAGGGTCTTCACCAAATTGTCCACTATCATTCTTTTGTTTGCAACTCAGGTGAGCGATGTTGCCACCTTCGGCTTGCCTCAGTTAAAATTAGCATCGTGTCTGCATTACAAGGTTTTAAATATATATTTAAAAATTCCCTTTTAGATAAGTATATTCTATAAATAGATTTTTTTTAAATAAGAAATGATGCAAAGTCTGGTGATATCAGAGGTCCATTGTCTTGAGATGAAATATGAAGGTGTCCAATGTAGATAAAAATCAACTACTAGTATTTCTTCTATAGAGAAGAAATTATTCAACAAAAAAATAAAGAACGATTATTCTTAATTAATTTTCGTTATATTTTGCACTTTATGAAGGCAAAGGTGTCTAACGAGTGTCTGTGTTGTATGAATGAGCTTTTTACCAATGGGAGGGTAGGGGAAGGATGCTGATACAGAATTTTCAGTTAGGGAAGAGGAGAGGGCATGGTCCATGTACAAAAGACTAGTTAAGAGGTTAAGAAGTGGCTCTTATGTATGGTAAATAAGATTTCATTATTATTACTAGTATGGTATAGTAGTTATCAGTGGCGGATTCAATATATGATGCAAATCATAGGTAAAACGATCATTTTCCATATAAAATAGAGTAAATATCAGTAAATATTTAAGCTACCTGTTAGTTAATATCATTCTCAAAATTGAAATGCCTCAATTTTTATTCATTAATCAATTTCAGTCATGAAAAATAGGTCCGAAAAGGCTGAATTTCTTTAGCTTCCGAGGGGCTTCCCCCTATCAGGGCTCTGCACTTGACCCGCTGGGAACCTAGACGGTCCCCGGACCCCTCGCCATTTCTTACGCCCCCTCTAACTCAAAAGCTGGATCTGGAGCATTTCATGATGGGGTTAGATATATAAAATTATGCATTTTCCTATTTCCCTTACTGTGAGTTTGACTTTAAATACCCTGTCCTTGGATATCTGTAAAATAAATATTTTTTTCCTGTTTTGCATTAAAAATGAATAAATGATACGATCCGCCGCCCCATTACATGGTTACCGTAGTATAAAAGATCCACAATACTTTAAATGTCCTTTTAAAAGAAACATCCTTTTGTGTTATATATGTAAAGGTTATAACTATATACTTTGAAACCAACTTAATACGGAATAGTGGGTGAAAATCAATACAAAGTTATCGGTCCGCAACTATATCAGACAGATAAAAATAGTGTCTTATGTAACTAATGGCTACAAGTATGACATCGCGCTATAATTAGTTTTGCCTTCAGGTAAAGGGAAATGAAAAGTTCCTGACCAGATATTGGTGGGTTGTGGAATGCAAGTGTGAATCTAGGGAGCTGTGTTGGGGATCAAGACACCCTCCTTGGAAATTGCCAAAAATGCTTATTTTTCCCCGTTTTTATTGTCAAAAACTACGGCTTGGAACCCCCACCACCACCCCATCCTTTCTAAACGTTCAATATGCGCTATCAGGAATGTTAGAGGGAACCATGCACGGATCTAAATTTTTTAAATCATTTCTTTTTTTATTTCTTTTTTATTGTTTTTCGAATTTAGGAACCATACTGCAGTGAAGAGAGGCCCCAATCAAGATGTCTTTTTTTAAATAAAGCATTTTGACAAATTCCAGGAGCATGGGCGGATCCAGGAATTTTTTCAGGGGGTCCTGAAGTCCGAATTTTTTGAAAAGCAAAAAAAAAAAAGCAAACGCAAAAAAAAAAAAAAGAATTTATGTCAGTTCTGTTTCTAATTATTAAAACAGGTAAGTAGGGAGAAGTGGCGAGCAAAAAGCTTAAAATCTCGAATTTTCACATCATTGATTTTTGATTGTCAGTTCTAATCCACTATTCGTGTCTTTTTAAGTTTAAGACCCCCTCTGGATCCGCGCTTGAGGAGGGAGTCATTAACCACCTTTTCTCTCTCTCTCTCTCTCTCTCTCTCTCTCTCTCTCTCTCTCTCTCTCATCTACTTGAAATTTATGGATTTTATAGGAACAGGCGAAAAGATCGTTTGGGGTTTCTTTACTTTGGCGATCCTTCTGTCTTTGAATAGACAGGGTGGCCACAGAAACTGAAGAAACTCAAGAAAACATGGAAAATTATAAATAAAAATTATCTGCAGGGAAAGATCAGGGAATTTAGAAATTTGAAGGAAATCAGGGAAAATCGGGGATTTTTATAGTAGACGTTTTATAAATTGAATTCTACCTGATGAAATTGTACCTATTCAGCATGTTCACTTCATTCGTGAGCTTTTCAATTTCATAGAAATGTACATAGAAATTTCCATTTCATATACATGTATATAGAAAGTTCAATTTCATGTACATTCAATTTCAAATAATTTAAATAATTTCTTGACAAATTTCATTGTAATTACACATAACTCTAGTTGGTACCGTAATGCTCATGAATTGGACATAACATAGCATTTAGACTAGAATTAAACTGAAAAAAAAAATCGATACATATTTGATTTCTTAGATAATACTAAATAAACTAAAAAAAATTTCTGGATCCGCCCATGATACTCACCATTCCTAAAAGACTTCAAGTTTCGCATATTTGTTAAAATGCATTTTTGTCCATGCTTGTGTTAACATAATCACAATATTACCATTATACAGTTAAAACATATATCATGGGGGTAAGAGGGGCGAACGGAACGAGCCTGTGTATGGCGAACGAAGCGAGCGGAAATATTTTGAATTTTTCATAAATGTAGGCCAGTATATTTATTTTCTGCTACCAAGAAGGTCAGATTCTTTCTGGATCAGAATTTCATTTCCAAAAAGTGCCAGCCCCCCCCCCCCCCATCCCCCCTCAGGATCAAATGGTCGTCCCTTTGTAGTAGTCAGTGGTCAAATGAAATACAGAGGTACTTTCAATACATAGTACCCTTTTCTAAAATTGAGTAAGTTTAGTCAATTTTAATTATATATGAACAAAAACAGTGTAAAATTCTAACTGTTACATGCGCTTTTTGTCCGGAAATCAGTCTTGTACGAGTCGGGGAAAATCATGGAATTTTAGAGAATTTCATTTCTCAAAATCTGCTGCCACCCTGATAGGGTGGTTAAAAAATACTTACAACGATTGCTTACATTACTTCAAGGTCTGAGAAGCATTTCAATCTCGACATCCTCACTAAAGGGATCATGAATATCAACCCGACTGACAAAGTATGGTTTGGACAAGGACTTGCAAAAAAAAAAAAAGGTTAAAAGTAGCTAGATATATAATTAGAGAAGAGAAGCACGTTAGGTCAAATGTCTTTTCCAAATCATATGGACTTTTATCATTACGTGATTGGTTTTTCTTGTGGCTTAAACAACATTTTGTCTTCTTTTTTTTTTCTTGTTAAAATTTGCTTTGAAAAAGAGTCCATTTCACTCATTACGAGTCAACGTTTCGCTTTCCTGTCATACTCCATACGGGCGCTTTTAACACATGTATTATGTATCAATCAATGAAATATGCATCGGAACGGATTCAGGAAGGATACATATGACTGGGATCCGTTGCGTCAAGTCCGCTTCTGAGTTCGGAAGTGCATTCGTTGTGCCGAAAGATGAAAGAGGCGTGGCAAAGGCCTTTTCACAGCATTTTTGTAACGTATTCTTTGATTGGTGGCCTTTGGGTCGTGACCTTATATTCAGCCAATCAAATTCATTCTGCTGACGCAAACTCGAAAGCGAGTAAACAAACAGTGCGACCGCCTGCCTCAACGTGTAACAGGCAAAACAAACCAGAACTGTCATTGTGAGAGGTGGTTGTTGCCGCGATTCAAATACGTTTTATAGAATTATTTTCGACCAGCATGTTTAATATCTCTCAACTAATTCAAGCAGCAGAATATCTAGAAAGAAGAGAAAGAGGTATTGTTATTTATTTCCATCGAATTATTGAAGTTTCGATTTCTTCAATCTGTGTTGATCTTACTCAGCAATTCTTCTTCATGGTTACTTGACTTTTGTTTCTTTTTCAGAAGCAGAGCATGGATATGCAACAACTTTACCAATGCCTCCGGATTTTATAACTAGCAAAAGGAAGTCCAAACCAAAGAAATCTCAGGGAAATCGGTATATATCACTTAGTTTGATCTTGTAATTTTCACGTGTGCAGAAACCGTCGGCCATTTTATTATCAGCTGATTTTGCAGGGTTCATTGCACTTATTTTCCTCTTAGTCGACGTTGCGAGTTTCATGTGCATTTATTTCGTTTAAGTAGGAACAATCCACATACTTCATTGGAATTTTAGTCAATCAGTTTCTCTGTAACCGTAAAACGACGGCTTCTTGGTCAACCAGCAAAACAAGAAAATATGCCGCCATTTTGAATTTTTCCTAGTAGCTGTAAAGAGCTGATCATTTTCAATTAATTCAATATTCTAACCGTTTATTCCATTGAATATGATTCTGTTTATTGAGTTGAAGTTGGTCGATTTAGATTGTGATGAGTAAAATCAAATCAACTTGCAATCGAACACCGTGCGGAACTGCAGGTTCCGTATTGAACAAACCGAATTGTACGTCAGACGGTCAGTAAAAACAAATCTGCAAAGAAAAGTATCATGTAATGAACTCGCATAAAATGGGTAGTGTTTTGACCTTGTCAGACATGTAGATCGAAAGAAAGTGATATCAAAATCTGTCTTTGTGTTTGAAAACAAATACCAAATGGTTTTGGGCGCGGAATTTTCCAAAAAAAGCAAACGACCGCCAAATCAACAATGATCGACAGCTGCGTTCAGTAACGGCTCTTCTTTGAACGGCAGGTGTTTGGAATTTCTATTCGATCCTTTCAAAAATGATCAGTGATATTGCATGCTGAGTTATTCTCAAATTCCCAGACGGACAATTTTCAGATGTGATGTACAAAGTGCATGATCTACCGGTAGCCAACAATCTACATCTACTTGCAGATTCAAATTATATTACATGTAGCTTTATTTCTGGAAATGTTGTATGGATATACATGTACTTATCAATAAGATAAAATAGTATATTTTTAAGACAAACATTTCTGATGTACTATTTGTGTGCCTTGTGGAGACTATTGCATGTTTGAAGCGTGACATGGATACAGCTAGTATATATTCTACTGTGATAAGATATAAAATCAGTTTTATTTTCAATTGTAGATCCACGCACAACGAACTGGAGAAAAATAGGTTAGTTTCCTATTTTATCATAGCCCTGCAAAATAAAAACAGGTTGTTAATGTCAGCTGAGTCACATGATCAAAACAAGAACTTCTTGACTCGGGGAGGTTACATTGGTGAACTTGACCTACTTCTCTATTTATAACTGAAGTAGGCGGTACAACTCTGGAATGCTAGTAAACAAAATCAATGTTTGAGGGATTTAAAGTTACTGAGGCGATAAGAGGGTTTCCATTAATACAAGCTTAAGAAATTTGAACAAAGGGAGAGGGTTTTAAACACAAAAATTTCATTTACATATAATTTATTTACTTTTGCAATACCCCCAAAACTCACTATCACTTGGAATGAATAAGTGTTCCTCCAATGCAATAAAAAAAATCGGCTTATTCTCTCAACGTGAATTGTTATACATGCATATGGTTGCACTACATATTGCAACTGATGTGGAGAGAATAAGGTGGGTAGGGGGTTGTATTGTTATTACTGCATTGGAGGAACACTTATTTATTGAAGGGAACCAAAATACATGTATTGCATTCAATGATTGAGTTTCAGTGCCATCAATCAAAACAATTTACAGCTTAGATTCTGCCTCATACACAGAAGAAACTAGTACATGTTTACATTTTCGTCAGTTTTACGAATTCTTCAATGCAAAGTTCAAACAGTTCCTTTCATAATTCAATTGCATATATATAGGTACAATTTTTTTCTCAATTATACATGAAAGTTAAAAATTTAAGTTATATCAAAGATATGGGATAGAAAATTCTTTAAGCTTATCTTGAACAGTTCATTCAATCTTAAAACTAGAGATGCTTACCTGGTAAACAAAATTATCAATTTGACTTTTGGTCCAGTGCATGTATGTGGCAGCTCTTAATTGTTATCAACTTTAAATAATGAATCATTTGAATTTTTTTTACTGCAAATGTCCAAGGGGTATACATTTTTCTTAAAATTCTTAATTGTAGGAGAGCTCATCTTAGGTACTGTTTAGAAAAATTAAAAGATATTGTACCAGTTGGAGGAGACTCAACTCGTCACACCACTCTTGGACTTTTAACAAAAGCCAAATCATTTATTAGAGTAAGTAGCAACTTTAAAAGAACCTTTAGCGGCAGAAAAATATGTTATACATATATATATATATATACTGTCTTATGTAACAAGGAGGTTGTGATTGATTCATAACTTCATGAAATACAACATGATGTTACACAGAGGTGGTACACAACTTCATGATACACAGAATCTCATGATAAACAACCTCATGATACACAGTCTGAGATACAATCTCATGATATACAGAGCTACAGACTGAAGCACATTACCTCATGGTACACAACCTCCTGATGCACAGAGCAACAGGCTGTATTAATACACAACCTCATAATATGTAGAGCTACAGGCTGTGACACAACCTCATGATACACAGAGCTACAGACTGAAACAAAATTGCATGATACACAGAGCTACATACTGAAGAACAAACTCATGATACACAGACCTACAGGCTGATAAAGAACCAGTCTAAAACACAACCACATGTAAACCAGATAATGTATGACATATTACACAGAGCTATAGGCTGATACGAAACCAGTCTTATACACAACCACATGTAACACAGGTATGACAATTATTACATAGAGCTACGGGTTGATACAGAACCTGTCTTATACACAACCACATGTAACACAGATATGACATATTACACAGCTACAGGTTGATACAGAACCAGTCTTGTACACAACCACATGTCATGTAACACAGGTATGACATATTACACAGAGGTACAGGCTGATTTGAAACCTGTCTTATACACAACCACATGTAACACAGGTGTGACATGTGACATATAACTCAGACCTACAAGCTGATACAGAACCAGTCTGATACTGATACACAACAGGGATTTTTCAGGGTATTTTACTTTGGGTCCAGGGTCCGTTAAAATTGGGAAAAATCGCGGCGTTTCAATGAAATTGGGAATTTCCAACAGTTTAATTGATTCTTAATGGAATAAATCATTACACAGAGATATAACTCCTTCTTATTCTAAGTGTCTTCAATAGAGAAACAAAGTACTAGTAAAGCCATCTATACTTTAGATTGTGCTTCAAAGGACATCGACTTCTAGGATCTATCATCTGTTCATAGTCAGAGGGGCTACTTTTGATCATGATCAATCAGGATTCAGATTCAAAGTCTGTGTTTGACGGGGACCATATTCCCACTGTCCAAGTCGCCCCCATTCTGTTTACTGAACATGAACTACTCTCTGTTGTTTCTTTTATAGTCAGTGTCACTATCCAAATTTTTTTTTGAAGAACGTATCTATTCTCTTCAAAGAAGAGGAGAAACTCCCTTTTGTAATTTTTTGGTATCAGATTTGCTGTTGTGAGACGACATGGTCCTGGGGTTCCCAATACTGGAGATACAATTTGATGACTAAAACGTAAACCTATACCGGATACTAGTATAAGATTTATGACCAGTTTACATATCGATCATTAATGTCGTATTTCTGCTAGGTACATTGTATTTCAGTCGTCATTATTTTGCTCTTTATTGAAGAACACTTTAACAAAAAATTAAGAGGTTCAAATTGGGAAATTTCAATCATAAATTGGGAAAATACAGGTCATTTTGGCGTTGGGAATGGGTCCGATAATCGGACCCAAAAACGGACTTGAAAAATCCCTGCACAACCACATGTAACACAGGTATGGCATATTACACAGACCTACAGGCTGATACAGAACCAGTCTGACACACAACCACATGTAACACAGGTGTGAAATATTACTCAGAGCTACAGGCTGATACAGAACCAGTCTTATACACAACCACATGTAACACAGGTGTGAAATATTACACAGACCTACAGGCTGATACGGAACCAGTCTTATACACAACCACATGTAACACAGGTGTGAAATATTACTCAGAGCTACAGGCTGATACAGAACCAGTCTTATACACAACCACATGTAACACAGGTGTGAAATATTACTCAGAGCTACAGGCTGATACAACACCAGTCTGATACACAACCACATGTAACACAGGTGTGAAATATTACTTAGAGCTACAAGCTGATACAACACCAGTCTTAAAGTTATACACAGCCACATGCAGGGGCTGACAAATCCCATTGCCAGATGCCAAGGGCAAGTGCTTCCCTTGGTCGGGTAGTGGGTTTTTTTTTTGTGCATAACTTTATTACAGACAAGCTGAAATCAAGGTCGGACAATTCATTTGAAAATCTATTTGTCAGCCCCTGCAAATGTAACACAGGTAGGACATATTACACAGAGCTACAGGCTGATACAGAACCAGTCTTATACACAACCACATGTAACACAGGTATGACATATTACACAGAGCTACAGGCTGATACAATACCAGTCTTATACATAACCACATGTAACACAGTTATGACATACTACACAGACCTACAGGCTGATACGGAACCAGTCTTATACACAACCACATGTAACACAGGTATGACTTATTATACAGAGCTACAGGCTGATAGAGAACCAGTTTTATACACAACCACATGTAACACACGTATGACATATTACACAGACCTACAGGCTGATACAGAACCAGTCTTGTACACAACCACATGTAACACAGGTATGACATATTACACAGACCTACAGGCTGATACGGAACCAGTCTTATACACAACCACATGTAACACAGGTATGACATATTACACAGACCTACAGGCTGATACGGAACCAGTCTTATACACAACCACATGTAACACAGGTATGACATATTACACAGACCTACAGGCTGATACGGAACCAGTCTTATACACAATCACATGTAACACAGGTATGACATATTACACAGACCTACAGGCTGATACAGAACCAGTCTTATACACAACCACATGTAACACAGGTATGACATATTACACAGACCTACAGGCTGATACGGAACCAGTCTTATACACAACCACATGTAACACAGGTATGACATATTACACAGACCTACAGGCTGATACGGAACCAGTCTTATACACAATCACATGTAACACAGGTATGACATATTACACAGACCTACAGGCTGATACAGAACCAGTCTTATACACAACCACATGTAACACAGGTATGACATATTACACAGACCTACAGGCTGATACGGAATCAGTCTTATACACAACCACATGTAACACAGGTATGACATATTACACAGACCTACAGGCTGATACGGAACCAGTCTTATACACAACCACATGTAACACAGGTATGACATATTACACAGACCTACAGGCTGATACGGAACCAGTCTTATACACAACCACATGTAACACAGGTATGACATATTACACAGACCTACAGGCTGATACAGAACCAGTCTTATACACAACCACATGTAACAAAGGTATGACATATTACACAGACCTACAGGCTGATACAGAACCAGTCTTGTACACAACCACATGTAACACAGGTATGACATATTACACAGACCTACAGGCTGATACGGAACCAGTCTTGTACACAACCACATGTAACACAGGTATGACATATTACACAGACCTACAGGCTGATACAGAACCAGTCTTGTACACAACCACATGTAACACAGGTATGACATATTACACAGACCTACAGGCTGATACGGAACCAGTCTTATACACAACCACATGTAACACAGGTATGACATATTACACAGACCTACAGGCTGATACAGAACCAGTCTTGTACACAACCACATGTAACACAGGTATGACATATTACACAGACCTACAGGCTGATACGGAACCAGTCTTATACACAACCACATGTAACACAGGTATGACATATTACACAGACCTACAGGCTGATACGGAACCAGTCTTATACACAACCACATGTAACACAGGTATGACATATTACACAGACCTACAGGCTGATACAACACCAGTCTTATACGCAACCACATGTAACACAGGTATGACATATTACACAGACCTACAGGCTGATACAACACCGGTCTTATACACAACCACATGTAACACAGGTATGACATATTATACAGAGCTACAGGCTGATACAGAACAAGTCTTATACACAACCACATGTAGCACAGATATAGAATGATACACAACCTCTGACATATTACACAGTGCTACAGGATGGTCATCTGATGATGCAATATAACCAAGTCACAAATACTACACAGAGCCTCAATGGATCTGATTGGTTGACTTCTTTTCCTCAACTAATTCAACTCCTATACCTCAACCCAAAGATTCAATTTTTTAGCCCTTTAAGCACGTTATGGGTAGCTTTGAATTTTCAAAAGCACAAGTGGTACATGTATATTGAAAGTGAGCAAAAATGCATGTAAGCATATTTATAACTTCAGGCATTAGGGGTATAATTCTCTACTTCCCGTTGTTTGATAACAGAAAAAAAAATAAATTCAATGTACAACGAAGTTGGCCGAAGACGCACAACTTCTGCAATGTCCAGGACCTTAAATTTTCATGGTTAGTTGAATAAAATTAGTGTTGTAAAATCAGAAACATTTTACTTATACTGATTATCGGAATAATCAGACGTTACACTTGTTTAAAATTGTTGTATGTTCGGTATCTTTTCAGAAGGAGAATACTATTACTAAGTGCTTGTGATTTAAGAATTCGATTTTTATTTGAAATCATGGAAATAGATTTTATGTTGAACATTGTTTGTTCTTCATAGCAAAATCTCAATGTTTGCTTTAGAAGGAGGGCCTTCCTTTTATGCCCGGGATATGGATAAATGTGCTCCTCCTCGACTGGTAACATTAGCATGATTAGCGCGTCTAGTTTTGTTTTGAATTATAGCGAAGATGTATCGCACTTACCGTACATCATTTCGCGTCAAAGTAACTTCAACAGCGACTATCGATTATCAAAACCATTATCAATAGTTGGCGACTTTCAAGTTTCAGTGACGATATCGGCGACTATCGTTACAACACTAAATAAAACATTAAAAAATATCAAATATCTAAAAACATATAAGATATGGAAGAACATAATTTCTAGCTTTTCGAGGATATTGTTATTACATACTCCTAATACCTTAAACATATCCTTGTTTGAATATACACATGTATATAACATTTTTAAATATAAAATTCTATTTGTAGACTCTTGAAGACAAAGAGAGGAAACAATCTGCTACTAAAGATCAATTACGTAGGGAACACCGGTTTCTCCAAAGGAGATTGGAAAGTTTAAGGGAAGGACAATACAGAGTTCGGCAAGAACGAAGTATTAGTGAATGTAGCACAACTACAAATTCTACCTCTTCAAATTCTGAGTCAGGTAAGTCAGGAACTTTTTTTTCTGCTTTAAATTTGCTATAGGTATTAATTGAAATAATTTAAAAGAAGTCCTAATGAATTTAATTGATATATAACTATATCCACATGTAGTAACTAGCATTTACTAATGATGAAGTTCTGCCTGAATGCAAAAGTTTGAACCATTTGGAAGGACAGAGTGATTTGATGAAATCTTGCTGTCATCACCCTAGAGTCTTGCTTTAACACAGCAAGTTTGAACGACAGCAGTTGCTGGATTGCTTTCTTAAAGTTTGATGACTTATTTAACAAGTTCCGTCTTTCTTAGAAAAGGAACTTTAAAAATGAAGTTGTAAACAACAGAAAGCAACTTGGTTATTATTGTTGTTCACACTTGTTGTTAATTTGACTGTAAAGTCATAAATTTGGTTTCTAATGTGCAATGAAATAAGTAATCTGTATCAAACAATAACATTATTTGCTTTATACTAAAGTTTATACTACTGGTGTAGGCTGTTATCTAATTTCTAAAATCACCTCAAACAATATACTATCACATATATATAAGATCTCAAATGGATTTTCATTTCATACGATGTATTATGAAACGAGTTGTGTGTTTTATATCCCCGAGCCTTGGCGAGGGGATATAAAACGCACAACGAGTTTCATAATACATCGTATGAAATGAAAATCCATTTGAGATTCTTTTTATCACATGATATTGCCAAAAAATGTGTATTTCTAACGTGAAATCAACGTTTCCGAGAACTACAGAGGCGAACCACGCCTTATCTTGAGGTCGTCTGCTACGCCATGAGAAGTAGTGTCCCAATCATATAGATATTCTGTGCGTAAGAGAAAAGTATTTCAATTTTGAATAGTATTTTAATGCAAGAATTAATTCAACAACAACAATTTTAATCACTGATATTGACTCTTTGTCTGAATTTAACAGTTGACCGATATTTGAAAGGTCACATTTGTCAAGGTTTATGTGATTCGGTTCCAAACTTGACCAATCGCATTCAAGCAGAGCGATATGTAACGTGTTATCATATTATATATTTATGAAATGACTTTATGAAACTGCATAACGGGTGTATCATGTGATAAAATGAGATCTGAGGTGATATATCTGGAGCATTAATGCATTAACTTTTATACCAGTATAATGAGATTGAAGATATCAAAATTATGATATGTATATTTGCCTATTTCAGATGAAATAGATATTCTAGGGTATGGAAGTGCACCGAGTGACACAGATGATAGCAGCGGAAGTGACGGCTACACGCACGCAAAACGTCTAGTAATGAATTCCTCTCCAGAGTTACTCTGAAACTGGCAGGACCCCGGCACCGAGGTGCCCGGGCTTTATTTTATTATGTGTATGTTTGTGAGCACTGCTGTTGTCTGAATGAAAAATGACAGGCTCTGTCAGATCTGTTGTAATTGTAAATTAGAAAGTATGAAAAAGATCTAAATTTTTATGTATGTTTGTGTGTATGTACATGTATGTAAGTTAGCCATTGTATTTTTTCATTATTTTTCATTTGATATTTGTTCGTATCAGGCTAGACGTATGTAAAAAGCTTGTTAGAAAGTTGCTGTACAGTGCTTGAAGATAGATTATATATATGAATTATGATATTGGCAAGTCTTATTTTACAAGAGAAATATTTATTTCTTTGGACTAAATGTGATGTATTTTGCCAGTAAGAATCTTATCCATAAGAAGGCAGCAGTTGGGGTGTATGGTCAGAAGGCAGTCCTATACAAATTAAAGTTCTCTGCAAATAATAATCCTATGTACATTATGTCTATATGTAGACTTTGATGAGTGACCAGCTATGTATTTTCCTTTACGGTCACTTTTTACTCGGTGATTTAATATTAGCAGAGAAGTCTTGGATCTTCAGTGAGACACAGTGAGGTTGCTGTTATAGTTAGTGATGACCTGCCCTGCACAGAATTGAAGTGTGAGTGAAAATGTAAGAAATACGGATTATTCACGGTGGATATTATAATTGAGTTTACTGAATATAATTTTTATTTAATTATGAAAAATGTGATACAGTTCATTGATATCTTTCTCCTTATTTGAGTATGTACTACACCAATAAGCTTTCCCAATGTTGTTAAAATTGATGCCTTTCACTACGCACTAATTGGTCGATTTCAGGGATGAAATTTTTATTTTTATAGCTTCAGTCTATTGGGGGCTTGCTTCTGATAGATTTAACTATATACATCAAAGGCATGGTGAGTGCTTGATTAATTCAGGTGTGAGGCAGGATTTTGATTTTATTTGAGATGAAAAGATGAATTATAATGTCATAGTTTGTGCACATACTAATGTTATATTGATCTCAGAGGAAATTACGATCCAATTTTCTACGATCTATTTCCACCAAAGACAGCAATTATTCCTCTTTTGTTAGTTTTTGAATGAAAAGAATGTCAATTGGTGTGTTAATTACTTTCAATTTATGTCATGAGTTTAAAAGAATTTGGTGCAAGATGTGTAAAGAATGTCACTCTTTCTGGGAAATGTCGCTTTCAATTTTGCTCCACTTTTCTTGATTTTTGAAGTAGAGAGTTTCAGTTGAAAGACCCTTTGTTTACACCCCTTTGTAAATATACAAGCTTTGTGGTTAATAAAGCAAAGACAATGTTCTGATGTACCCATGTAAGTACAGTCTGGGCAGCCTATGAGATTCGGTTTATATAAGCTATGACATACATGTACATGTATTCCATAGACAAATGTAAATAGATATTTATTTTTATGTTGAAATCTAACTTATTGACAGTCTTTTATGGAAGAAAAATAATCTTTTACTTTCCGTGGTAGATTTTAGATACAGCCTTTCTAAAGTACATACTTGTACTACTAAAACAAATTATCATTTGGTGTTTCGAGAAAAGTTTATATGTTTTGAGATTGGTTTTTCAAGAAAAGCTTCTATAATTTGAGATTTCTGGTTTTTCGAGAAAAGCTTCTATGTTTTGAAATTTCTAGAGGCAACTGATGCTTAAAAAAATGACTAAATTCATGTATCCTAAAGATACCGATAATTCAGCAGTGATGTGTCGAGTGTGTACATTGGCAATGTTGTGTCTATAATCTACAGAACTGTGTATTTTTAAAAATATTGAAGCGTTAATCTGTGATATCTACTGGATATGTGCAAACTAGATGTAATCCTGTATAAATGTCTACTTAATAAAATGGCATACTTTGATGTGTACAGATAATTCCATGGCACAATGATCAAAATTATTGTTACTATAATCCCATGAAAGTAATGTCTTGAGTTCATATATTTGAATGAACAATTTTCTCATTTCCTTTTGTTTTCTGAATAGATCAGCCAATTATATTACCTCTTTTCTCCTTGTGCATTCAGTTGTATAACCAGAAGATGAGCTTATTTCTTAAAATGGTGCAGACAAGTGCTTAATCACCGATCTGATTTATTGATACAAGTGCAAAAATTTTTTTTATGACATGCTGAAACATGCTGTCTATTTTGTTTTGTTGATGTTCTATGTATTTTCTGTAGGATTTAACATTGGTACATTTCCCCTCTTTCCTCCCTACCATACCTGATATGGATGTGTCTTTATAAAATTAAAATTATAAATGAGAGCTTCAGTGAATATTGGATGACCTCTACAGTACAAACTTTTCAGGTAGCAAGATCTGTGATACTTGAAATACAGTGTTAAGGAGAGGTGGCATAATCGGTGCTTGATCAATCCTAGGGTATGTGACATTACCTGTTTATGCATCACTATACAATGCTCATGTTATATAAAGATCCTGCTTGAGAATTTGATTCCAATTGCAAATACCGGTTACAAGTGTGCTAGATTTGGGGGAAATGAACCACACTTATGTAATACTGAATGATATATATGTGAACTGAATGATGGAAATGTTTCCTATATTTTATTAGAATATTTCATTCAAGAATATCAAAATGTGCGAGATGATCTGGACTTTAACGAGCAAGTCAAGTTGTATGTTTTAAAAAAATATAATGTTTAAACACTAAGTGTACATTATAAGTTATTGTTGATAACAGAGGATGTTGCAATACTTGGCATGTTAGGGAGGTAAATGTGTGCATGTGTAGTTGTGTATGATTGTATTAAACATATTGAACCCTTAGTCAGCAATAATATGCTGGTTGTTACGGAGACCTTAAACATACATCATTGTGTAAAAATGTACAATTGTCATTTAAATTGTTATTTTCTCGAAAGAGAAATAAAGTCTACAAAACGATTTACTTCTTTTCTTTTTTGGAAACCAAGGAAAACGAGAATTATGGAATGCTGTTATATTATGGGTCCTCGGGCAAGGAAAAAAATTATTGCCTGCGGAGAAAAGTACACAGATTGCTGTGAAATGAATCGGAAGACTTGCTGATTTGTATTTGTGATATATTCACCTTCGGATACGTAATGTTCACTCATTTGTGACAAAATAAATATGAAAACAAGACGAATGACACTAAAAATAGATTGTGTGTATGAAACGGGCATGTTGTAAACAATTTTAAAACCGGGCATTGTAATCTGGACTGATTTATGATGGAGCTGTTGAAGTTTGCGAAGAAATAACAGAAAATAAACTTTAATGTATTGGCGAGGAGATCCATATCTCGCCAATAAAAAAAACGAAAAGAAAAAAAGAGTATTTGTGGATATAGAGTGTTCATTGTTATTTATTATATTAAACTTCCCTACGGAGGACACTACTTCATTCTCTGAAAAAATCGCCAACCCTCCCCTTTCCCCGTTTCTGTTCCCATGTATTAAAAAGATCGATGCATCTCAAAACTGAATATGGCATGTCAATTTTATAAAACCAGCAGGGTCGATCGCTTAAGTAAGTTGAACTTGGAGTGAAAATTCGAACCCAACGCCCCCCCCCCCCCCCCCCCTACCCCCCGGTCTTCCCTCATATCGGACAAAAACAGCAAGGTCGCTTTGACTTGACCTGACCGTTCGTGAGTTGGCAATTTGTCACACCAAGTACGTATATGAGCTGGCTACCACGCTGTGATACGTTGTTCATTGCTATGTAATTCAACACATGACTGTGGTAACTATAGACTATCTTACTATAAGCAGGTTATAACATAGTACTTAATGGCATGTAAATGACTTCGTTACAAGCTGCTTAATGGGGCATGCAAGTTCGCTCAATTTTACAGCTTTGATTGGGGCAATCAACTTGGTTTGTCAGTTGGATATATTCAGGGTTTCTCAAGCTTGAGACGGACAAATGTGCGAGCAAACTGAAATCTTATCTTAAAAATCTTTAAATTTAGATCTAAATTTTCCTACTATGACTAAATTTCTATTACTCAGACTGGTATCAAATGTAGAAGTCGTGTCAGATCATTTAAAATGGAAAAAAAAACCAACCCACAGGATTTCACGACGAACGATCGTTATTTAAGAGGAACTTGTATATTTTTTAGATGATACAAATACTTTGATACTGATATATATACTTAAAAGATTATTTTATCCACTCGACTCGTAAACGGCACAAATAGTACCAAATAGGAATTCATAAGTGGAGATAAAAATCTTTCCTAGGGGAATGGTACATGATTACGAAGGGCTAGATTTATCGTATAATCCACAAGAATTGATGTTTTGATATCTAAATCACATTTTTATTTTCATCGAATTCGTCATTAATCCCCCTTTACCCCCTCTTTCCATAGCTGATTAAAAACTACAGTAGTCCCTCCCTCTTTCCAGAACTGCATGAGTTGTCTGAACTAAATGATGTACCCCAAAAGGTTATCTAGAGGAGGGAAGGGGTACAAGGAATCAACCTCATTGTAAGATCCCAAAATGTCGATTTTCCCCGCTTTTACGTATAATTTTCATAACTATAGGCTGGAACATCCACGTTGCCCCCCCCCCCCCCCCCATTTCATCTAGATGGACCAGCGTCCAGTAACGTACAGTTCTTCCTCTATTAAGTAAAATAATTACTGTAAATTAATTCGTTGCGCTCGTAAAATTTTCACGATGTTCGATCCACGACCATCTAATGCGAAAATAAATAATGTATGGCAATGTGATAGATCAAATATTCAAAGCAGTCTTTATGTATGTATGAAATTTATACCAAGGTTGTTAGGTTATTGACGTGCCTTGTCAAACATGTATTTACGCACGCTATCTTTCCAGCCCTGTTCAGTAAAACAATAAGTTAATACCACATGCAACAATAGACCGACACCGATACCCTGCCCATCTAGATAGTACGTATAGATAGTATCTGTTCTAATACATAGATAATCTGCCATCTATAGACATACATATTGGACTAAAAGAAAAAGGCAAGTCACGAGGGACATCTATATGAACATAACTTATTGATTATAACTAGCTCGCCTGTACAACACCGACGTCCTACGGCGAGCGAATGATGTCAAAGGGTTCATCCCACTCATAATTTTTCACCAAAATATATTGAAAGCGCAGAAAAATAGCTTGTTGCAATTGTACCTCTACCTTTGGAAATTTTTAATTATCAGACAGAGAAAGCCTGGATCCGCTTACGGATTTTTTTAAAACTTTTTTCGATGATCACTATTTTATGACACTATTCTACTATATAATAACCGTTCTCTAGTTCTGTATACATATACATTTTTGTATTTTGATTGTCACGATGGACGTGTAGAACATCATATAGCAATGTCTACGGTTGATTTAGTAGTCCCAGAGCTGGGTTGCCTTCACTGAAGGGCTGGTTTTGGTCAGGAATTTCGGATTAGATTCGACCATAGATTCACTGGGAGCCTAGGAGGCCGAATGACCTCTTGTCGCACTCGATATCTGTACCCGCTCCTACTAGGGAAAATTCAAATTTTATATTTTCGACGAGTCACTTCATTGACGCTAAAAATAGTACCTTAGCGAATCAGGTACTTCTACATGATAAAAGCCAACAAACATACGATAAGCATAAATAATATTGACGTCATGAATGTGTACTTTCATTTTCTTTTCCCACCTTAGGTTTATAAAAAAAATGTTCAATTATATTCATAACCATCCTAAATTTAACTTAAGCAGATAATATTATAGCCAGTCTTTCCAAGGAAGAAAAATGGTATGCTATGAGTCATTATTTATGGAGAAATTAACCACCAAAAATGACAATTTCTCTAATGTATTTTTGTGAGGTCAAAAAATCATATTTCCACCGAGAGGATTTTAGAGGACTTTTGATATGTTGTTCCAATTATGTCAACGTACAGCATAACACAAAAAACATTTCTTTTGCAACTAGTTCGATTTCAAATGATGACAAATCAAAATATGACTGGACTAATAATTATTCGATGCGGAGCCGGTCGGGTTATTTATTTTCCAGTGACTGAAGGTTAGAATATTTATTTTAAACCTTAACAATCCTGACAAGCGAAAAAAAAAAAAAACTACAACAACAAAAAGACACACACTGAGAATGTTTTATATTATTTTAAAACAAGATGCAGGACTCTTTCTGGGCACAACAATTTTATAAAATCTATAGAGCAAGTAACCATATTTCGCCGTATTTTTCGTACATTTCTTTGAAAATCTCGAAACTTGGAGGCTAATTCAATAATTACTTCTGCTAGAATTAAATTTAACTCCATTCTCGATTGAAATACTACAAAAAGAATTTATTTTACGTAGTGCAGTGTTTCCTTATAAAACGTCAAAATATTTCGTTTCCATGTTTTCGGGGGTGACCATATTTCGCCGTTTTTGTTGATATGTATCATATTTACACAAAAACGGACAAAAAATTGTGATTTCATTTTCAGGAAATGTTTCGTCACCACTACTTCTATGAAATCATGCCAAATAAATGTTTTCTATTTTTTATTTTTATAAAAATTTCGGATGTTTACGTCTAAAATTTGATGTTTTCGTTAAATTTTCCCCGTTTTGTGGTATTTTTTGGTCAAAATTGAGTGCAGGATATATCACAATTTATCAAAACATGACTACTACGGTCATATTTGAAAGGATATAGAAAAATAAACTCGATGAACATTTCCCATAACCAGTGAGAAGCAATAAACTATGAAACGGCGCGATACATATGATATGTATTAGACCGTATTCAGGCCGTAATTGTTGTTTTATACTGATTGGTTGTAATATAAAACAACAATTACGGCCTGAATTCGGTCTACATGTACCACCTGCATATCTAAATTGAGTTTTCACAGCACATGGGGGAGGGGTATGCCAAGAAAGTCTTTGCAGGTAGTTAGTGTGTAATGTACAATTGACATATTTCCTACAAGACTTGAAGTATGTTTCAATAAAAAAAAATGCAATTTTGTTTAGGTTTGCAATTTCAATAAATCTATGTCTAAAATATATCCTAGAAGGGCAAGCGGAGCGAGTCCGATTTTTTTTAGTACGGCGAGCGAAGCGAGCCTATAAATTTTGTTGTGTTGCTCGTAAAGCAAATCTGAAATTTGTTTTAGTGTATGGCGAGCCGGAAATTTTTGGAATTTGAACAAATGTGGGCCAGAATAACCAAGAGGGTCAGGTCATTTTTTTATAACATTTTCTTGGTCAGAATATTTCTTTTATAAAAGTGCAAGCGCCCCTCCCCCACCTTAGAATCAAATGGTTGTCCCCTAACGCTTTGTTGCGTTTTCCTGAATTTCTTTTTTTTTTTTACTGAATTTTAATGTATAGAGTAACTCGTCTGAAACAATTATTCCAGCCATCGGTCACCTGAAAAACAAAGGGAAAAGGGAGTTCGTACCCCGTCTGTAAAATCGGAGGGGACCACTTTTGTTGCGGAATGGTGACTTGACTTTGAACAGTATATCGAGTTCTACAAACAAGTCCAACAATGGTTGTTGTTGACCTACTTTTATAGATGTTATCGTCCTGTGGAAGTTGGTTTTCTGAAATATTCTCTGTCATGTATTAATTGTTTTGAGGATCACTGACGAGGGTTAAGTACCCGAAACGTGCATGTCTGGTCCATGCTGCCAATTTATCTATTCTTAAATGATGCTATTCAATTTGAAGACGTTTAACATGTACATTATACTTTTGGGATGAAACTTGCAGTGGAGCTTATGAATGATGAAATTCAGATTAGTATTAACTTGACTTGTTGTCAAATCTTAACAGGCGTTTCTGCCCTTTGGAAAATGTACTCTGAACCTTTCTGTACTATCGTTATGAATGTTTATTATGCTGCTTCCTAGATGGCGACAATGTCGGACATGAATCCTCATTGATATGAAAATATAGGGAACCACGGAAAAAGTTATCAAAGAAAAGGTTACCACGAAGACGAAGTCGCAGTGACCACATCGGAATACAAACGCTCACGTCCTAAACAAGAAACCGACACTACGTAAGACAATATCCACGGCGAAAAAAAAAAAAAGCCTGAGACAAACGAAGAAGACAAACAAGCAAAGCAAGGGCACTATTGTAACATGCATGGCAGTACATGAAAGAAGGGAGACCAGTGTGCTACGGACAGCCATTTGCCAGATCTTGGAACTAGGCGTGGTTAATCGGATTACATGCACAAAAACCTATGCTCAAAAACGTTATTCTCTGACTTCTATTGTCATTGGTAAATGAGAGAATATGATCGATAATCGGGAATGGTATTGCCGATTATCATTAAAAAAAGTACCTCCAAAAATGATAAAAGATGAAATTGGTCTGAATGTTACAAATGTACATGCAAAACATTGCACTTAACTAAAGCTTGATAAAAACGAAATGTAGATGTCAATAAAATGTATTCATTCCTGGGTATTTAGGAAAAATGATAAAAATTCTGCCGTAGATCTGGTTCACCGGTACATTTTCCGATTTCTCCACAAACTCTTGAATAATTCTTACAATAGGCAAGTATCGAAGTTATCTTATCAAACTTTACTCTTTTATTCGATCTGTCAAAATTACTATCAATGGATCTGATTGGCTGGTTAACACATCTAATCTATACATGAAAGGTACTCTAGATAGTTTTGTTTAAAGACAAGCTTGCCTTGCGCATTTCGATTTCGCTTCGTCTGCTGCTTCAGTGCTTATTCAGTTTGCAAAACACTCCGGTGAGCGATGTGGGCTCACTCAGGGCTCTTGTTTCCTTAGCCTTTTTTTCAATTGAAGCAATACTCTGGAAATAAAGCGGTTTATCAGGGGAGTGGTTGGTTGTGTAGCTGTATGCCTTTTATTTGCGGGGGAGTTAATTTTTTTTCCTTTCCATACTTCTCTTTCCTTATGCACAGTCGATGGATTCCGGAATATATGGGTTTCCTGCTATTCAAAAATCCCCATGCTTCCTGAACCAGTTCCGGATTGAATAGATGCTACTGTATTTATATACATACAACTCCAAATTAACGCACGGTTTTTATGCACAAGGGAGATAAAAGAGATTTTGATTACTAACAGATGGTTCAGATTTTTTTTACTTAGAAATATTATATCTATCATGTATAAAAAGCAAAAAGAGGTTAAAACAATCTATCATGTATAGTATATAGTACACAACCACAGGGTCTAGGTTTCTTTTCTTTGTAAGAGACATCTGCAGATGAGGAGGAGGGGTAAAGTTAGACCCCGTGAGATCCTTTACTGGAATGAAAAAATAGCCCACAAAAGTAAAATGAATGAAAATTGCATGCCTATGTTACTAACCTGGATTCGATTTACCAAAGTGCACGCATATATTTTACGATATTCTTTTGAGTTTACGAAGAAGCGAAGTTTCGGTGCGAAAAACGAAGAACTTTACGATGCGAAAAAGCAAAAAACATTGTAGCTTTGCTTTGCTTTTTCGCATCGTAGCTTCGCTTCTTCGCATCGTAACTTTGTACTTCACTTCTTCGCTTGTTCGTAACTTTGATTGTTCGCATCGTAACTTCGCTTTTTCGCGACTTTGCTGCTTCGTAATTACGCTTCTTCGTAACTTTGCTTCTTTGCAAATTCATATCTTTGCATTCCTGTTGGACAAATATGAAAACTACCGGTAACTTGCCGTCAACTTCATTTTCCGAAAACTACGATGTTCTTTTGGGGACACCGCTTCTTCTCGTATCAAATTATAGACGCAAAGAAGTGAAGTTACGATCTTAGGTCAGTTTTTATAAAATAAACTTGTCAAAAGAATCTTCTTTTAGCAGCAAAATACCAAGCGCTTCCGCATAGAGTTACAGGATGATATAGTAACGCCTTCGTTCGCGTGAGGGCGAGTGTGTTAGTGTGTACGTCACTTTTTTTCTTTTATACAGCCTAGAGGGTGCCTTTTTTTATCGGATCTCTGTAAAACTTTATACACTAATTCGTCATGACACAAGAAATAAACTTAAAGGTTTCGAGGGTCATAGGTATACAGTCAAGGTAACAGGCTGGAAATTGTCCAAATCTAGTCTAGAGGTGGAATTTTCAATGGATCTTGGTCATACTTTGTACACTTATTTCTTATGACAAGTGCTCTCTAAATATACCTCTATTCTTGACCAGAAAACATTACCATCATATAAATGATAATTTTAATGATTCTCATAATTATGATGGGCCTAAATAATGTCATATAAAGTAGATTTAGACAGTATTTACCTTGTTGAATCGAAGAGGATTCCCGTGCAATAGATTATTTGCGTATCACGTGATATGCTACCATGTATTAGATAAATCTTTTGACAAGTTTGCTAAAATGATTCTTTCTTTTCATGAATTTCATTAACTAACCTAAGCCTTCTTGTGATACATATAAATACAGTGACCTCTCCATCAAATATGGAAGAAGTATACATGTACTTAAGCATTACTGACAACACAGGCTAGCATCTCAGGCGCTCAGAAGGATATTGAATGTGATGATCTAAACCAAGTTATAAATAGAATTATGTATAGGAGGTTGCGGGGAAATTGATAAATGCTCTACATAATCTAATCAGATTTTGCAAGCTAAGCATTTAAATGATTAAGTATGTGACCTATTTTAAAGTTGCCATATCAACAGTGTATTATTGCAAAAAAATTGATGTAGAAATATAAGTGTACCGTCATGCACTGTCAATACGTACTATCTGTACTGTCAAAACTCTACACGTACTACAAATAAAAATTCGTGAATAAATATTACTATCAAAGTACCATCAGATATGAACAGATGACAGACAGTCAGACAAACATAATACTGTAAATATGAATATATTTATTTACAAATAAATCGATATAATGATTGCGATGATAAGATAACAAAACAACGATGATAAGACAATACAATGGCGATGATAAGACAATACAACTACGACGATTTAACAATACGATAGCGACCATAACATTGACTATACGATTGCAATTATCATGTATATGATGACGATAGCGATAGTAAGATGATATATAATGTCGAAGATAATACGATGACAAGACAATACGATGGCGAAGGTATACAATGCCATGGAAATGATAAGATAATATGATTGCTATTATAAGAGAATACGATGCATGACGATGATAATATACGATGGATTCGTTTCGTCGCCATCGTTTCGTTGCCACCATAATATCGCTACATCTTCAGTGTATCATCGCCATCGCAACATTGTATCATCACCATAGTAACATCCAATTACTTCCGTCTTGCTATGCCACTTTAAAACAGTACTGACATTTGAAACAGTACCGGCTTCAAGTATTTCATAAGCCACTGTGAAATACTTAATCAATCATCTTTCTTTGTCTTCTGTTCTTGTTCGGGTCAATTTTAACCGTCATATATTTTAACTCGACAAGACCTGACATCAGTTTGTCTCGGCATGTGTTTATCAACATGACAATATGTGTCAAGGTGTGACCCACTATTGACTACTCATTGTTTCCTGGTCGGATATTTATAGATCTGTGTATTCCCAAGCCGGTGGAATTTCGTTTAAGGATAAATATTTTTTCTTGTTGTTTCGGAAATCCCTCTGTTCATACTGAAACGAAAGGAAAAGAAAGCAATTACATTAACAGAATGCATAAAAGGAAACCAGAATCGATTTATCAATAATTATTGTTTGAATTTATGCACTTCAAAATGTTACTCCCCATTTATTATGGGCCGAATCGATAATATTTCTTCGGTC
Organism: Pinctada imbricata; assembly: GCA_033119305.1. Taxonomy (NCBI): domain Eukaryota; kingdom Metazoa; phylum Mollusca; class Bivalvia; order Pterioida; family Pteriidae; genus Pinctada; species Pinctada imbricata. The sequence goes on from VSWD01000008.1 coordinate 61,229,060, forward strand.
TCTACAGCTCAATTTTCCTAATGAATCTAACTACATCATATTTTATGTACAAACAGAAAAGAAGAGCTTTTTAATAATCTCAGGGTCCAGGTATCGTTGCTTTATAGTCACAAGCCATCCATATTGCCAAGTCATAAGAAAGGGGCTATAGACTTGCAGAACTTAGCAGCCGCGGACTCGGGATGTTGTAAACGTAGTTAGTTAATTCTTCCGGAGCCCGATGTCAATATCCCACAATGATACCTGCCTTTTCCGATCTCGTGCCACAGGGATCATACAGACGGGTATCATTACGAGTTGAGGGCGCCAATCTCAGGATTACATTACAGAAATGGGAAGGGACTCGAAAATGGACCCACATAGAAATCAAATCTTAGGATTTGACCTATATAGTATATGTACTTCCGGTTCCTTTTCCGGGGTTGGGGTTTCTTCAATAAATGCTACAACTTTGTCTGAAATCTCTATGGAATGATACGAATTTCGTGTTTTACAAATGATGCTATCTTCCATCGCATTTCTCAAAGACAAATGTGTAGATAAATTAGACTTGTTTAATTATAACAAATGATGCTTCGTGAAGTCATTAACTTCCTTTATGAACGGTATCACATACTGCTAGATTGGCTTTAGTGATCGCTATACAGCGTGTCTGAACATCCATCATTCTGTAGATAAAATCCCTATCCAACAATCAATAACCAACTATTAAATTATGTCGATTCACTCTTTATATTTCATTTCTAACGGATATTCATTTACATTTCATATCAATTTCCTGATTCGTTAATGATGCATTCATATTGAGGCGGTATATTTGTGACCAGCAATCATTTAAAGGTATTAATATCGGTGACCACTCAGTATTCCGAAGGTCTTAAAAGACGAAGGTTCGATAGTTCGAAGGCCCGATAATTCGAGGGACTGATAGTTCGAAGGTCCGATAGCCCGAAGGCCTGATAGTCCGAAGGTCCTATAGTTCGAAGGTCCATAACTCCGAAGGCCCGATACTCCGAAGGCCCAATAGTCCGAATATCCAATAAAATTCCTAAATTTGCCATACTAGTAAGGGACTTACCATTTGATTTTTAGGGGGAAGGGTGGGGGGAGGAAGACTTTTGCCAGCTGGAAAATTTTTGTTGGCCATTTTAAGAGCCGGATTGTTTCTTTCTTTTTATAATCTCTTTTTCCAATGTTGAAAATTACTCTAAAGTTTAAATAATTCAGCGTGATTTTTCGGTCATTTTATTCATCAAACACTTACAATGTAATTAGTTCATCTCTTGTCAGCAGATCATTTCATTTTAATTTCTTCAATGGCATATGATACCTATAATCTATTCACTTAAATATCGATCATACTCAATTTAACGGAGACAGGCTATATGGTGCTAATGATTTTTGAATTTGATTAAGTCACTCCAAATTGCATAAAGTTTGTTCCATTTTTACTTGTACTTAGTTTATGACTTTTTTTTGCAGCCTATGCAGCTATTGAATTGAAACTTGGTATACACCTCCATAATAATGAATAACAGATCTGATTTTACTTTCGCGATTAACATTTTTTGCAGAGTTATGGACCTTGAACTTAGAATAGCGCTTAGCCCTAGGACCTTCAAATTTTCCATGTGGGTTGACTTTAGCAAGTCAAAGAACCTAATGGTTTTTTTTAAAGCTAGGGGTCAAAGGTCAATGTCATTTTGTGGCTGAAGGCAACGTGTTTTTTCTATTTGGAAATTTTTATTTTGACTGATTATTTAAATACTATTTTCGATTCAAACTTTGTACACCCGAAGACATGTTTTTTTTTTTCATATTGTTGGTATCTTAATCATGTTAAATGAGACTTGTGTTTAAAGGTCAAGTCATTTTAAGAATTAAACTGACATAATTGCATTCAATTTCACAAAATTAATACCCCGACGGGCGTATCTTGCAGCGTTGGCGTTGCTATTTCTAACTTACGTGCGATTGCAGAGATCTGTTTCAAACAACATATGATGCTACCTTTTAAATCTGATTTGATAATTGGGTATATATTCAATTCAACTTCTTTGATAATATCTCTTTCAGCCCCATCCCCCTCCATTTAGATTTCTAAATCTGCCAATATCAATTGTACAGGAGGTATCTTGTATCAAGTTCATATCTACAGGGCATTCGGACTTACAAACCTTCGGACTATCAGACCATAGAACCATTAGGCCTTCTTACCATCGGACCTTTAAATCTATGGTCTAATAGACCTTCGAAATATCGGATATTCGATTTTTTTAGGTATTTCGGATTATGGATCCCTTTGTATACTTGAATGCAGTACTTTCGGTCTATCGGGCCTTCGGACTATCGGGCCTTCGGATTATCGGGCCGTCGATTTATCGGACCTTCGGCTTTATGGGCCTTCGAACTATCGGACCTTCGGAATACTGGGCGGACACCTTAATATCACATAAAATGGTGGATTCACTCATTGATTTTATTTGTCTCCTTTGGATTCATTATTCATAAAGTTTGAATTCTATTCGATTCAATAAGTCCAATTTATGAGAGTTTTTTATGTTGCTTACAGATATTGTTTTGACATACTCATACATTTGATAAAAGCAGAAAACATATATAAACGAAAATAATGGAAGCTAGAGGAAACTCGTGGGTATTTTTAAGAACTGCAAATATATATCTGCCATACAGGAGGAGGCTGGTTTTTAGTTTTTAAGAGACTTTTGTTGATCAACGTTCCCTAAAGGAGAGGGGATTTTTTTAGGTCAAGGATAAAAAGGTCAAGGTCACTGGTCATATGCTCAAAACACTGTGAATAGCATGGAAGAAAATGGATTCATCATAGACTCATCATACCTTCCATGCACATATGTTTCCCATAAGTTTTCTTTATAGGGAGAGGATGAAAACTGAAGACTTTTAAGACCAAGGGTCAATGGTCAGAGTATTTAAGCACTCAAAAGTTGTTGAAAGCATGGAAAGCGAATTATAGAGTAAATCCTATTGATTTTCAAGGTCAATGGTCAAATAGTCAGTCTTTACTTTTGAACATCAAATATCAGTTGCGAGGGATGCTGGGCTTGTGCTGTGTAGTCTACTAATTGTTTACTCTATCCTCTTGTCCTATGACATATTTGAAATAATTAAATATTTTTCTTAAAACATGCATAATGTCTATATCAATATAGTCATAATGCATGTTTAAATGTTTTAATATTTCAAATAGGATTTAGGACGGAGTCCACTCCGCTTCCTTCCTCGTGAATGCTATGTTTAATAAATGTTTACAAACATTAGAGTAAGAAACTTTCCTCTACTTAATGGTTGAATACAACAACAACAAAATTAAAACAGATTACTTTAGATATCCTATTATATTTACATTTATTATATGATCAATTTTATAGCAGCATTATGACTCAAGGAAACACTGATACTTCCCGATTCAATTATCTTCTTTCATGACGTTTCAGTAATCTCTGTAAATTAAGCTTATTCGAATGTTTAACTCGGAGTGTATCACCATTTCGCCATCGTCGGAAACCCACAGCCTGGAGAAGATGCCGTGGTTTTCGCTATCTGCATGTGTCTAAATAGTAAAACCCTTGCTTTAACCTTTTGATCTTTGGTACAAATCCTGAGAAATTGTAGAGTTTCATAAATAGCCTCATGATATTATCACTCTGATAGCGTACACCAGAGGGCAAACAGTACTTATCTCGTAAGTACTATGCTCAAAGTCTAAGCAAATCTGAAGGTCTGATTTTCTCATTTATGAACATGTTCACGTTACAAGAGTAGTTTCCGTGAGATAAAGTCCGCATAATTCTTCAATAAAACACGGTCAGATTGATGCATGATTGGATATAAAGAAACATATTTTGATCATGGTCTGGAACTATCAAACAAATCGGGTTAAAAGCCAAAACAGCTGGAAAGTTTATATTACATTATACACCAAACGGTGGGTTTACCATTGATTTCAGGTGAAGCTTCCACTCACTGAGCTCTTAGACTAGTTGATTCCAATTATCGAAGCGTTGATTACTGACTGACTGTATTGATGAACGCGATGATAAATAGGACTGCGTCCCTGAAAATGGTAATTTCGGACAAACGTTTCAAAAAACGTATGTGACAGGCGGAATGGAAAATGTGACCAGTCCGGGAATCGAACTCGAGACCTTCTTTCTGCTTACAGGGCAGACGCTCTTATCGACTGAGCTAACCGTGCACCAAACCGTCACACTCCACCTCACCAAATTTTAAGGTTTCCCAAAGTTGTTAACCAGAAACCTCACAAAGAAAGACAAACTAATCCCTGGTTCTCCCCCATAGTTGCCCTAGACCACAAGCAACTCATGAGCTTCATTTTCACGGCACCAAATACTGTGACAGGCGGAATGGAAAATGTGACCGGTCCGGGAATCGAACCCGAGACCTTCTGCTTACACGACAGGCGCTCTTACCGACTGATTTACAGGGCACGATTAGGTACGTGATGTTGACATCACGGTTCTGAATTTCGGCTGTGCGGGAATTCTTTGGCACCACCTACAGTAAATTACATTTTTATTTTAGTAAAAGGACTTCGGAGAGCGAGTATTTTGATTGATAATGCATCTTCCGAGGTGAAACCATACAGCGTTATCTTTACATCTATATATTTATTATGCTCCCCTAATCGAAGATTCGGGGGCATATAGTTTTTGTCCGGTCCGTTTGTTTGTCTGTCTGTTTGTCCGCAAAAACTTTAACCTTGGCCATAACTTTGAATGGTAAGGGGTATGGCTTTGATTTTTCACACGTGTATTCATTGTGACAAGACCTTTCCATAGATACCAAAATTTCTGACTTTGTGACCTTGACCTAGGAGTTTGACCTACTTTTGAAAAAAAAACTTTAACCTTGGCCATAACTTTTGAATGGTAAGGCATAGGGCTTTGATATTTCACATGTGTACTTCTTGTGGCAAGAACTTTCCATGGATACCATTATTTTTGACCTTGTGATCTTGACCTTGGAGTTTGACCATTTTACACAAATTTTACTGACAAAGATGCCAGCGGGGCATTCGAGATTCACAAAAGCATGGGGTTTTTTTTTACATACAATTCCTTTACGAAGTAAACTTGGTCTTTTTTGTGGCAAAATCCCAATTGTCACGTATCATCTTAAACATATTCTTCCTTCCAAGGCAAATGAAAGCGAAATGTTTCAGCAAAAAATTGTTTGTCTTTTATGGTGTCAATTAAATGAAATAAATGCTATATATTTATGCACTATCTGATGATGATGGATACTCGAGATAACACTGTTTTCATATCAACATATTCCCAAGGTCTCGTAACATATTTCAAAGTCATTAGCGGGCACAGGATGCTAAGTATCTCATCGTTAATAATAAGTAATACAAAAACAAGTTTAAGATGAAAAACATCTGTACTACGGGAAAACTTGTTTTAAATAGTTCAGAGTAAGCGTCTGTTGTACGACGCTTGAAATCTTTCTAATCCCTGTATTAGCTATAATTTGTGGTATTTGGCAACTCCTCTTCAATTCTTGTAAGTTTTTTAAAGCAGCATCTTGCCACAAGAAGACAGCATAATCTGTTATTTTGGATTCCATACTTGACGTGAGCCAAAAACGTGACACCACGGTTTATTAAGCACGCTTGTATGGTACAACGTAATTAAGAAAAGACATTGAACTTGAAATGACCGTTATATTTATAATGTGTCAAAAAAATTAATAATAATAAAACAAATGAAATAAATAAATAAATAGAAAATGAAAAATAGTAAATCGTAACGTCCATTTATTCTAGTACGGAAGGACAGTAGTGGATAAACATTCATGAAGTATCTATTCATTGTTGAGTCATGACTATTCTCAGGATAATATCTTCCTGTATATTTGTTTTTAAAAGTGTTATATCCGGTCATGCGCCGAGTCTCTGTTGTCTCTTCCCTGTGGCCAATCATGGCGGACTTAACTTCACTTTAGTTTATTTTACAGCTTTTATCAGTGGCGGATTTAGGGGGGTGCGGAGGGGGCGTCCGCCCCCCCCCCCCGGCACTGACCCAAAATTTACCAAAAACAGGTATATTTTGGCCCATTTTCAGTAAAAATCGGCAAATTCGCCCCTTGACCCCCCGGCAAAGGGGGCGCTGGATCCGCCACTGTTTATTGCATTGCTTAAGCATACTTGAAATAAAATGAGAACATAAACTGCATGAAAACCAGGCAACATGTTCTATATAGAAATTCGATGTTTTTCATCAATATTTGTTGTCGAGAGTTTCCGTTGGTCAAGGTTTATATTCTTCATTGGAGCATTGGCAGCGGGATAGAATCTCGTCATCGTGGTTTTTTTTTTAAATGGCTTTGTTTTTTTTTTTTTCGGTGTCCTTGACCTCAGTTGAACACGTTAAAATTAAATAAGTAGGGACTACCTTTCTCTAACCAAGTAAGTATGACATTTCTGAGAAGTTAAATGAATATTTTGATTGGACCCCACTCCAGTAGAAAATCGATGTTTTTTAATCATTTATTAAATAATAAAACCTGTGTTTGTGAAATACGAATGCCCCGCTGGCATCTTTGTCAGTAAAACAAATGAAAGTTAGTTTCACATTTGAGGTCACAAGGTGAAATTGAGTATCCATGGAAAAGTCTTGCCACATGGAATTCATATGTGAAATATGAAAGCCCTATCACTTACCATTCAAAAGTTATGGCTAATGTTTAAATTTTCGATATTACGTCGAACTCCAAGGTTAAGGTCACAAGGTCAAAAATTTTGGTATCCATGGAAAGGTCTTGTTACAAGAAATATACATGAGAAATATGAAAGCCCTATCACTTACCATTCAAAAGTCATGCCCAAGGTTAAAGTTTTTCAAAAGTAGGTCAAACTGCAAGGTCAAGGTCACAAGGTCAAATATTTAGGTACCCATGGAAAGGTCTTGTCACAAGGAATGCACATGTGAAATACGAAAGCCCTATCACTTACCAATCAAAAGTTATGCCCAAGGTTAAAGTTTTTCAAAAGTAGGTCAAATTCCAAGGTCAACGTCACAAGGTCAAAAATTTTGGTATCCATGGAAAGGTCTTGTCACAAGGAATGCACATGTGAAATATGAAAGCCCTATCACTTACCATTCAAAAGCTATGCCCAAGGTTAAAGTTTTTCAAAAGTAGGTCAAACTCCAAGGTCAAGGTCACAAGGTCAAAACTTTTGGTATCAAAGGAAAGGTCATGTTACAAAGAATACACATGCGAAATATGAAAGCCCTATCACTTACCATTCCAAAGTTATGCCCAAGGTTAAAGTTTGTCAAAAGTAGGTCAAACTCCAAGGTCAAGGTCACATTGTCAAAAATTTTGGTATCCATGGAAAGGTCTTGTCACAAGAAATACACATGAGAAATATGAAAGCCCTATCACTTACCATTCAAAAGTCATGCCCAAGGTTAAAGTTTTTCAAAAGTAGGTCAAACTGCAAGGTCAAGGTCACAAGGTCAAATATTTAGGTACCCATTGAAAGGTCTTGTCACAAGGAATGCACATGTGAAATACGAAAGCCCTATCACTTACCAATCAAAAGTTATGCCCAAGTTGAAGTTTTTCAAAAGTAGGTCAAATTCCAAGGTCAAGGTCACAAGGTCAAAACTTTTGGTATCAAAGGAAAGGTCTTGTTACAAGGAATACACATGCGAAATATGAAAGCCCTATCACTAAGCTATCAAAAGTTATGCTCAAGGTTTAAGTTTTTTAAAAGTAGGTCGAATTCCAAGGTCAAGGTCACAAGGTCAAATATTTTGGTATCCAAGGAAAGGTCTTGTCACAAGGAATACACATGTGAAATATGAAAGCCCTGTCACTTACCATTCCAAAGTTATGCCCAAGGTTAAAGTTTTTCAAAAGTAGGTCAAACTCCAAGGTCAAGGTCACAAGGTCAAAACTTTTGGTATCCATGGAAAGTTCTTGTCACAAGGAATACACATGTGAAATTTGAAAGCCCTATCACTTACCATTCAAAAGTTATGGCCAAGGTTAAAGTTTTTGCGGACAAACAGACAGACAGACGGTCCGACCAAAAACTATATGCCCCCGAATCTTCGATTACGGGGGCATAATAAAAATATTTCTTTTGTTGTGTGGTTTTTATTTAAGGTTGCATGAAACTTTCACAGTGACATGGTTAAAGTGAAAAGGCTGTCCGAGCTCCAGATGTAACTTTAATGTTATAATAGCTTTTCTTGTTTCTATCACAGTCTTAACCGAAGATTTTTGAAGTTTTTACTGGCGAGTATTGATTACTAGTATTTTTCACATGTATTGCTTTTTGAAAACGTTTTACTGCATGGTGCAATTTTTTTGGACTTTTTGAGCATGGCCTTAAGGCGTTTGACAGTGTGTTTTAGGTCTCTTTTATGTATTGTGCATTCATCAGGGTTCAAAGGAGAGAATGTATAGATTGATATCGTTTGAGATTTATGTTGTATTCAAAAACTAAATTTTTGATGTACATATACATTCAAAACTGAAATTTCATTTTTCCATTGTTCATTTTATAAAAATTGTGTGCACTAATTTCATAAGGGAATTGGCAGCTTGTTTTCTGGTGAAGAATGTTATTCCAGCACAGATTGGCGTTTCACGTACGATATTGTCATAATCCTATACGTACTGACACCCTCCTCTCACCTCTTAGTGTTGCCAATCAATAAAATCGGTCATGAGATTGTGTATGTACAGTTCAACGCAGATCAGCAGGGTGAAAGTGGCTTATGCGAAGCATTCGTGTAGGTCAATGACCGTACAACGCTTATAGACCACCGACTTTATACAACTAGTAATCAGGGTGACGAAGAAATAAATGATTAAGTACAAAGCCAATAGGGTCTTCGAACAAAAAAAAAAAACAAAACAAAACAAAACAAAACAAAAACAAAAACAAAAACACCCCCCCCCCCCCCAAAAAAAAAAAAAAAAAAAAATCAATAAAAACATGTATTTATAAATAGTACTGAAAATGATAAGTTACTTTAATTTTCCTGTTGACTTTGCCTTAAACAATGTCAACTTTATCTTTTTTTTTTCAGTTCAATAGTACCGATTGTCCAGAAGCCATCTTGATATTAAAATCTATTTATTGATATCGATTGAATACATTAGCGATCGATCTACATAGTCACGATGGCGGACGCAAAAATAGGCAGAACCGATTTTTTCCAAATATTGTCTTTTATGCGATGTATTACAAAAAGTTGAAGCAGCCAATTTGAAGAGAATTGATATAAAATTCCAATTATACAATTAGATTATATTGTTTCAACGTTATATTCGAGAAAATGCCAGGTCAAAAAATCATCGATGATGATAGTAACGCAAAAATGCCTGACAACGCATGATGATAGTAACTGGAAATGAAAATGATAGTAACTCGATGAGCAGCAATGTTGAAAATCGCCTTTTGTGATAGAATTAATTGATTTATTTGGTTTAAAAGCCTGAATTTAGCTAAATAGCATCTACACGTAAATCGTTAAACACTTTATTTAAAAATTCTAAGCTATTATGTCGTTATTAAGGCCTTGAAGTTTCAGTTATCTATGAATTATACAATTTTACATACTTTTCGAACATCGCCTTTCAACAAAGAAGTTGTTAAAATTGAATTCATGTATGTTACGACGTTACGAGATTTGTTGACGTCATGCAGCAAAACTGATGTTCATTCTTCCCGCCATATACGTCGCAAGTGCTGCAGTCGTACATTGTAAAAGAGAAACACAAATAAATAATAACTAATCATTTTGAGAGATTTTAAACAGATACGTGTAACGGCAGTAGACAAAATAATTTTTCATGAGAAATTCATAATTTTAGCAGAATTTTATTTAAAAGTAACGCGTGACTGCAGAGATTTAGATGATGGCTAGAATATCTCATGCCCTAGCTCCTCTTATTCTGACTTCGTGATCTACTAGTACATGTTAATAAGTTTAGATTTAAAATTCCAATTGAATCCATTGTATTGGAGTAATCAACGATTTTGATGACTTCTAAAAAAATTCGGGGGGGGGGGGGGGGGTGAAGTTTCAATTATACATGTATTTTATTTATCACAGCTATACAGGTATCGAGTAATCATACATAGGCGGATCCAGACTTTTTTAAAGGAAAATTGAATGATCAAAATTTTAAAATTCAAAATTGTGTTAAATTTCCTGTCAATTTTTGAAAATTTACATGTAAAACTGGAAGCGCGGCGAACCGAAAATTTTCAAGTTTCATATCTCATTTCAGTCCTTGTAGGAGATTAAGATGATTTACTTGCGTATATCGGTGAATACAGGATTGTATTTTTTCTATCTAGGAAATGTAATACTTTTTTTCCCAACAAACATTGCACAAAAAAAATCTACATTATTCAAATCCCTTTGTAAGAAAATATACTCTTCTTAGAAAGCTACAAGTATACATGTACTATGTCTTTAAAATGACAAACGATTCCGTGCTAACCAAAAGGGAAATGATCTCTCTCTCTCTCTCATCTGTCAGCTTACCGTAAAAGAAAACGAAAAAAAAAAACCAAACAAACAAACAAACAAACAAACAAACAAACAAACAAACAAACAAACAAACAAACAAACAAACAAACAAACAAACAAACAAACAAACAAACAAACAAACAAACAAACAAACAAACAAAACAAAACAAAACAAAAACCATTTAATATGTCTCAAACGATATAGATGTAGTAAAGTCGGTTATTTAAGAAATGAATGTCTTACTTTTGGTGTTCATGGGTGTATAATTCTGGTTTGTCACGTGCAAATTCCGTGAATCGCGAAGCGATTCTTGAAAAATTTGCACGTGTCCAACCAGAAACACCAAAAGTAAGATAGTCATTACTTATATTTACATTTATTCTAAATATCGGTCATTTTTATTTGCATGCACCTCGCATATTTGCCTGTTTTAGCGTCAAATGTATTTATTGAACGTTGGTAAATTCTCCCTACATGCAAAACTTGAACGTGAGCAACCCAAGTTATTGGAATATAATTCTAGTTGCCTAATGGGCGTTTAACATGGGGAATCTACTAGTAATGTAAATATTTTAAAAATGAATCTTGACTATCATTTTAAAATGAAAGAACCATATTTATTTCAGGTCTTTTTTGGAGTGGAGTTATAAAGGGTTCACTTCGTAACTGAGTTTCTGTGTATAAATACTATTTCTATAATTCTATCAGACTGGTCTGTGGCCTCATCTGATTGTCTATTTTGCCGGCCACAGTTAGGTGTGTAAAGTTAGAATAAATCCTTGTTAACAAAGAACAGTTTTTTGTTTGTTTTTTTTTAATCTGATACTTTCCCAACTTCTAAAATGAATGGTTTTAAACAGCGCTTATTACATAGTGAATAAAAAAGAAATAACAAATTATCAATATACATGTATCAACTACGTCTTTTTCCGGAAACGTAGGACACTGATTGTCCGTTTAAAACCTAACAAATATAAAACCACGTAAATTTCCGTATGAAAGAAAAGTTCGTTTGGTGGGATTATTCATCATTTATTTGTGTAGTTTTACATGGTCAGGGAGCGCAGGTATTGTCCTATGACACATTCAAATTAAAATTTAAATATGCAGTAATGACGACTATGAAAACTGAAGAATTTCGATGCTTAATATTCATCTGAGTATGCATGCTTCATATACGTCCAAATTGGTGACCATATGATAATGAGGTGTGTTTACTGTAAACAACTTTGAGCAACCTTGGATAAATAACGATGTATATGCATTTGCAGTATTGACTACGTGAACATGATGATATTCCAATGGTGGATCAAGGTTAGTCACTTTAAAAGGTCGTTTTCTACTGCAGAATAATCTGTGAGTCAGTCATTAAAGTGAATTTACGTAAAAAGGAAACATTTTGCATGTCTGATTCTTAGTACGTACTGGTTAAAATGTCCCTTCTGGATATTTGAGGGTGCGTTACTATCATCTCATGAATTTCGAGAGCTTTGAGTTACTATCATAAGAAATTTGCGTTACTATCGTCTGGCCTAAAAATTTCGCTGCCTATTTTCTGCTCTAAATAGAAAGATGATAGATATATGAAGGTTCATCTATAATAATACTTTGTATGTGTACATTTCCATCGCTTCAGATTGTTTATATACACTAGAATAAGTGAAATAGAAGGGAAAATCGTTTCTGCCTGTTGTTGTGTCCGCCATTTTCGGATGATAGTAACTAAAGTTACTATCATCGGTTTAACACCAGTGAATGCTGTAGCGTCATTGTACGAGTCAATGCAGTAGCATCATTGTACGCGTCCATGCTGTAGCGTTATTATACGAGTCCATGCAATAGCATCATTGTACGAGTCCGTGCCGTGGTGCCATTTTACGAGTCCATGCAGTAGCATCATTGTACGCGTCCATGCTGTAGCGTTATTGTACGAGTCCATGCAATAGCAGCATTGTATGCGTCCATGCTGTAGCGTCATTGTACGAGTCCATGCAATAGCATCATTGTATGCGTCCGTGCTGTGGCGTTATTGTACGAGTCCATGCAATAGCATCATTGTACGCGTCCATAATGTAGCGCTATTGTACGAGTCCATGCAATAGCATCATTGTACGTGTCAATGTTGTGGCGTTATTGTAAGAGTCCATGCAATAGCATCATTGTACGCGTCCATACTGTAGCATCATTGTAAGAGACCATAAAATAGCATCATTGTACGCGTCCGTGCTGTGGCGTTATTGTACGAGATCATACCGTAGCGCTGTTGTTGTACGAGTTCATGAAGTACATCATTTTTTAATTTTTGTTTAGTTCCAACATATCGAAATAAAAAATCTTATGAAAGACAGCTTTGAACCAGTGTCATTGATTTGCTGGTAATTAGTATCAAATACATTCAAGTACGAAATCGGATTGCTGATGTTTTGCCGCGGGTCTTCTATCCTTACAAATCTGGTGAAATAACCTACTGTTGTATTAAGGTAATAGTGCATCGTCCAATTCATCCGGGATTTAAAGGTCAATTATGTGACTATATTTGTGCAGAAAGGGTCGATGTCCAAGCGCTATTGTTACAATGTATCACATGTACAATAGTTTTTCCTTCATAGCTATATAATTCGATTCAAAGACTAAATCTCAATAGAACATGAGCATATAGACCATTGGTCAGAAGTGAATAACCTGCCTTACAGTCTGACAAATACATGTACGTTCGTCTAATGCCTACAATAAAATGAGGTATAAGATCTTATGACTATTGTATACTTGTAACCTAAAGTATACCATGATCACAATCTGATGTGTCTAAAATGACATGAAATCTATCAAAAACTGAGGTCTACCATTATTATGTCTGAAATGACAAGAACTGTCTGACATAATCTGATTTCTACCACAGTATCATAACAATGACCTCAGCTTACCGTGATCTGATGCTCATTTGATTTCTACCATGATCAAATGTCTAAAATGTTCTTATGTCTCCATGATCTGATGTCAAAATGCCTGAAATTATTTGATGACCACCGTGATCTTATGTCTGTCATCATCAAATTTCCTGAAATTATATGATGACCATCATGATCTTATGTCTGTCATCATCAAATTTCCTGAAATTATATGATGACCACCATGCTCTTATCTCTGTCATCATCAAATTGCCTGAAATTATTTGATGTCCACCATGATCTTATCTCTGCCATCATCAAATTGCCTGAAATTATTTGATGTCCACCATGATCTTATGTCTGTCATCATCAAATTGCCTGAAATTATTTGATGTCCACCATGATCTTATGTCTGTCATCATCAAATTTCCTGAAATTATATGACGTCCACCATGATCTTATGTCTGTCATCATCAAAATGCCTGAAATTTGATGATGACCACCATGATCTTATGTCTGTCATGACCAAAATGCCCGAAATTACATGATGTCCACCATGATCTTATGTCTGTCATCATCAAAATGCCTGAAATTATTTGATGTCCACCATGATCTTATGTCTGTCATCATCAAAATGCCTGAAATTATTTGATGTCCACCATGATCTTATGTCTGTCATCATCAAAATGCCTGAAATTATATGATGTCCACAAGATCTTATGTCTGTCATCATCAAAATGCCTGAAATTATATGATGTCCACCATGATCTTATGTCTGTCATAAGCTGACATCTACCATGGATTGTTTTATGTGATAATCTGATGTCTGCCATAAAAATCTTACCGGTAACACTTAAGTATTTGTCTATCATATTCTTATATTCTACCATGATCAAATGACAGTCACAATCTGATGTATACCATGATGATAAAGTAATCTTATGTATGATCTGGTGTCTACCATGACAGTCATCTGTTCAAATTACAATGTATCTGGACATCGAATGACTTTTACTTCATGATGCTCACGATACTGTCAAAAATTCATTATTTCAACATCGCACTATAACAGCAATTTTACAGTAATGATCATAGTTGTATTCGCCACTTATTTCGGCAATCAATTAAAGGCTTTAACGGTAATAAAATTTACCAACTGTCATTTCATCAATTATCTGAAATACGATAGTGCACTGGGATGCAGCGTTGTATAGTAACATTAGGTATGAAGATTACATGCTGTGAATTCCCATTGCTCTCGTGAATATATATAAAATTGGCAGTTCGTTAGTTGTATTGTCATTATATATCATTAATTGTATATGAAGTCGATATGAATATTGCTCATCAGGTCAATATGTACAGCACGAAGGTCGATATTCATGTCTTTGACCCAACTATACTTTGAAATTATTAATAATATTATGAGAAGCCCTATGGCCACGCGGGTTGCCACCCAGTATTCCGGACTCTACTCCAAACATTAATGTACTATATATAATGTTTAGGATTTTCAAAGTAGAATTTCACAAATTATTTTATGCGGCCGACAGAGCATTTTTATATCCATTTACATATCCATCTCTGTGTTGCTTAGGTCCCTGCGTTTTGCTGTCTTGTTTGTATGGTCATCTTACAGTGAGGGGGTATTTTACACCACTACTGTGTGTTCTTCGAGACCTCTGGGTAATCGGAAAAGTGGAAGGGTTGTGCGCACGTAATTCGGATTCATATAACTACACCATTTGCTATTGGCGTGGCAGATGGCCGTGTCGCAACCTAAAATGTAATAACAACCTAAAATGTAATATACTGGATTTATTACATTTTAGGTTACTACATTTTAGGTTGACCATCCAAACCTAAAATGTAATAACAACCTAAATTGTAATAAATTCTGAAGACAAAGTTTCATTTGCATTCCATTTCATTAATCTGACAAAGACCGTAAAAGTTTTAAATATGATTGAAAGTAGAAGAATCAATTCTGAGCGTCACCGTCCAATGTACTTGGAATATCAATATATTTTAACAAATGTCATCAAAAAAGGAGAAATAGAGGGTGACATAGCCTTATATGTACACAGAGTTACATACGGGTAAACAAACAAACAGATCTCACGTTTAATGTCTATGATTGTCTTGAAACTTTATTACATTTTAGGTTATTATTACATTTTAGTCTTGGATGGTCAACCTAAAATGCAATAACCTAAAATGTAATAAATCCAGTTTATTACATTTTAGGTTGTTATTACATTTTAGGTTGCGACATGGCCATCCTGAGTCGTCAATAGGTCTCGTTGGTTTATGTGTAGTCTTTTGTGTTTGATGTCTCTATGTTATGTTTTGGTGTTTCTTGTCCCTTTTGCGTCTCTTGCTGTATTTGTCTGCTCTGTGTTTTGCATGGGGTGTTTTTGGTGTTTTGCTGTGGGTGCTGCAACTGAGTGTTGTTTGAAATCCCCTCCCTACCAAAAGAAAAAAATATAATGTTATTGTTCTGTGAGCATTAAAATGAAATTAATTTTTGATATCCAAAAGTATTCATGAAAATGACCGAACAGATCTAATTATATAGAATTCGGAGTGTTGTTAATCTTCATGATCCCATTGTGTTGACCCTTTCATGTTTATTTAGACCACAGTCCACTGGCAGATGGAAAACGGGCACATCAAAACGGCACTATCTAATTACAATAAAACGGGTCAGTCTTGAAGAGTCAAACAAACAAGGGAAACATGAAGTGTTTTGTTGTTACTGTTCATACCATTTACGATGGAAGGTTTGATTTTTTAAGTTCTAAAAAGCAAATTAAAACAAAACATGAAAAGAAAAGATAAAGAAAGGATGAAATGAAAATTAAAAACGGATGTGTTCCTGGCTCGGCCGCTGCTGACCACGCGCGTGCGGTTACTACTCGGTCAGTTTCATTCAGCGTCAATGAGCCATGAGATGAGGAGAGCAGGTGTTTTTCGGATACTCAAATATGAAGGGAAATTAGGATAAACAAAATATGCCGAGTCTCCCATGGGTACTAGATATTATTAAGAGCTAAAGTACATAGTATCTAAGGCAACTGGAAAGCTTTGTTAGCATCTTCATTAATACTGATTAGAGGACGTTTTAATCGTTACAGATAGATTATAACCGATCTGATAGGCTCACATTTCAATGGAAACTGAGGATCTTCTTTCTTGCGCTAGACAAAAAAGAAAGAAAGCTCCTCAGTTTCCATTGAAATAATATATCCTACCGGTTTGAAGATAAAAAGAAATGCACCCCCCCCCCCACACACAAAAAGAATAATGAAAAAACTACCCGTGACCGAAACTTTAGTTGAGTTGGGGTGGGGCGGCATATCTTCGAGACCTAAGGTATTACGTACACTATGAGATGGGGTGCAAGTTTTCTTTTTCAATCTTTCCTCTATATTGAAGAATTTCGGCGGAAAATTCACAACAAATTTTCTTTCAGTTCTCAGGAAATGTGAACAAAGATTTCCTTCTTATAAATGCATGTTTAAACTTTTAATTTTAATATGACATAGTACACTATACATGTATACTGGATTCATTATCATGGAATATTTGACAAACATCTCCTCAGAGCATTCATCTATGTTCATTTTCCTCTTTGTAATTAACAATAGCCTCAGAAGTGAGCATTTGACACATGCACTGTTAAAATTGCCAGAATTTTTCATTTGTCTACAAGATCTTTTTATTTGAATAAATAAATTAAAACTTTGTTTCATGTACAGCATTCAGTTACTCAATGCATTGCTACTCGTGACTGAAAAAGGGCGTGATCCAACTCTCAATCGTTCTTGAAGCAGTAAAATTGCTGTGTAATTGTACTATATGCTATATTTCGTGTACCTTGATATATTTTATGTACCTTATACATATATTTCTATAATTTATATATAATCTATGATTTAGGTATTCACTTTTTGAATTTATTGTATATTTTCTACAGGATGTAAAACCTGGCCCCATGGTACAGCTGAAGTATTATTTATAAAGCCTTAATATACGAGGACATTTGAAGTACAAATGTTTCAGTACAATTAACCCCTATATACGGGATTAGGTTTAGGGGGCAATATGGGGTTTATTTAAAACATTCTGAGGTGAATCGATCCAATATTGTGCAATGGAAAATATGTTCCGCAAATATGTTTCTAAAATATAAGGTTGATTTTGAAACTGACTTTTATATTTTAATTCGTAGTACATAAAGCAACCGTGACTGGAATGATAATTTTAAATACCCAATCTCACAGGCTGAATCACCGGCTTGAACATCTCCCTTCAGAAAATTGCTGGATCCGCTAATGAATTGCGTCCAATTTATAAAATAATGCACGTAGAGGATGGATGCAGGTCTGTCCAATTAGGGGAAATCATATCACAGAGAATAGATGTTTAGAAAACTGAAAAAAAAAATCAATTCCATTAGGGGGTTGAATTGGGTGTCCTTCCAACATAAATAAGATTAACTTTATTGACTGTTCTTTCGTAACATTGGAGAAATTTCCTTTCTTGTGCCCTGAGTCAAAGGTAACTGGATCGTGAGAAACTCGGTTAATATATGCGCATACTTTAAAGGTTTTGTTTACATTGCTGTGGTTTCTCAAGATACGTAAATTGTAACGATTATTTTACACTTGAAGAAAATAATGTATTGATCTACCTATAACTAGACTTACTTACTGCAGATTCGTGACACAAGGAGACGCACGTTAGTTATAGATGGACATTTCTTGAAAAAGAAAAAAGTTGACTTTCATGACACAAAAGACATATGAATATTGATTGGAAGAACATTGCTAACTAGAGCCGTACGTTGTAGCAAAAATCTAAATGAATAAATAAATGAAAATAAATAAATAAAAAATGTGTAATACATGAAATAAAACTGTATTTGAAAACTATTACGTTTTTTATTCCCAGGTTTTTTTTATCCTTCTTCCCCCCACTTCCCCCCAACACACCGTTCTGGAGTAAATATAGAACCAGTCTCTGACTCTCTCCGCTGCCGCTTTTAGCAGCGGAGAGACTGGATTATTTAGTCTAACCCCCCCCCCCCCCCATATCTTTAAAGTAATTCTTTCATTACTTGATCATTATTTATAATTTTATGTGGTTCTTTTAACTTGAATTTTAATACAGGTATATATAGATCTAGATTTAGATACATCAGAAAAAAATCCCACTGAGGTGCATGTATATAATGGAATTAACATGCAACTGCTTTATATAGGCCTATGTAATAAAATATGTTAAAAGTAGGTTATTGAATACAATAAAACCAAGGTATGTTTGCATATAACCGTTGGGCCTAGAGCATTATATATAGATCCTTTAAATTTTTTTTCTTCTCCTTTAGAAAAAAAGCCTGGTCGGAAACGAGTGCAGCACATTATTTGTGCAACGACCAACGTATAATACAGATTAACCACGACAATTATACGGAAGATGATCATTTGTATGTTCTGAAAGTGGTACAATTTTTGTAGTAGAGCTGGAAATGTCCATGGAGTCGGACACACACACACAGTCACACACACACACACCCTCTCGTGCACAAGAGAGAGAGAGAGAGAGAGAGAGAGAGAGAGAGAGAGAGAGAGAGAGAGAGAGAGAGAGAGTTCTTTTTGGATCACAGTTTAGACATACCATATACGTAATGATGTTACTGATAGAGATATTAGTTATACAATATTGGAGCAGAAGGGATAATGGTTCCAAATTGCTTATTTAAACACAAAAGATTAAATGAAAAAAGGCAAAGAACAGTTCTCAATTTATTGAAACTTCGAGTTTTTTTTTTTTTTTCATTACACTTCTTATATTTAGTGGGCATGCTCATGTCCAGTTTACGAACATATGGACTGACTCTCCATTTTATGAAATTAAAAATATTTGTAATTTTCAGCCATTTTTGTGAGTTACCTGACTGAGTAATATAATTAAATCCTCCCACCCCTACCAGTATGAGATTTCTTGTCACGTACCATACCACTTCATAAGTCTTTCCGACCAATAGGTGCGTCGACGGACGCTATGTCATACCGATACGTTCTCCTATTCACGTAGCTATATTATAAAGAATTCCCTTTCAATTTTGTTTTCAAATTTTTGTATTTGTAGAAAATTACAAGTATTGTATTAGATGACATCTCTCTGAATTCTTATTGATTAAAGCATTATAAGATCAACACATGACCAGGATACTATTATTAAATACTGTGTCACACGGATCAATCAGCATGTCCGTTTCTTCATTACGTATTATCAGCATGTAGCCGCCGCGTCAAGGACACGTATGCGGGCTTGACAAGTCAGACTGTCCTATATTGTTTCTATATACGTCATCATAGATGGGGATTATCTCGTGTTAAGTACCTAAATCCCCATGTTAATGCCCTCCCCTCCCTCCGTCATTACATCACGGCGCTAACCTATCAGCTTATAACTGCTCATACGGGGTCTTTATCCCCTATAATAACATTATCACATTCTAAAGTCAATATTTTGACAATCCATATAGCCGTCTGTTTATGGATGATGAGAAACGGACACCTATATCTTAAGTTGTCAGCGAGGTTTTATGCAAAAGAGAAGAAAAATACTGTACGGTTAAACTATTCTTTAATTCTATTTTTTTAAGAATAAATACAAAAAAAAATAATTTTAACAAAGAAATGAGATG
Source organism: Pinctada imbricata (assembly GCA_033119305.1). Lineage (NCBI taxonomy): Eukaryota > Metazoa > Mollusca > Bivalvia > Pterioida > Pteriidae > Pinctada > Pinctada imbricata. The sequence goes on from VSWD01000008.1 coordinate 61,249,232, forward strand.
GATCAGAGTTGCTTAACAATACCTATCATTTCAGCATCTTTGTCGAGGAGGAGAGGGGGGGGGGTGTTCAAACATTCTGAGGAATCCCACCCATGTACCCAATACAAGTAGAGTTTTTAGGAATAATGCTGATGGGATTTCACCCCACCTCATTGTGTTAACAAGGATGTACGGAAGTATGTCAAAAATACATTGAATGTTTAGACGGCCAATGACCACCACTTCTCTAAGGAAGTAACTCAATATGACTACATGTATACAATATTTACAATATGGCCAATAGCGGATATTGTGGCCTATATAATACCTAATATAGAGTACTTACCACTTCTTGACTTCATCGTTTAGTACTAGTACTTATAAATGGAAGTGACGACATATTAAAACATTTTGCTTTACATACTCATTTCTACTCTTATATGTTTTAAAACAATTTGCTTTCAATGATCATATCCACTCTTTTATGTTCAAAGTATAGTCTAGTAATCAGACATGAAAGGAAAATAAGTAGAAATGTATGGTTCCTACAAAGTCTAGCTCATATAAGTGCAGTTTTAGTTTGATATTGGAGTCATTGCTAGGAAGGCCACCCACCCCCTCAAAAAACTTAAGTTATTTTAAAACGATGACGAACATTTGAAATTTAAGTTTTTATTGCCATAATTCTAAAGTTATTCAGTTAAGGCATAATTCCGAAACTTAACTAATGATACTTTCTCTCTGTCAAGAGAAGCAATAAATGCGTAAAGTATTTAAAAAGTTATAATACGGCGTTAAGTATTCAATCAGTGTATGAAAGTCAAACACAAAAACTGAAACCATATTCCAAAAACCACAATCGAAAGGCTTACGGATTTTGGAACAAAATACTAAACAGAACTTCCCAACGCGAAAAGAAAATAGGACAAACGGACGGAGACGACGCCACAAGCCACAAAGAAACACGACGGACAACCTAACCAACGACGCGGAAGGCATTGTAGAATTCATTGTAGGTGGCGCTGTTAATTCTATTTGTTCAAATAGAAAAAAATCCATACACATGCTATTTTTATTTGAACCTTCCCCTGATTTATTCCTTAATTTTCCTGTGAAAATGTTTGTGAACTTGACAGTGTCTACAATTTCTCTACGCTTTCCTTTAATCAAGTTACCGGTACATTGGAACAGTGATTTAAACATGGTCTACATAGACCTTAATACGTTGATTTACAGTACATGTATAATCATGCGAGGATCCAGCATTTTTGGTCAGAGGGGGTCCAAAATTTTAGGCAGTCTACCTATCATGTAGGTACATAGATATCGGTGCACATGATGGGGAGGGGGGCAATTCTGAAGGGGGGGGGGTATTGTTAGCTTTCCTTTCACGTTTATTCTTAATATGAAGAATTGGCGAGTGTAGCGAGCCTGAAATTATTTTACATATGAAATATTAATTTGTCTTGATTCGATCGAGATGATTATTTATAACATTGAATATTTTACCTCTTATATCGGCGAGCGGAGCGAGCCGCAATTTTTATTCACATTTTGTCTATATTTCATGAAAATAAATAGATAAAAGATGTGTCATTTTCCCAAATAATCAGACATCTTAAAATAACAAAACCTTGAAAAAGATGAAGGAGGTTACATCCTATGAAGTAAGGGACTGTTGAAAATATGAGTTCCTGAGACCCAAGACAATTATATACAATTCTTTAGTATGAACTATTGAAAATAATTAAGGAATTTTGCAGAAAAAATTAATTGTTTTGTATTTGTAAATGGCGAGCGAATCGAGTCGAAATTTTAGGTTTCAAAGTCCTTTCATGTATTTTTAGACCCATTTCAATTAGAAATGGGTCAAAACTGGATCCCACCTCCGAAAATCTCAGGGGGGGGGGGTCCAGACCCCCGGCCCCCCTCCCCCCCCCCTTTGGATCCGCGCATGATAATAGCTAGGCAGCTGTGATTTATGTACGAACGCAAATATATCTATATATGTCCAGATGGTATGGATAAACTTACACTGATCAATATTCTAAACCAAAGTTATGTAATCCATAAAGTTACCTATCCATATCACCATCTGTCTAACTATTCGTATGTCCTTATGCTGAGCAAAGCATTTTATAGTCTCTATCTTGTGGCCAAATAAACACTTTCTAGTGTAAATATGATAAGGTCATCGGAGACACACTTTGTCCAATCAACCAACCTTGTCCGAATACCAAGATGCTAGTGCAAAAAAAGGTAAAATTATGAGACGCCGTTTTACTATTTATTCCCTATTTTTTTGATATCACAAATTTATTTTTTTTGATATCAAATAATCAATTTTCGATATAAAAAATCATTTGTGATATCAAAAATAATTTTCAGATTTTTTAAAAGATGCCATAACACTATATCATTTATTCTAATATGACTTGATACTTTTTCCCTATTTTAAAGACAACAGACGCGAGCCGGGCTCTATTCTCCAATATAGGCACTATAGCGATAAGCCACGCCTACCCATTTTCTGAAAGCAGATAAACCGGCAGGAACTGGTTTTTACAGGTCTAAGTTTGGTAATCATTAGAATAGAAATAAAAAATGACAAGCCGGGCTCTATTGTCTCATAATGCCCTCGCGTCCTCAGCCAATCACATTTATCACCTCGCCGCTGACGCGGCTCGGTAATAAATGTGATTGGCTGAGGACGCTCGGGCATTATGAGACAATAGAGCCCGGCTTGTCATTTTTTATTTCTTAAACATAACACTGTACATCAATACCCTTACACTACAAAAAAAAAAAAAAAAAAAAAAAATAAATTTGTGATATCAAGGTTTAAACGGAAACCACAATTCTTTGAATTCGCCTGGTGTATTTGACATTGAGCCATATGCCATATAGCTCAATGTCAAATACACCAGGCGAATTCAAAGAATTGTGGTTTCCGTTTTGGAGTGTTTGGCTTTGGAATCTAAAGAAAACCCTAATACAAACCTTTCAAAAGTTATGCTCAAGGATATTTTTTGTGGTTAACAGACTGTAGGACAGCCAAACAGACAGACTGAGAGACAGACCAGATTTAACGTCCAAAACGGGGATTATAACACTTCACCAGACAATAGGACATCAGGTACCATCATACTATGTACAAGATATATACTTATTTGATTCGAATTATAACACATGTGATAAGTGACAATAACATCACGAAATGGTATGGAAACAAGAATCTAAGTCCAAATATTTTTTTTAATTAATTAATCTTTATAACAGTCGAAGGCAAGGACACTCTAACAACGATACCAGGTGACAAATGAGGGACCATCACACCTTAATGTTTTTTAATCATGGAGAATTTTATTTAGTAATACTATTTTATGCTGTGTCCACAAATGGATGCTATTAAAGGCAAAAATAATGAGTCTACAAACCTGAACTTTATCGATAAGATGCATTGATAAATCGATACATGATGATTTTTGTGCTTTTCCTAAAAGCTTTTTTAACGTGAAAGATTTCTTGTCGAAATTTCTATCTTAAATTCAGGATGAAAAAAAAACATTGGGTGAGTCTGCCTATTCGCCTGATCGCATTTTAAAAACTTCAAGAAGAGTACCGAATGACGCATTTTGTACTTTTCTGCAACCTCTGCACAGAACTTTATAAAAGATTAACTGCGCGACATCCAATGGTACCAGGCTTATCTACAACCATCACCATGACAACCAAGAAAAGTAGAGGCTAGAAATAAAACTCAAAAATGAACAGTGTCAAGCCAAAACTTGCACCAAGCCATTTTGATATTAAACTATTTCAAGGTTTACTGCTGAAATGCTTGGACACTTTCAATGTTTACTGCAGAAATGCTTGGACTCTCATGGTTTACTGCTGAAATGCTTGGACTCTCATGGTTTACTGCAGAAATGCTTGGACTCTTTCAAGGTTTACTGCTGAAATGCTTGGCCTCTTTCATGGTTTACTGCTGAAATGCTTGGCCTCTTTCATGGTTAACTGCTGAAATGCTTGGTCTCTTTCATGGTTTACTGCTGAAACGCTAGGCCTCTTTCATGGTTTACTGCTGAACTGCTTGGCCTCTTTCATGGGTTACTGCTGAAATACTTGGACTCTTTCAAGGTTTACTGCTGAAATGCTTGGCCTCTTTCATGGTTTACTGCTGAAATGCTTGGCCTCAAACATGGTTTACTGCTGAAATGCTTGGACTCTTTCAAGGTTTACTGCTGAAATACTTGGCCTCTTTCATGGTTTACTGCTGAAATGCTTGGCCTCAAACATGGGTTACTGCTGAAATACTTGGACTCTTTCAAGGTTTACTGCTGAAATGCTTGGCCTCTTTCATGGTTTACTGCTGAAATGCTTGGCCTCAAACATGGTTTACTGCTGAAATACTTGGACTCTTTCAAGGTTTACTGCTGAAATGTTTGGACTCTCAAGGTTTACTGCTGAAATACTTGGACTCTCAAGGTTTACTGCTGAAATACTTGGACTCTTTCAAAGTTTACTGCTGAAATGCTTGGACTCTCTTATGGTTTACTGCTGAAATACTTGGACTCTTTCAAGGTTTACTGCTGAAATGTTTGGACTCTCAAGGTTTACTGCTGAAATGCTTGGACTCTCTCATGGTTTACTGCTGAAATACTTGGACTCTTTCAAGGTTAACTGCTGAAATGTTTGGACTCTCAAGGTTTACTGCTGAAATACTTGGACTCTTTCAAGGTTTACTGCTGAATTGCTTTGCTTCTTTCAAGGTTTACTGCTGAAATGCTTGGACTCTCTTATGGTTTACTGCTGAAATGCTTGGACACTTTCAAGGTTTACTGCCGAAATGCTTGGACTCTTTTACGGTTTACTGCTGAGATACTTGGACTCTTTCATGGTTTACTGATGAAATGCTTGGTTGAAAGTTTACTGCGGCATTTAGCCTTTCCAGTGCTTGAGGGTGCCCAAACATAAAGATCTTTCTTAGAGAATATCCAAGATTAAAGTGTTATTTTTCAAACAAGATGGTCGTCAATGGATCCGACTGACTACTGGTTAAATGCATTTTCGACTCCTCCTCAGTCGCTGTGCAGATTCGACTCCTCCTCAGTCGATGTGCCGATTCGATTCATCCTCAGTCGATGCGCTGAATTTCACAAGACCTTTCTGCGGGTTCCTTTTAGATTTTTTTTTCAATCCGATCCGTCATGTATGAGTCTTGCTTTTTTGTTGCTTATATATCGTCTACGTCTCCACAACAACCGCTAAATACAAAATTTTGATTTGATTTGGTGACGTACGTATTTGATCAATACCCACTGTACCTGTGTATTTATTTCTCCTTTCTATCAGGTTCATCAGACCAAACTCGTTTCACTGAAGTATTATAATTGAACATTTCATTGATCAAGTTTTCCTTTTTTTTGACATTTGGGTTCGATATCATTTTGCACTGATGGCATTGGGTCCAGGTGAGCGATGTAGGCCCACTCGGATCTCTTTTTAATTATTTTACAAGTACTTTATGTATGTTTATGTACCTTGCTATAATGGAACATTGTGTGTGCACAGTAGTTCCACACAAAGAAAAACGGTCAACTTGACCTGCATATACAATGTATACAGCGTTTCCTATAAATCAATAGAAGCCTTACGTCTTGAATGTATTATAAAAATAAATGGGGCATTGGGTTAAGGAACATGATTATTTTCGTTCTCTTCAATTACAGTCGCACACTTCAAACTATCTTTGATGATATCACATTATCTTCCTCCGGTCTCTGCTATATCGATGGCATGGTTGGCCCAGAAGTACTGTTAGAATGTAACACGATAGGGAGAGACACGATTATTTGTGAACGCTGCACGCGAGGACCCTCACTATACGCTGGTTTACTGTCATTGATCTTACATAATGTTTTGTGCCAGTCGTCATGTACAGTGAACGAGGTTTGGCATATCACCAAATTCAAAGAATGAATCACCGCTTGCCAGCAATGTTTGTAAACACAGCAATTCTCCATCCTCCGATGGCCTTGACGTTCAACTTGGTTTGTAACGTAGAATGTCTGAAATAGTGTCCAGAAATATTGTTTTGAAAATCAAAATAATTACTTTTCGATTTAATTTAGATGTATGCTAGATAAATCTTTCATTTCTTTTTCATATATTTTTTTTTTGGCAAAAAGACTTGCCCGCACCCAACGAAATAGAGAGAACAGTAGCATAAGAAAGATAACTCTATTGAGACAATAATAGAAAGTATCCTTAGTTATCGTTCGTTGGTTATCGATGTCCATGATCAGTTCACATGAGTTCGATGCCAAAATTCCTCAATGACATCCGCCCCAAACTCCTATATATAAGGAAAGTAGGGGCGAATATTCTTGTGGATCGTTGGCATCGAGCTCCTGTGGATCAGTTATGTCGCTACAAGAGTAACGCGCTGTAGGTGTCGCCACTTCATAAATAAGATTGATAGTGTCACCTACAAAAAATGACAGAATCCACTACACTTGCCGTGTAGTACAGCCATGTTGTTCTCTGCGTTATACGTTCGGGATTGTTTTCGTGGGAAAAGCCCAAGAAAATCAGTGACATCGCTGATCAATGCCCGTTCATTATAGAGAATAAGTATGAGGCGCCGTTTTACTATTCCCTATTTTTTTATATCACAAATTCGATTTAATTCCATCATTGCAATAATCACGTAGCATATATTTATGATCAAAGTATACATTAAAAAATTGCATAATTTTTCTCTTGACTCTGCAGTTTTTTTTCCAATGCACAATTAATTCATTGTCAAGTTGTTTTACATTTACAGGAAGGATACAATACGTTATGTTCAAGAATAAAATGTCGGTTTCTATTAAAAGAAAGAAAATTCGAACTTCTCGATGTTCTTTTTAATTTCTTCTGTAAATTGCATGAAGTAACCAAAGCTTGCGAAGATATTTATTAAAACAAAACGATATGGCTTTAGATTTTAAAGACATGTCTCTAATTTCACTATTGTGTATATTTCGAATTATTTTTACTAAATTAACAAACAATCGAAGTTTAAGACTAACATATTTATACCCCCGCCATATAATGGTGGGGGGTATATAGTGATGCACTTGTCCGTCCGTGCGTCCGTGCGTGCGTCCCACCTGTGGTTTCCGGACATTTAAAGGAAAACTATTACAGATAATCAATTCATTTCTTGCATATAGCTATTACACCAAGAAATACAGGTCAAGTTCGAATATGGGTCATGTCCCTCAATTTTGTGCAGAGTTATGCCCCTTGAAACTAAGAACATTTCAAAATTTTGTGGTTTCCGGACGTTTAAAGGAAAACCATTACAGATAATCAATTCAATTCTTGCATATAGCTATTACACCAAGAAATACAGGTCAAGTTCGAATATGGGTCATGTCCCTCAATTTTGTGCAGAGTTATGCCCCTTGAAACTTAGAAAATTTCAAATATTGCTGTTTCTGGACATTTAAAGGTAAACCGTTACAGATAATCAACTCATTTCTTGCATATAGCTATTACACCAAGAAATACAGGTCAAGATCGAATATGGGTCATGTCCCTCAATTTTGTGCAGAGTTATGCCCCTTGAAACTAAGAACATTTCAAAATTTTGTGGTTTCCGGACATTTAAAGGAAAACCATTACATATAATCAATTCATTTCTTGCATATAGCTATTACACCAAGAAATACAGGTCAAAATCGAATATGGGTCATGTCCCTCAATTTCGTGCAGAGTTATGCCCCTTAAAACTTAGAAAATTTCAAAATTTTGCTGTTTCTGGACATTTAAAGGTAAACCGTTACAGATAATCAATTCATTTCTTACATATAGCTTTTACACCAAGAAATACAGGTCAAGTTCGAATATGGGTCATGTCCCTCAATTTTGTGCAGAGTTTTGCCCCTTGAAACTTAGAAAAATTCAAAATTTTGTGGTTTCCGTACGTTTAAAGGAAAACCATTACAGATAATCAATTCATTTCTTGCATATAGCTATTACACCAAGAAATACAGGTCAAGTTCGAATATGGGTCATGTCCCTCAATTTTGTGCAGAGTTATGCCCCTTGAAACTAAGAACATTTCAAAATTTTGCTGTTTCTGGACATTTAAAGGTAAACCGTTACAGATAATCAAATCATTTCTTACATATAGCTTTTACACCAAGGAATACAGGTCAAGTTCGAATATGGGTCATGTCCCTCAATTTTGTGCAGAGTTACGCCCCTTTGAAACTTGGAAAAATTCAAAATTTTGGGGTTTCCGGACATTTAAAGGTAAATTGTTACAGATAATCAATTCATTTCTTGGATACAGCTCTTACACCAAGAAATATTGGTCAAGTTCGAATATGGGTCTGTCCCTCAATTTTGTGCAGAGTTATGCCCCTTGAAACTTAGAAAAATTCACAATTTTGTGGTTTCTGGACATAAGAAGGACAACTGTTATAGATAATAAATTCATTTGTTGAATGTAGCTATTATACCAAAAATTACAGGTTAGGTTTGAATATTACTCAATTTTATGCAGAGTTGTGCCCCTTTAAACTTGGAAAAAAATCAATATTTTGTGCTTGCCTGACATTTAAATGAAAACTGTAACAGGGAAATTATAAAATATTTATTTCTTAGATGTAGCTTTACATTGACAAATACAAGTCAAGTTCAAATAATTGGGTCATGTTCCTTAATTTTGTGTTAGATTGTGCCCCTTCCAACTTTTTATACATTGCTTATGTGTAAAATATGCCGGGCGGGGGTATCATTGATCCTTAGATCAACAATGAATTTCATTTTTATTAGTATTATCAACTTTTATGTGCAGATTGATCTGAAAGACATGAAATCAAATGACCCAAACTCGAAAACGAAACATGTGGAGAAATGATGCCACTTATCTCAGTCACGTGACGAAGTTCGGCGAAACTCCCATTAGAATCAGTTAGTAGCTTTTCTCCGTAAAATCTTCTCTTTATTTAATTTCTGTTATTCATATTATTTTCAATTTGTTATGTAACGATGATTCATGACCTATTTTCAATTCTATAAGAAAACATAATGATTTGATACTAGAAAATTAGGAAATTTCGTAGAAAGAAGGAATTTTTAAAATATGTGGGAACCGCCAAAACCGGTTATCCGAAAAAACGACGATATCTGACTTCAACTACTTGTTATAAACTTTCAGTCGCGATGCCCGGAACACGAATTATTAAACTAGAAACCTAATAAAACGGACATTGAAGTTGCCAAAACTCGCAAAATCATGCTGTCTTCCTATGAAATTACTGTATAGCCTATGGACAGAATCTTACTGATTTTCAACCCATGTGGGAACCGCGAATTTAACACAGAAAATAAAGTTTTTTACATCAACTTCTTCAGAAAATAGCCGAGTATCATATCCAATGCCCGGAAGCCGTTTAACAGTCTTAGTTACAGTGATGCCCATATACGACAATAGTAATTTCAAATCTGGCTGCGAGCCATGACGCGACGTCAGAGTGGCATTATTTCTCCGTATGAAATGGTAAATTGAATGATAAAACACAAATGGACTCGATATGCTGATTAACCGAGATCATGACTATATTTTTGAGCCAGCAAGGGTAGGTTTACATGTAAACAGATACCGGTACTATAGTCGAACTTCATCGGATTTTCCCTTTCGCTTCATTTTGATAGGTTCGTGTAGTAAGACGACAGAAATTTAATTTCTAGTTTTACGGATTATATATTTTCAAAATAGGGCAGGAGGAGGATGATTGTTCATCATGTTTTCAAAGCCACATTCTCTAAAACACTTGCATGATAAAGATTGAGTGAAAATGAAAAGTAATAACCAGTTATTCAGATGAGCGGAAGAAAAAAAATTACAATTAGTTAATTTTTTTTTCCAATTGTAGTAAAATCAGGTTCGGCGGATCCGTAAAACTAAAAATTAAATTTCTGTCGCCTTAACGAAAAAATAATAATATGAATTACATCATAATTTTCATACTCTTTGGCCTTATTACGTTATTTAGATTGAAGATCACTGACGAGGGTTAAATACCCGAAACGTGCATGTCTGGTCCATTGAATGATGCTATTGAATTTAAAGACGTTTAACATTAGGGAGCAAACATTTGATTTTTAGGGGGGGGGGGGGGGGGCAGGAAGACTTTGCCAAAAAAATAAAAAATTCCGGATCGAGATTTTAAGTGAAAAAAAAATTCCGGCCCAAAGGGCCGGCGAAAAAATTTTCCGGATCATAAAATTAGGCCCCCCTCTTCTGACCTTTCCACATGCATGGTAAACACCTTTTTGTGTTATAAACAAGTACAAATAAGAATGAAACAAACTTTATTCAAATATGCCTTAATATACTCTTCCTTGGTACTTGATCTCGCTCCGTGTTTGATATTTAATATGGCCAAAATTCACGCTGAATAATATAAATTACTTAAGGAGTAATTTTCAATTATTGGAAAATTAAAAAAAAAAAAAGAAAAAAAAATCCGATCCAAAGGAACGGCAAAAATCGATTGTTACAGTATGTGCACAGGAGCTCGATGCCAACGATCCACAAGCATATCCGCCCCTACTTTCCTTATATTTGACTAATGAGAGATGGGAAGTGAGGGTTGCCTGCATGATTATGTGATACAAAGGTCATATGTCAGAGGGTAAGTCTAGGTCCGCTAGTCGGGTAAAAATATCATACTAAAAAACGAGTTCATTTATGATATTGTTTAAATGAAACTTTATGAAATGTTCATGTGATCTGATGGCCATTTTATCAAGTTTTTTAACTGGATCCAAAGTAAAGGCATCTCAAGTTTACGTTCTGTCACCATTTCTCCCATTTTTCTGTCACGGGTCAGAACTATCGCATGAAAACAATTTTGGCAAGTCCTATATTTATATGACAATAATGAATGTTTTACTGTATTGTTAAGAACAAAAGCAAAACAAACAACCCCCCCCCCCCAAAAAAAAACAAAAACAAAAAACCGAAAAAAAAAAACCATGAAAAAAAAAAAAACATAAAACAAAAAAAAACCAAAAAAAAAAAAACAAAAAAACAAAACAATAAAAAAAGCCCCCCCCCCCCCCAAAAAAAAATACCCAACCAAAAACCCATTGACAACAGCCCATTGACAAGAACCAAACAAAAACAAAAAAGAACCCATCCAAACAGACAAAGAAACAGAAACATGGTCATATCTGTCCTCAAGCTATTTTGGTTCAGAAAGACAATGGTCCATGCCAGCAACCCACCCTCTTTATAGAACGCATCCGCTACAAAAAGAAGGCGTATGCAATGATGGACAACCAGAAGCGTGCAATAAATCATGATAAATACGGGTTGTGGTGAAAGTCTGTCGAATGTTACACCGTCTTCAAATTCATAGCATCATTTAAGAACAAATAAATTTGCAGCATGGACCAGCCACGCACGTTTCGGGTACTTGGCCCTAGCCAGTGATCCTCAATCCAAACAATGAAATACTGCAAACGACTGTGATGTTAATCCAAAAAAATACCGAAAGACGTAGCAGGATAGGTGGGAGATGATGCTACAGGACCCACTTTTAGAAATTTCGAGAAAGTTTTGTGGACAGCGAATTTCGAATGCGATTGAAGAAACGATCAATCGAAGTTGAATGCTAGATTCAAACCAAATAGAATGAAGGAATGCTTAAAATGACAATTGAGTGCATATGAGAAAGCAAAGTCATTGTCAGGAAAAATAATTAAGCGCTATGGATGGAATAAAAGTCAACTTCAAATAAATCGTTGTCTAAAAAGTCGTAATGACATGAATATCTAGATCTATCGATATCATGGAATAGACTTACTTCCGTCGAGGAGATTTTATCGAATTTATGCTGGAAAGACAACAAGTCGATTTTTTTAGAGTCAAATTAATTTTATGCGATTTCTCTTTTGCAATTTTAAGTCAGATATCGTAAACTCGCATTTTTATCAAAATCCTCGAAATGCCGATTTTGGAGAAGGCAACATGATGCGATGAAGAAACTTATCAACTTTGCGAGTTTCTAATAATGCAGTTATTCAAACTGGAATTATCCTTGTCAGTGTTATACGAGGCCCAAGTGGACCTATATTCTTCATCTCTCTTATATTATACATGACCTTTCTGCCATTTCATTTCCATTAGCAAAGTAACACTTTTGGAGACAATGAATAATATATACTTTTATAATTATCCCGGAATAATTAACAGTGATTTGAGATTACTAAACTATGATCTCAAAGATCCAAAATTACATGAATGAGGATTACTGAAGTGATAACTCAGATTACGTAAATGTGATCTCACTTAACTAAAAAATGCTATTTCCGATTACTAAGATGAAGATCTCATAACTGGTATCTCCCACAACTAAACTGAAAAATACTAACCTGGGTTCCCAATGGATTGTGATCTCAGATTACTAAACTGTGATCTCAGATTACTAAACTGTGATCTCAGTTTAGTAACTGAGATATGCATTTATTAAACTGTGCTCTCGGATTAAATAGTAAAGGATCTACAAGTACATGTACTAAACTGAGATCTCAGAAGATGAGAGTACCCATCCTGACTCTCCCCTAACCTGGATGCATCTCATCCGATACATACTCCACTTATCCACTCACTCTAGATTAATCCTATCCTGTATCTAACCGACCTTTCAACCACCTTTCCTGAAAAACCTATTCTTGGATCAACCCCATCGTAAATCAACTCGATCTTGGATCCACTCCATCTAGGAACCATCCAAATCCGGGTCTACCTTATCCTTGTCTAACCCGTTGGCCATGAACCACCCTGGATTCACCCTGTAGAAAGAATCTCATTTAGGACCCAGATCTGAAGTCAGAAGTAGATTTAATTAGAGCTTGTTACTTTGGATCCAATGTGATTTGGATTTTTCATTTGATCAAGTGAAAGAATGTTAAAAGCATGAATTATTCTTATCTTTGTAGCTATAGAGATATTATGTCGACATTACTGATACATTTCGGAGGTCCCCTTATCTTTCAAGCCATAACTTGGCCCTTTACAAAATTGTAAAATACGTTTTTTCACCTGCAGATAAAGCAGCAAACAACACCATAATCATTTGAAAACGTTGCTACATATCAACTTTAGTTTCTGAACTTTCGTCAACAAATACTTATATCAAAAGCAATGAAAGCTTCTGTAATATTTTGAACATACATAACAGTGAACTAACTTCATTCAACATATCTATTTCTAAATTGGATCTCTGGACCATGTATTGTATACCTAAATTCTACAAGACTCCTTACAAATTTTTACAATGCCATTTCTTCATACGACTTCTCTAATATGTATACGCTTCCTCTCGACAGAATTAATGATCGATTGTCTAAACTAATTAAATGAGGAAAACTTACATTAAAGGGTCTCTTTTCATCGACAGACTACAAATTATTCAAATCTTGGAATGTAGCGACCTGTGTAATACCTTGTCCTTCCTCTTGGACAACATTTATGTTAGATTTGGTGAGGAACTATACAAACAGGTGGTAGCAATCTTGTTTCAGATTTATTTCTATACACTCATAAAAAAGAATTTATCCAAAATCTTCAAGAGAAAAGAAAATTTTATGATTTGAAATGCTTCATAGATACTTGTACCTGGATGATATTATCACTATTGACAATCCTGTTTTTGAAACATATAAGAATGGCATGTATCCATTTTTAGACCTAAATGTCAAAATATAAAAATTTCAAACGGAGAAAAGTATTTATGACGAAAGAGATGATATTGGACTCAACATATTAGATTTCCCCTGGCTTGACGGTGACGTCCCAAGACTACCGTCATACGGCATTTACATATCACAGCTCATCCGGTACGCTAGAGCGTGTACTAATTTGCATATAACCAAGAAACGTTTAGGTCGAAGTTTCCGCTTTCGTGAACTAGTTAAGAATTTCTGAAAATTTTACAACCCGTCCAAACGTATTTAGAGAAGACAGGGTCCCGACAACCTGTCCTCAAGATCTCTGAATGTCGGTCGGAATCCTTGGGTGATAACATGTATGAACTCACTACAGTCGGCAGAGCACGGACTGCATTTCGTACACCCCTTCCCCTTTTTTTATATACATTTACATATTCATCTGAGTGTTGTTTTGGGCCAATCGTTGTGCTGTCTTGTTTGTATGTTCACCTTACAATGAAGAGGTTATTGTATACTACAATTGTGCGTTTTTCGATACCTTTGGGTAACCGTAAACATGGGAGGTTTGTGCGCACGTAATCCGGATAACCCCACCATAAGTAGCCGATGGCCGTCCTAAGTCGGCACCGATTGCCCTTGGGTCTCGTTGGTTTATGTGTGGTCGTTTGTGTTTGATGTCGTGTTTGCTGTTCCTTGTCACTGTTGTATCTCTTGCTGTGTGTTTGTGTTCTCTGTGATTTCACTTGGGGTGTTGTGTTGTTGGTGCTGCAACCGAGTCCTGTTGGAGATCCCATCATTTCCTTTACGTATGTTTTCAATCTGTCTTTTTTATTTTGCAAAACATTAGATATTGTCCATTTTAGTAAGGGGTACCCTTGTGTTTGACAATATATCTCTTTTTACATCTTAGAATATCAATTTGTGTGGTATTTTTCTTCTAAATTACTGTTTAAGATAAATTGATTGTTTGTTGAACAACCCTTGCTGGGAAAAAATAGGAATATGACTACGTTAAGTACCTACATGTAGATTTGAGGTCCAGTAGTGGGGTTATCAGTGCTTGGTGGACCGAGGATGGATTAATTCTGTCACCTCTAGTCCATTCCACCTCACACCCATCCAATCATTATTCACCTTCTCCAAAATCCAACCTTTGTCTTTTCTATCCCCTTTTAGGATCACACCCTTTTCTGGATCCACGACATCTTGGATTCTAACTGTTAAGTATCAATTCCATCAGGTATCTACTCAACTTTGATCAAACCCACCCTGGATCTACCCACCGAGGATGCATCCCATGTAGGAGGCTACACTCATTTTATATCAAATAACTTGGAATCCAACAAACCCATAATCTGGCCCTTGATATATCAAATCCTGCATCTTACCAAATCCGTTCTCATTCCAGGTCAAATTCCTCTGACCATGGAAAACTCCTACCTTAGAATCGCTATCTACGATCCAAATCCATACATTGGATCAAATCGAACAATCCCTAATTAACTCTACTTCTGAACTTCTGATTTGGGTCCTAAATGAAATTATTTCTCCAGTGAGGGTGAATCCAGGGTGGTTCATGGCCAACGGGTTAAACAAGGATAAGGTAGACCCGTATTTGGATGGTTCCTAGATGGGCTGGATCCCAGATCGAGTTGATTTACGATGGGGTAGATCCATAATTGGGTTGATCCAGGAAAGGTGGATAAAAGGTCTGTTAGATACAGGAATAGGATGAATCTAGAGTGAGTGGATAAGTGGAGTGTGTATCGGATGAGATGCATCCAGGCTATGGAAGAGTCAGAATGGGTATTCTCATCTGAGATTTCAGTTAAGTACATGTAATCCGAGAGCAAAGTCTAATAAATTGATATCACAGTTACTAATCTTAGATCACATTTTAGTAATCTGAGATCACAGTTTCGTAATCTGACACCCCAATTAAGTAATCTTAAATTTAGTTATGGGAGATCTCAGTTATGTGAGTTTCAATTTCGTAATCGGAAATATCACTAAAGTGATATTGGATCTTAATTTTGTTAAGTAATCTGAGATCTCACTTCAGTAATCTAAGTCCTCATTCATGTAATCTGAGATCTTAGATCTCTGAGATCATATATTAGTACTCCGAAATAATTTTTAAGTATTCCGAGATAATGATATAAGTATATTTTATTCCTTTTCTCCCAAAAGTGTTATTTAAAATCAAAGAAAAGGTATCTAAAGACAATATTTATATTGAAATAAGCAGTAAAAGAAAAGGCACCTAAAGACAACATCTCTATTGAAATAAGCAGTAAAAGAAAAGGTACACAAAGACAACATTTCTATAAAAATAATGAGTAAAAGAAAAGGAATACCCACAGACAACATTTCTTTTGAAATAAGCAGTTAATGAAAGTACATAAAGACAAAATTCATATTGAAATAAGCAGTAAAAGAATACATTCATAAAGACATGTATATTGAAATAAGCAGTAAAAGAAAAGATATATTTAAAGACAACATTTATATTGAAATAAGCAATAAAAGAAAACGTTCATAAAGACAATATTTCTTTTGAAATAAGCAGTAAAAGAAAACGTTCAAAAAGACAACATTTCTTTTGAAATAAGCAGTAAAAGAAAATGTTCATAAAGACAACATGTATATTGAAATAAGCAGTAAAAGAAAACGTTCATAAAGACAACATTTATATTGAAATAAGCACTAAAAGAAAAGGTACATAAGGACAACATTTATATTGAAATAAACAGTAAAAGAACTCGTTCATAAGTTAGCATTTATATTGAAATAAGCAGTTAAAGAAAAGACAAAATTTATATTGAAATAAACAGTAAAAGGAAACATTTATAAAGATATAATTTATATTGAAATAAGCAGTAAAAAAAAAACGTTCATAAAGACAACCTTTCTATTGAAATAAGCGGTAAAAGAAAACTTTAATAAAGACAACATTTATATTGAAATATGCAGTAAAAGAAAACATTAATAATGACAACATTTATATTAAAATAAGCAGTAAAAGAAAACGTTAATAAAGACAACATTTATATTGAAAAAAGCAGTAAAAGAAAACGTTCATAAAGACAACATTTCAATTAAAATAAGCAGTAAAAGATAACGTTAATAAAGACAACATTTATATTGAAATAAGCAGTAAAAGAAAACGTTCATAAAGACAACATTTCAATTAAAATAGCAATCCAAGGAATGCTTGTGTCGCCTGCGAAGCGGCCTATTCTAGGAGGTAAATCACATGGTTCAAAATTACTGGTATCACTATAAAAGTATTGTCTAATGAAATTCATATGTGAAATATCAGACCTCTTATTTACCAATTGAAAGATATGGTCAATCTCAAATTTTCATAAAATAGTGTCAATCAACTAGGTCAAGGTCACTACCTAAATACTTTGGTAACAAAACAAAGGTCACATCATAAGAAATATATGTGTGAAGTATTAAAGCCTTATATCACTTAGCAATCAAAAGATATACGCAATCCTTAGAAAAAAGGTCAAATATGTAGGTCAAGGTCACTAGGTAAAAAACTATGGTATGTTTAAAAAAAGTCTTGTCACAAAGAATACAAATGTGAAATATCAAAGACCTATCACTAACCTATTAAAAGATATAGCGAATCCCAACTTTTTTGAAAAATAGGTCAAATATCTATGTCAAGGTCACAAGGTCAAAAATCATGGTATGTGCAGAAAGGTCTTGTTACAAGGAATACACAAGTGAAATTTCAAAGCCTTATCCTTTACCAATCAAAAGATATATACAATCTTTATTTTTTGTTAAAGTAGGTCAAATATATAGGTCAAGGTCACTAGGTCAAAATTATGGTATGTGTAGAAAGGTCTTGTTACAATCAATACACATGTGAAATATCAAAGCCCTATCACTAACCATTCAAAAGATATAGCAAATTTTAACTTTTTTTGAAAAAGTAGGTCAAATATCTAGGTCAAGGTCACAAGGTAAAAAATTATGGTATGTTTACAAAGGTCTAGTCACAAGGAATACATGTGTGAAAAATCAAAGCCCTATCCCTTACCAATAAAAAGATATAAGCAATCTTATAATTTTTGAAAAGTAGGTCAAATATGTAGGTCAAGGTCACTAGGTCAAAAATTATGGTATGTGTAGAAAGGTCTTGTCACAAGGAATACACATGTGAAATATCAAAGCCCTATCACTTACCATTCAAAAGTTATGGGCTGTGACACCCAAAGTGTGACAGACAGACAGACGGACTGACGGACGGACGGACGGACGGACAGACGGACAACGGACAAAGTGATCCCTAAGTGTCGCTATGCTTTGCAGGCGACACAAATTAATAAAGACACCATTTATATTGAAATAAGCAGTAAAAGAAAACGTTCATAAAGACAACATTTCAATTAAAATAAGCAGTAAAAGATAACGTTAATAAAGACAACATTTATATTGAAATAAGCAGTAAAAGAAAACGTTCATAAAGACAACATTTCAATTAAAATAAGCAGTAAAAGAAAACGTTAATAAAGACCACATTTATATTGAAATAAGCAGTAAAAGAAAACGTTCATAATGACAACATTTATATTGAAATAAGCAGTAAAAGAAAACGTTCATAAAGACAACATTTCAATTAAAATAAGCAGTAAAAGATAACGTTAATAAAGACAACATTTATATTGAAATAAGCAGTAAAAGAAAACGTTCATAAAGACAACATTTCAATTAAAATAAGCAGTAAAAGAAAACGTTAATAAAGACAACATTTATATTGAAATAAGCAGTAAAAGAAAACGTTCATAATGACAACATTTCTACTGAAATAAGCAGTAAAAGAAAATGTTAAAAAAGACAACATTTATATTGAAATAAGCAGTAAAAGAAAACGTTAATAATGACAACATTTCTATTAAAATAAGCAGTAAAAGAAAACGTTAATAAAGACAACATTTATATTGAAATAAGCAGTAAAAGAAAACGTTCATAAAGACACCATTTCTACCGAAATAAGCAGTAAAAGAAAAGGAACCTGAAGACAACATTTATATTGAAATAAGTCCCCTCTAGCGAGCCAGTAGGGGACTAATAAGCAGTAAAAGAAAAAGTACCCAAAGAAAACATAATGAAATAAGAGATGTACTTCAAAGCAAGATGAGGACAACACAAATTGTGAGAATATCATAAGAAAGAATGTATTGCTACAAAAACCGGGAAAAGTTTAAAATGTTAGTATTCTGCAGTGATGATAAGGTAGTCATTACAGGGATATTATTCCATCAATAAAATATTCACATGATTTTATTCATTCATAAATTTCCAGATATGAATACAAGCAAGCAGACCGACCATATCGTTGATGACTAAAATATATTAATCCCAAGATTCGAGAGCAAGAGTTGTGATGTCAGCAAACAGAGAAATGCAGAAATATGATAGATAACCAAACCAGAATAACAAAACATATAATACAGAAGAACAAGGTGGTAGATGCAAACCACCCTCAAACAGCAGGGTGCACAATAGGCAAGAGGACAAATCAACATTATTTGAAAAAAAGTTTAAAATTGCTCAATATGTATTTTGTTCGAAAGATAAATCATGATATGGTAAAATACAACCTTGCTAATTGTGCGCCTCTGGTTGCAGATTTATTTTTGTACACGTATGAAAAAGAATTCATCCAAAATCTTCAAAAGCAAAGAAAACATGATGATTTGAAATGTTTCACTGGTACTTCTAGGTACCTGGATGATATTCTTACTATCGACAATCCTGTTTTTTTTTTTTTAACAAGTATAAAAATGTTATCTATCCAGAAGAATCGACTCTAAACAAGGCAAACGTTACAAACACAGAAACACCATTTTTGAACCTAAATATCAAAATTTTAAACGGAAAGAATCATACAAGTCTGTATGACAAATGAGATAATTTTCGATTCAACATTTTAAGTTTCCCCTGGCTTGAGAGTCATGTTCCTAGACTACTGCCATACGGAATTTACATATCACAGCTCATTCGGTACGCTGAACATGTACTAAAATTTTGGATTTTCATAGTAGACAAATTACCAAGGAACTTTAGGTAAAGGTTTCCGCTCTCACAAACTAGTTAAGACTCTCTAGAAATTTTACAAAATTAACTGTCAGCTTGTTTTAAAATTCGGACATATACAAGCAACAGAATATATTACTTTAAGTATTTCATAACCTGCCTTTTATTTTCACATAATGAACAGAATTAGATCAAAGGTAGACAGCATTACCATCGAAAATGCGTCAGAATCATCAAACGCCTTAAATACCGTGGAAATGATCCTACTGTCACCAGACGAACACTCGGCATGGTACTTGACCAATCTTCACCCTTGTTCCAGCGCATTCTAAAGTCCTGCACTCTGACTGTGAAAACGGGACTCCATGACGGGCCCTTTCAATACCTCTTTAGAGAAGACAGGCCCCTACCACCTGTCCTCTTTGTGTGTCGGTCGAACTCCTCGGGTGAGTTCGCTACAGCCGATACAGCACGGACTGTTTTTTGTATCCACTTTTTATATCCATTTACATATTCATCCGTGATGTTTCGGCGCCTATGTTGTCATCGTACAGTAGGTAGGCTATCGTACACTACAATTGTGCGTTCTTCGATACCTTTAGGTAGCCGTAAAAGTGGGAGGGTTGTGCTCATATAATCCGAATAATCACATCATTTGCTAACTGCGTTGTAGATGGCCGTCCTAAGTCGGCACCGATTGTCCATTGGTCTCGTTGGTTTGTGTGTAGTCTTTTGTGTTTAATGTTTCTATGTTGTATGTCTCTTTTACGTCTCTTGCTGTGCTTGTCTACTGTGTTTTGCTGTGGGTGCTGCAACCGAGTCTGGTTGGAGATTCCCTCCTTTCGTTTTTGAAACCGGAGGAAAAGTTTACTCTTTCACAAAAAAACCCTCGCCGTACATGTATATCCTCTCTACTCTTTTAATATAACCTTTTTTTCCAGTATCCTATCATTGTAGCCTCTTTCAACCCTACATCCTAATCCCTCAAGAACCAGTGATTCCTTTCTGTGAGCGCGAAGCTCTCTTTAGATCTTTTAAAAACAAATGAAAGTAAGCTAAATAAGTCCCTTTACGTGTGGCAAAAGCTATGTTTGGTCTCATATGCGTTTAGAAACCTTTCTTCGGGAATCATGCTTCCGTCTGTCAATCCGTGTTCCGATGAGATCACTCAAGTAGTTTTTTCTTATCCTATATGACCTATATACAACTTAAATAGTAAATACACAGCACTATAGAAACACGAAGGACAACCTAACTATAATAGTACAAATGTTCGGGTCTTACTTAGGTAAATTTTGATGAAATATAGATATTTTTGTTCTTCAGCAAGAAATCATAAGTTGTCATATTTCATATAAATATGTAAATATTTGCACATAAAAATCTGAAATCTCATTGCAGTGGGACTCTTTATGGTCAACTTTTGGCTCATTCCACCTGACTATTTTTTGAGATGGAATATTCACAATCCAAATATACAAATTGAATAATTATTCAGGGACAAAGAATATTCACATAATTTTATAAAGAACCTTTGTTGACTAATTTCGTTTCACATTGTCCTTAATCAACATCTAACTTTCCCTAATAACTAAATAGACCTTACATGATAAGAACGCGAGCAGCTGTTGAAGCGTCCGGTCCCTGAAGGTCCAACATCCATTGTAAGGTAGCTCCGGCGCTATTTGCACTAATCACAATCAATTACAGCTATTTCTCGTGTCACTGTAGGGAAAAGTGAGATTATCAAACACTCAATACAACGCTTAAAAGTCAAAGACGCATTCAAGAGGTATCCGTACCACAAATTAGGTAATTGATAAGAAAATTGAAGAGTGCGGAAATCAGAGCCCTAGATGACTATTGAGGAAAAGGAATTATTTTTTCATTATGTCTTGATGGCGTATCTGGAAGCGGGGAGCGTCTCGCGGCGCCATTTCTTCCATTTTACAACACCTGCGATATGCCGGACATGACAGTGCCCCAAGTAAGAAAAGGAAAAATGAAATTTTCGATCATTCAATCAAGTACTGGTGATTTGATTATTTCATACAAAGCCTTAATTTACGTACTGTATTTCACATATTATACGCAATTGGAAACAAAGCCAAATATCGGATTAATTGCAGTTAATGTAGAATTTTGCTAAGAATGTCTTTGTCTCTTTTCTTTTAGAATGTGACTGCTTTAATTTTTTTGGGAGAACTGTAGTAATAAAAAAGGATATTCCTACTATGCAGCAAGAGAACATCCTTCTTGACATTTACATTTCTAAATGCAGTACACCATACAAGCATGTTTCAAATAATGAATTCCGTCCTTCCTCATCAGTGGTACTTCAAGTAAAAATGACTCCGATATGCCAAAGTATTTTTCTCTTGGATTATCCTCGATATGACGACATTGCAGTCGTGACAACAGCGGAAAACACTCTCACTAGATAAGAAAAAGGAAACAAACAGGAAGAACGGAGACAATACATGTAACATTACTGAAACTTGAAATACTACACTATGTTTATAGTATAAACTCCCAAGAATTCATTTGAAAATAAATGATATTTGTTTTAGGTAGAACCATTCAAAGGAATAAATACGGCAAACAAGTTCAAAAAGGTTCAAATAATTAAAATTTCACAATTTTCGGAAATAGTTATAAATCCTCTCCGATCCATTAGAGGTTGATGATTTTTTTTTTTGTGGGGGGAGGGGGAATAAAGATGTATACTACAATTTGAAAAAAAGGAATACTCGTAACTGTGATTTCGAAGCCTACCAAACGTAATTAATTTCTGGCGAAAACTGCTGTTTTGAAATAGAGGCTGGACACCATGTAATACAGCTACCACACCAGCAAACAGTAACAATGAAAGTACTCTCATAGAATAGTATTAATATATTAATATAAACATCGACGAAGTACCCATCAGGTTTTCAGTTTCAAGGTCGAGAAGGTACGGCAGAATTGCAACAGCCGTCTTTAACTAAAATATTCGGCACAGAAGTAACTCTCCAAATGAGCCAGACTAGCAGGCAGTATCTTTAGCCTATTATATGTTCAACGTTTAGATTTCTTTGTGTTCGAGTGTCGTCTTCATCGTACTTTTAGATCACTTATTATTTTCATCCTTGTAGTTTTTTAAGTCTTATGATGATTATTATT
Organism: Pinctada imbricata; assembly: GCA_033119305.1. Taxonomy (NCBI): domain Eukaryota; kingdom Metazoa; phylum Mollusca; class Bivalvia; order Pterioida; family Pteriidae; genus Pinctada; species Pinctada imbricata. Next base: position 61,272,173 of record VSWD01000008.1, read on the forward strand.
TTTCAATTCTGATTTAGGGTTTGTCTCTATGATGTCCCAATCTGACTGAATCATCTTAAATATAGTTGATATTTTCGGTTCGGCTTTTAAAAGTGATAGGTGTTACTAGAATGCATACTTACTCTCCCCGTCCATCTGATCTTATCTCCTTTGCAGAATGGTTTAGCCGTTTCGTTTGGTTTTGAATTTTATGTTTTATTTTTAAATTGGTTTTGTGTCTGACATTCATTCCATAATTTTACGTGCCTATCTAAATTCTTACGAAAGCTTTAAAAGAGGCACAGAAACTTCAAAATGGTGTATACTAGTACTTGAATCATATTTATTTAACTTGAAATTATGTTGTTGGCGCCACGTATTCACACTTTGACAGTGTGAATATAATTCGTACTGTTGTGCTCCGTGTTTCAATGAATTACTGTTCTCGTGGTATCCTCTGCGGGGTCCCTTTTCTGGTGTTTTACTTTCGAATACTGATGCGATTTAGACTTACCTAGCTATTATACACAGTAGTTGTGCATTCTTCGAGAACGTTAGGTAATGGGACAAATGGGAGGATAGTAACCCGGATAATCACACCATTTGTTACTAACGCACTGGTTGCCCATTGGTCTCTTTGGTTTATGTGTAGTCTTTTATGTTTAAAGTTTTGATTTCGTCTTTATTTTTGGTCAGCCTTGTCTATTTTGGTGTCTCTTGTTGTTCTTGTCCACTCTACGTTTTTGTTTTGGGTGTTTCGTTTTTTGTTTTTGTGCTGTGGGTACTGCAATGGAGTACGATCGGAAATCGTCTTAGACTATCTTCTTTCTGGAATAAAATGTTAACGTTACATACTTTGCTAGATTTATTAATATAAATGATTCGAATTTTTGTATGTATTGAATAGGTCATGAATGGTCGGACTCAATTTCAGAGCAACTCCTCTATTCCATCGAGTTCAGCTTCACTTACTTTTGTCGGAATATCAAATCTGGAGCATACTTCTTGAGGAAGATCTGCTACACAGGGTCTATCAGCATTGCTTTATAGCTTTGACATCCCACTTTAGCGTGCAAGTCGTGAAAGATGTATGGCAGATAAATCTTATGTGTTTTTGTTAGTATTGATTGAAAGAATTCTGTCATGACCAGACTGAGTAAAAGTAAACCTCTACTTTTGTGTTGTCTTTGATAAGTATTTGCTTATACCGTCTTTATGAAACTCGAGTTCAGATTAGGAAGATCTCTATTCCATGGAGCCTCTATTAATTTTATCAGAATATCATGTCTGAAGAATACCACTTAAACATTGCTATTTACACACTCTATTGCATTGTTTCATCACATTAGTATGAAATTTGAGAGATTAATTTTGAATAGTAATTCCCAATAATACATCATTATTCTTGTCCATTCAATTAAATCTAGACAGGTGAGAAAGGTCCTTGCCTCGCAAAGTCCAATTAGACAATTAGCGGCGATTCAACTCATTAATGATCATCAAACCGTAATTGCTCATTTGGGACGGACATGTCGCATGGCTTTAAAAGGAGTTGGCGATCAGAGGAAATCTGGTCGTAAATTTCATTGCACTTACCTCATAAAACCAATTTCAATAATTTGATTGATATATTAGAATGAAATATTCATGGCGGCACAAGTTCAAATCTTACTTATCTGATTTTGAAGACACATTAAATGACCATAAAATTGGAGACGAAAATTTCCCTAAGGATATGATGTACGATTTTATATCGTTTAAGAGAAAGTTCATCAGAAGGCAAAAGGAGTTCTACATCATAGAATGGAGAAAAAGGGGCGTGAATAAGAAGGAAAAATGATGACAATTACTTCATATCAATTTAATAGACATTGACAACAACAACAAAAAAAAAAAACAGTTTACACTTATATCTTATTCAATAGGAAAAAATATTATTGCACACTTTTCCGCCAGTATCACGAATAATCTGATCATGAGCATTGTGGTGACTCCAGTGGATGTTCTTCTGCCCCATATTGTAGTTCATGTTCCTGTACTTTGTTGCGCAGTGATACCAGAGGGGATGCCTCATGGGCGCCTTTCATAGAATCCTCATATGCTGGTGCGCAGTCAGTCAACGTCATTTTATTTTTTGTTGTTAGTTCTGCCAAAAGATTTTGATATGACATAGAGGATGGATTTGCAGGTATTTTATAAATGTTAGGATACATCATTCCACGAATTGCCAAGTTGTAGAACTCAGGCGATACCATTGGATGTGGGGGACATACGCTAGGAACTGGTGGCGCTAGTAAGCCGACAGTTTCTTTGTTGTAGTTGGTTGTGGTAGGCCTTGAGGAGGATTTCTGTATAATTTGGATGTGTAGGGACGAGCGCCCTAGGTCCGATCTGCATACCCATTGGACCAAAGTTCCCTCCGTAAGGAGTGTATGGATGACCTTGTGGTCCAACTTTTTCCTTCTTTCTCCACTTGGCCCTCCTGTTTTGAAACCATACCTGATAAATATTGAAGATGTGAATCCTTGTAAGTCTAATAGCAGTAATTGTTGGTGAATATTTTATTTCAACACTCCAAGATCTTATTTCCTCTACTAAATTCTAAAGTAGTTAATATTTATGACCTCTAAATGATTTTTTTATACATTTGAATGAAGCCCCCTGTCGTAGTTTTATAGAAAATAAAAACGATATGTGGAGTACAAGGAGGGGGTTTTCACCTGGTTTTGATTTCAACAATACTACAAACACCGGGAAATACTGGCATGTTTGATTAGAGATATCACTTGCTTTTTTATAATATGGTGTAACCCACTCAATTAAAATCTAAATTCATTTGTAAATAAAATACCCAACCAGTAAGAGTCACTTAATTCAAATCTGGTCTGTGTTAAAAGTTTTGTCACGTGACCCATTATTACACCATAGACAATTCAGCTTGTAATTCCAGACTTCTAAATCAACAATTGGGCTCAGAGTGCTTTTCAAGTATCGTTTTAATTTTGAATGAATGCTGTTTGAAAATACTTTCAAACTTGAAAATAAATGAAGTCAGTTATGAAAAAGCTTTATATGTCCGTTAAAAACTTTCGTCTCCTTTTTTATCTAAAAGACTCGTCAATAGATGAATGAAAATTCAGGACATAGAGACATTCCTATTGACTTGAATTATTCTCTCAAGTGTACGAAGTCAATTATCTAATACATGTGTTTTCAAATGTATTTGAATTTGACGTTCGAACTTTTAATTCTTCAATTCTTGTGCAAATTGTAAAACAAAAAAATTAACCATTTATCATTGTTATAGTATTACCTGGACTCTTGCCTCCGTCAGGTCTATTCTCATGGCCAACTCTTCCTCTGTGGATACAAAATTACATATTAAATTTTATACAATTAATAAATTGAAAGTATTAATTAATTCAAATAGGATCATATTTAGGGAACATTAAACTTAGGATGAAAACTAGTATAATTTTATGAATGTCATTGTTCTTTCTTCTTTTTTTTGTGGTTAAAATTGTTAAGTTTGATTTTATTGAATCTATTGATTGTTCGCATGAGAATATCTTTCTGTGGTCACCTCATAAACACATCTGGATAGTGAGTTTTCTGGAAAGCCCGTTCGAGTTCCTCCAACTGGAAACTTGTGAAGGTAGTTCTATAACGCCTCTGCTTCCGCTTCCCATAATCCTCAACGTCTCTCTCGTCATAGCTTCCGAAATCTCCTCGGTACGCACGGAAGTCGTCTGGCTTTACCGTTACAGCAGGGGAGTAACGGGAGGTTTCATTATGCTGAAGCTGGTTAGTGTCTCCATCTGTTGGTGTATTATCAGTACTAGTATCTGGGTTGTCTTCCTCGTTAGGGCTGCTATCATTAGCTCCATATAAATGCGTTATGTCATTCTCATTTCTTTATTTTCCAGAGTTAAGAAGTTTTGGAGATTGCCCGTCGCTTCCCTAGTTTCAGATGCCTCTTTTCTCATACTCCTGGTTCTTTCACTTGAACCTAGTCAAAATAAAAAGAAATTTTAAAATTAATTTATTCCTATGCATCTGAAAAATAAAATGATGAACTTTAAAGATCCAATCAAATACGCATTCGATCGGATCCCGTGAACATTCAAAAAGCAAAGTCGTTACTGTGAAAACTGACACAAAGTATTTGAATGAATTAATTCCATAGAGAATTTTATCATGGAAAATGGTTCTTTGGAGAATCAGTGATGTATATGTTAAAATAACACCATTCTTATTCAATGTCATTCATGCGCAATAAAATCTATTCGTTTTTGTTTTCGTTGTAGGAAAAAAGAGAAATTTTGTCGTTCCGGGACAATGACCTGAACTGAACATTTATAAATCATTCTTTGTTTAAAATATATGTTCAATTTCAAAAGCACTTTAAACTATGTTTCGACCTAAAAAAAAGTAGAATATTCGAATGAAAATAAGTTTTTTGAAAGTTTATGAATATCATTTAAATCGTTTAGAAGTTTCCAAAATAAATTAAAAGGAGTCTAATAAAATGTTACATATTTTAAAGCAGTTACTTGAACATTCCAATGGTATAGTAGTATATATCTGTCTGATGTATAACTGTATTATATTGTTTTATTATTTTTTTAAATAGTAAATGTTCTTGTGATTGGTATCTCTGTGACCTTTGTACATGTAATTTGTGAATGTTTTGTTTTTGGTATCTCTCTGACCTTTGCATTTTGTTAATGTATTGTTTTCGGTATCTCTCTGACCTTTGTATTTTGTTTATGTTTTGTGTTTGGTATCTCTCTGACCTTTGTATTTTGTTAATGTTTTGTTTTCGGTATCTCTCTGACCTTTGTATTTTGTTAATGTTTTGTGTTTGGTATCTCTCTGACCTTTGTATTTTGTGAATGTTTTGTTTTCGGTATCTCTCTGACCTTTGTATTTTGTTAATGTTTTGTATTTGGTATCTCTCTGACCTTTGTATTTTGTGAATGTTTTGTTTTCGGTATCTCCTCTGACCTTTTTATTTGTTAATGTTTTGTGTTTGGTATCTCTCTGACCTTTGTATTGTGTAATGTTTGTTTTGGTATCTCTCTGACCTTTGTATTTTGTTAGTGTTGTGTTTTGGTATGTCTCTGACCCCTTTGTATTTTGTTTTGGATCTCTTGTGTATTTTGTATCTGTATCTCTCTGACCTTTGTATTTTTAATGTTTTGTTTTGGTATCTCTCTGACTTTGTATTTTGTTAATGTTTTGTGTTTGGTATTTCTCTGACCTTTGTATTTTGTTAAGTTTTGTGTTTGGTATCTCTCGACCTTTGTATTTTGTGTAATGTTTTGTTTTGTATCTCTCTGACCTTTGTATTTTGTGAATGTTTTGTGTTTGGTATCTCTCTGGCCTTTGTATTTTGTTAATGTTTTGTGTTTGGTATCTCTCTGACCTTTGTATATGTATTTTGTGAATGTTTTGTTTTTGTATCTCTCTGACTTTTGTATTTTGTTAATGTTTTGTGATTGATATCTCTCTGACCTTTGTATTTTGTGAATGTTTTGTGTTTGGTATACCTCTGTCCTTTGTATTTGTGGATTTGGTTCTAGTATCATTTTGAACTTTGTATTACGTAACTCTCTAAATGAAGTATATTCGTAGATGTTCATCGACTTTGCTCATTTCTAACCCACGATGGAGAGAATATTTTGTGGGCGTTGATGATTAATATCATAAGTTATCTTTTTCTCGGTTGAAACTGACGAATGTATTTGCAATTGTGACGGTGGTAAAAAAAAAGTAAAAAAGATTTGTCAAAGCACTTCACCAAAGTGAACTATGGACAAATTAGGTGCAAAAAGAAAACTCAATTTAATATGGAAGATCAATATATATCTGAAGAAATGATTTGTCATAATCGATACATTTTTGTTGAGAGTTATTGTACATATGTTCATTTTACTAATATATCACAGAAGATAGCATGTCAGGAAGGTTATGGTGTAAGACATATGTTTGATTACCAAACACTCAGGCTTCTGTATTCTGTTACTCAAGATGTTTTCATTACGTAATGATTTGAAATCAATTTCTTTTAAGATTGCAACGCTACTCCAAGACACTTGTTACTGAATGTAACCATTTAATATATACAATGATCTAGGGAAATTCTATAAAGAAGCGATGTTTTTAACTATAAAAACGACTGATTTTAATTAATATCAGTAATTTGATAAATCTGATACAATCCACTCAAAATTCGTCGATATTACAGTACGAGGATCTTTAATACTCTTCAGCTAACAATTTTACTTTGTTAGATAGAATATAAGATTTGTCAATACTAAAGCTTTAGTAGTCGCTATTATTCTATGAAATAGCTGATCTAGTTTTCACCAACCGAAAATTTCTCAATATAACACGGCTATTAGAGTCTCTAAAATAATTCAGACAATATGTTCGTGAAAAGACACTTGAGCATTATTAAGATGAACAGAAGACATCACGTATAATGAAAAACAATAGTTCGATCCTATCTGATTACTCCCACTATATTTTTCGGGTGTTGAAGAGAGCTTTCAACGAAATTCTTTATTGCGATACCGTCGATTAATGCTCATCAGGTCTTCCACATGTTGGCGCATTTACCTCCCTTTGTTTTCGAAAATAAAGAAGCATCAGGTTCGAATTGAACATGTTTCAGTAAATTACCGCGTACCGTTGTTCGGTGATACAGTCGCTTGCAATCATGACGAACGTCATGAATTTTTAACGGAGTTTGTGGACCTTCGCCAGAACAACTTCGCCTTGCCTTTCAGAACCTTATCAAGCGCTGTTCTTGATGGCATCGTAAAAAAATCGCCTTCTTATGAAATAATTCGTTCTGACCCCTTCCACTGATTTAACAAGTGGGAGCAGAGAGAGAGATACTAAAAAGACAAGCTAGACAATTTTAAACGCCACTAAGACACACAAAAGACAATGTACTACATGTATTAAGACACAGAAAGAACAGAAGACGGGATTCGATGAAGTCATCGCGAAAACGAGACTCGAATCCCCCAAAGGGTAAATCCTATTGACAAAAGTTCTGCCTGGATATACGACTTGAAATATCAACCAAATTACAATACACAACATAAGAAGATAAAAGAAATGTACTACATTATATCAGACCTTTGATATGAAATAATGGTGCCGGCAACATTTCATAAAAAAAAACTATTATTAGTCCGTTTTTTTTACATTCTGAAAAAACAATGAGAAGGTTTTAACAAAATAATATTTTTAAAAAATATCCATCTATCTCTACGATCAGATTTGAAAGAATAAAATGTGAAATTTTAATGAAGTAAGTGGCCCCAAGCATCAATTTAGTCTAGTCTGTGACCTGAAAAGTCAGCCGTAAAACAAAACAAAACATGAATAAACAAAATAAGGGTACTTTTTCATCGGTTTTGATGTGAATCAATTGCAACATTTGAAACATACTGTCACACAGTCTTCTGTTACAATCTCATCAATCTGAATAAATAATGAAACTTTTCAAAAACTAAATATTTAAAATGATCTCTCTTTCCCTATGATAAGATTTGTTTAAAAAATGCAATTTTAATGAAGAAGATAGTGTAAAACATCAATATTGAAGTAGACATTCTAGTAACCTATTTCTTCTACAGTTCATTCTAAACAATACATGAAATACAACAACAAAAGAAACTTTTTGTCGCTTTCTATATGAAGCTCAATGACTATACCCAGTATTTGAAAAGAAAAATGCATTGTCGGGCTATTTCGCCTCTACTTCAATTTCACTTTTAATAAATGATGAAATTTTTTCAGGAAATGAATATTTTAATAGGCCGTGCCATTTTCATTCGGTTAACTTCTGTCTCTGCGAACGATGATACCCATACGATGTCAAAGGTCAGTTGACGTCATTCTGCTATAAATGGTAGCATGTACTGTGTTGCCATCGTGATCTTTCATTTTTTTTCAAGAATTATATCCTCATATTTTTTTTAATTAGTTCAATTTTCCCAGAACCATCTCACATATTTTGGGTATCAAAGATAGATAATATCAAAATCTCCAGCGATACCACTTTGACTAAACACAGGGGAGCACACACGGAGGATTGTGATAAACCAAAGGGCCATCAGACAAAATGACTACAACAAATAACAGTGTTGAGACAAACGAACATACTACAACACACAAACCAAATGGAGCTAAAACAACCAAAGCAGACACATCAAAACAAGATACACGAATGAGGACTATCCTATTGTATTTGTCATACCGCCAGTGTTATCTCAGAGGACTAACCTATTATATTTGTTATAGTCGCCAGTGTTATCTCAGGAGACTTTCCTATTGTATTTGTGATATCGCCAGTGTTGTTTCAGAGGACTCTCCTATTGTATTTCTCATATCGCCAGTGTTGTCTTAGAGACTATCCTATTGTATTTGTCATATCGCCAGTATTATCTTAGAGGACTATCCTATTGTATTTTTCATATCGCCAGTATTGTCTCAGAGGACTATCCTATTGTATTTGTGATATCGCCAGTCTTGATCTTAGAGGACTATCCTACTGTACTTTACGATATCGCCAGTTTGATCTCAGAGGACTGTTCTATTGTCTTTGTCACATCGCCAGTTTGATTTCAGAGAATGACACTATTGTCGTTGTTATTGAGATCCCCTCCTTTGTTCTCAGAGGAGGACTATCCTATTGCCTTTGCCATATCACCAGTCCTATCTTAGAGGACTATCCTATTTTATTTGTGATATCGCAAGTCTCATCTCAGAGGACTATCCTATTGTTTTTACGATATCGTCAGTTTGATCTCAGAGGACTATCATACTGTCTTTGTCAAATCGCGAGTGTTATCTCAGAGGACTTTGTTAAACGCAATCAAATTCAATAGCATAATCCAAGAAAAAAAAAAAGATTTGCAGCATGGACCAGACGTGCACATTCCGGGTACTTTATAACCCTCGTCAGTGATCCTCAATCTAAACAATGTAATATGGCTATAGTGTGAAAGGTATTATGTCCAAAAGTGTACCGAAAAGCGTAGCAGGATGAGTGGAATTTGATGCTACAGGACCCACGTTTTAGAATTTTTAAGAAATTTTGATGACAGAAATTTTCGAATGCGTTGAAGAAACGATCAACTGAAGTTGATCGAACCTGGCTACATGTGCCTTCAGGTCCTGGTCTACCAACAGTGACGCTCACCAAGTGGTACAAATGTTAAACGTCTTCAGCTTCAATAGCATTATTTAAGAACAGATAATTTTCAGCATGGACCAGACATGCACGTTTCAGGTACTTAACCCTCGTCAGTGATCCTCAATCCAAACAATGTAATATGACCAAAGAGTATGAAAGGTATTATGTCCAAAAATGTACCGAAAAGCGTAGCAGGATGGGTGGGATATGATGCTACAGGACCCACGTTTTAGAGTTGATCGAACTGTTGTTTTTTGTAACACCGCCAGATCGATCTCAGAGGACTATCTTTATTTTTTTGTAACACCGCCAGATTGATCTCAGAGGACTATCTTATTGTTTTGTAGCACCCCCAGTGTAATCTCAGAGGACTATCTTATTGTTTTGTAACATCGCCAGTGTTATCTCAAAGGACTATCTTATTGTTTTGTAACATCACCAGTGTTATTTCAGAGGACTTTCTTATTGTTTCGTAACACCCCCAGTGTAATCTCAGAGGACTATCTTATTGTTTTGTAACATCGCCAGTGTTATCTCAGAGGACTATCTTATTGTTTTGTAACATCACCAGTATTATCTCAGAGGAGTATTCTTTTGTCTTTGTAATATCATCAGTTATATGTAAGAAGATCAGTCAAACCATAATGATCTCAGAGAAGAGTACTCACCCTCGCTATTTCAGGAATGTGACTCTATGAACACCATGCACATGAGGACCTGTTTTAATGTTTTCTTGTTAAAGGATAAAAAGGACAAAAAGTTTATATATTTATACCTGATCTTAAAAAGAGGGTGATCATATCGATTTGTATTAGAACTTTAAAATGGTTCCCATAATTGATAGTTCTCATTTGATTTTATCAAACGACTGTCGGGCCTTTCAAATGAACACATTGTCTCCTATGTGAACACATTGTCTCCTATTGTCTGCTGTTCGCCACATCCGGAAACGCTGGTCTCTGTCAGTCGAGTCGGGGCACTTTTTGTTTGTTTGTTTTTTTCTTTTTGTATGTTTTGTCTTTTGTGTATTTAGGATTTTTTGTGAAGACGGCGTCACACCTACTTGGAATTACAAATTGCTTATGCATTATCGTTCTACGTTGAAAAAGAAGGGAACCATAACTTTTTCGAAGCAGAGCAATATTTAAAAACTTGCTTTCTTTCTATTGGTTCAAGCAATACCTTATGAATAAACGGAAACCCAGTTGGAATATTTAATGATTTATCATTTATGAACAATTGTATGATTTATCATTTATGGAAAATTCGAGCTCATCTGGGACATACCTTTGCTCTAGATGATTGTTGCATTGTTGATAAGGGGCGTAATGTTACAAAGTAATTAATTATGTACATTATCGTGGTACATTTATCTTTATACATGGCTTGATTTGAAAAAGACATTTTCAATATTTATGAAATACATAGTCTCATAGATTACACTTTTAAACTGTCAAATTATCGTGATACATTTCTTGTTTTGTGAAATAAACATCACAAAACAGAACAAAAACACAACAGAATCTAAAGCGTTTTGACATCGCTCTCATAAGACTTGACTAGCATGCAGTTTTCTGTTTCATAAATTTCCCCTGAATAAATGATATGAAGTATTATTTATAGGTACATTTTGTATACAGATGGTGAATGGTTCTACAGAAACTCCTTAATGGGTTAGCCACACCAAGCCCATTTATCCCATCTATTATGATTGTGATACCGTGTATGCGGTTGCTGAACGACCCAGTTAAAATACTTAAAAAAAAAAAAAAAAAAAAAACCCTAGACATTTGAAAAAAAAACAACGTGACTCTTCTAGTTTCATCGAAAATAATGATAACAGATGTAAAGAAGGAAGTGAAATTCTAATATATTTTAATAAATGTCATGTTTATTTTTATACTCATTTAACTAAAACCAATTAAAAACGACCCAAAAAATACCCACAAGTCAGAGTACATGTATCCGTAATAAAAACCTTAACTGAGAACTTGGAACCACATAAATCTATATACATATATGAGGAACCACCTTACAAAGGTATGAGGAACCACTTGAAATCGGCGTAACCGAGATATGAGGAATCACCTTAACCAATTAAAAGGAACCACATTGACCGAGATATTAGGAACCACTTAAAATCGGCGTAACCGAGATATGAGGAATCACCTTAACCAATATAAAGAACCACATTGACCGAGATATAAGGAACCACTTAAAATCGGCTTAACCGAGATATGAGGAATCACCTTAACAAAGATATAAGGGACCAAATTGACCGAGATATAAGGAACCACTTAAAATAACCTTAACCGAGGCGAAAGGAGCCGCCTTAACCATGTAATGAAAATCGTATTTATCGCTATACAAATGTATTAGGAAATAGTAGGAATATTAGAAAATATATTAGGAATTTTACCAATATATGAGGAATCGCTTAATCAGATATATCAGGAGTATATATAACAATGATATCAGGAACCACATAAACCGAGATATGAATAATAATGTCGACTTGAGGAACCACATAGACCGAGATATGAATAATAATGTCGACTTGAGGAACCACATAGACCGAGATATGAATAATAATGTCGACTTGAGGAACCACATAGACCGAGATATGAATAATAATGTCGACTTGAGGAACCACATAGACCGAGATTCTCAGTTCAATGGTCCCTTATATGAATAATGAGGGAGACTTGAATAACCACGTAGACCGAGAGATGAATAATAACGAAGACTTGAGGAACCACATAGATAGAGATATGTATAAAATTGAAGACTTGAGGAAACACATAGACCGAGATATGAATAATAACGAAGACTTGAGGAACCACGCAGACCTAGATATGAATAATAATGGCGACTTGAGGAACCACATAGACCGAGATATGAATAATAATGGCGACTTGAGGAACCACATAGACCGAGATTCTCAGTTCAATGGTCCCTTATATGAATAATGAGGGAGACTTGAATAACCACGTAGACCGAGAGATGAATAATAACGAAGACTTGAGGAACCACATAGATAGAGATATGTATAAAATTGAAGACTTGAGGAAACACATAGACCGAGATATGAATAATAACGAAGACTTGAGGAACCACATAGACCGAGATATGAATAATAATGGCGACTTGAGGAACCACATAGACCGAGATATGAATAATAATGGCGACTTGAGGAACCACATAGACCGAGATATGAATAATAATGGCGACTTGAGGAACCACATAGACCGAGATATGAATAATAATGTCGACTTGAGGAACAACATAGACCGAGATATGAATAATAATGTCGACTTGAGGAACCACATAGACCGAGACTCTCAGTTGAGGTGATGGTCAAGGTTGCTCCCAATATTTCCTTTACAATGGTTCCTTATATGAATAATAAGGGAGACTTGAGGAACCACATAGACCGAGATTCTCAGTTGAGGTGATGGTCAAGGTTGCTCCCAATATTTCCTTTACAATGGTTCCGTATATGAATAATGAGGGAGACTTGAGGAATCACATAGAGATATGAATAAAAATGAAGACTTGAGGAACCACATAGACCGAGATATGAATAATAATGAAGAATTGAGGAACCATATTAACCAAGATATGAATAATAATGAAGACTAGTGGAACCACATAGACTGAGATATGAATAAAATTGAAGACTTGAGGAACCACATAGACCGAGATATTAATGATAATGTCGACATCAGGAACCACATAAACCGAGATATGAATGATAATGTCGACATCAGGAACCACATAAACCGAGATATGAATAATTACATGTACGAAGACTTGAGGACCCACATAAATATAGGATCTCAAATGAATTTTCATTTCATACGATGTATTATGAAACGAGTTGTGTGTTTTATATCCCCGAGCCTTGGCGAGGGGATATAAAACGCACAACGAGTTTCATAATACATCGTATGAAATGAAAATTCATTTGAGATTCTTTTTATCACATGATATTGCCTAAAATGTGTATTTCTAATGTGAAATCAACAGTTTCCGAGAACTAGAGGCGAACAACGCGCCGTGACCTAGAAGTCTTCTGCTACGCCATGAGAAGAACTTCTCCATCGTATAGATGTTCTGTGCGTAAGAGAATTTTTTTCAAATGTAATTAGTATTTCAATGCAATAATGAATTCAACAACAATAATTTTAATCATGGACATTGAATCCGCGTCTGAATTCAACAACTGACCGATATTTGAAAGGTCGCACTTTGTCAAAGTTTATGTGATTAGGTTCAAAACTTGACCAATCGCATTCAAGCAGAGCGATATGTAACATATATATTTATGAAATGGCTTTATGAAACTGCATAACGGGTGTATCATGTGATAAACCGAGATATGAATAAAAATGAAGACTTGAGGAATCACATAAACCGAGATATGAATAAAAATGAAGACTTGAGGAACCAAATAAACCGAGATATCAATAATAATGAAGACTTGAGGACCCACATAGACCGACTCTCTCAGTTGAGGTGATGGTTGAGGTTGCTCCAACTATTTCCTTTACAATGGTTCCTTATATCTCGGGGTGTGCTGATTTCTAATATCGTTTTAAGTTGATTCTTATATCTCTGTTAAGGAGGTTCTTATTGTCTAGGTTAAGGTTGCTCCCAATATTTCCATTAGTACCTCGATTAAGTTGAACTCTAATATTCGGTTTGGGTGATCCCTAACTTCTCATACGAGAATCACCTATACCAATATAAGAAAATCGGATACATGTTGGTCATTTTGCTCACCTATGTACAAAGTTATTTAAACTCGTACTTGTTAATTAATATTGCTTCGTTCTTTTTTTCTATATTTTTTTTTGCATTTCTATGCCCCTCCATTTGCGATGGAAAGCGTTGCACTCGGTCATTCTGTCGTTTCGTCCGTCCACTATCGTTAGGTTTCCGGGCATTTACAAGTAAGAGGTTGAATTGATAAATAAGATATTTGATATACAGATGCATATTGATGACATACTTTAAAAAATTTGAATATGGGTGCGATCGGAATATTTAGGAGCAACTATTGTCCTTGGACTTAGAATAAAATATTCAAACGGCAGTTTCCAGGCATTTTCTCCTTGGAGCTTAGATGAATCCAAATGATAAATGGTTTTCAGATGTACCATATGGAGATGCAGGTAAAGGTTGAATATTATGCAATTATAGACTTTTAACGCAGTGTATATTATGTGATATTGACTTACTGTGAAAATATTGACCGAGGCAAAGCCGAGGTCATTATTTTCATCGTAAGTCAATATCACATCATATATACTGAGTTAAAAGTCCATAACTGTTTTATTCTATAATTTCATATTTGATTCACAATAAATAACGTCGCAATTTGCAGAAGTTAGTGGGGTAATCCCGGTCTATTTTTAGACCGTGGTATATAGTGATTTATCCATGACGGTCGGCAACGTTATCAGCCATTCAGAGCGTCGCTATTTATAGTTTATAGAATAATATCAGTTGTGCTCATGGGTTTATATATGTTCAATTATGTCTCTCCGGCGGGGCATTCGTGTCGCACCGTCATATTATTTTCGGATTGCTTAAACTTGCTCTTTATGATATCTCTTCGTTGGTTTTTAATAGGAAAGATATCTACTTAGAATTTGTTCAGATTCTTTATTTACTTAATTTATGCCATTATTTGTTGAATCACACAACGAGTACGATTGGTAGCTCACACGCGTGCTTATTTCTTATATTCTGAGAATTTTAGCACTCTCGATTAGAATTCTATCCTTTTTTTTTATTGAGAATACACACTCTAAAATTTGATATTATAATTTTCTCCCCTTTAAATAGTTTGTGATGGAAAGGAAAAGGTTCTTTCAGTTTTCCCTTCTCCAGTATTACAAACATTACATGTAATACATCGGCATGAAATAATGAACAGAAATAATACGCTGATACATAGGATTTAATTTTCTTTAATTTTATAATTACATATATATCATTTTTTTCACAGAAATAGTTATTAGTATTACTATTTTTTCATCTAATTAGATGTAATAATATCGCAAAATATATTTTTAGGCAATTTTACATTTTTAGTCATTTTCTATTTAGTTGGGTCGGAGTTTGTTGCTTGAAAAGTATCGTATTTTCTGATTTCACGACATAAGTATATTGTTCACAAGACTTAACATTTATCTTTAAAATAATGATTTAAATTTCAGATAAACTGCCAACTGCAAAATTAGATTAGTATTTAGATTTCATACGTCAAATATATAGAGACTGAAAGTTGGAATGATGTTGAAATAAATATTACATCATGCATTGTATAGCTTTGGCAATTGGCATCGATTAAAAACATAGACATAAGGCCTGACAAACTTTGAATTTCATACACTGTTTAACTGCAAAATCATAGAAATATTCAAACGATTTTTCAAATTTTCATTGATCATAAATAAGAGAGAGAATTTCCTCCATATTTACGGCATACTTGTTTTCCAATCGCCATTACTATTTTCTTTTCTGTTTTTTTTTCCCACTCATGCATATTTTCATATATAAATGCAGTTTAGACTAAATCTCTCGAAAATACTAGCTGTATCTATGATAATAAACAATATAGCTTTTGTTGAGTCTTATTATCCATGTATAAAAGAATTGAAATAAACAAAGAACAATAAATGATTAATTAAATGTGAGAACTTTAGGCAAACTACCTCATGCCTCATACTAAAAGATTTTCTTAGATAATTTTATTCAGAAAATACTAAAACATCTCTTTGTATATGCAACACGCATTCGATATTGTTAAAACTATTTTTATACATATGCTTTCTTAGGAAACTCATATAATATGACCACATTGTACCTTTCTTTTTTCCATTTTTCCTTTTATCTAGACTTTCTATTTTTCACACTGTTATAAGTACGTTTGTCTATCACATGTGCACTATTAGGAAATGGATTTACATAAGCTTGTAGTTTTTTTCAACAACAAACAACAACAACAACAACAGATCCTTCTTATTTTGTGTCACATTACACATGCTTGTATTGAATAAATAAATCTTAAACTAAACTACATCTAGCCTTTTAAAACATTATTTCTAAATTCAAAATTAATCTTTTAACTTACATTATTTTGACAGTGTGAATTTGAAAGTCAGTAGTATATATATATATATATATTTTTTTTTTTTTACTTGTATCTAGTATTGCTTAGGAATTCTAAAGTTTTTTTTTCGTATTTTCATTTATTCATATTTTCAATTAATCTTTCATCAAGCAATTTCTAGCAGAACTTAAAATAGCGGTATTTAACAAACGATAATGGATTCAATTTGCATAACATTTCTAAATCATTGTATGGATGATACCTAGAACCTTTGGAATCTTATTGTATCATATAATTCATTTATTTGCACCAGAATACATTGATTGAAACGTGATGTAATGATATAAAGAATTTATAAGGTTCGTGTCATTGTATAGAATATCGTTTGGAAATGTATGATATATCAGTCACTTTGTCTAATTCTCGCTTGTTTTAATAGTTCATAAGTAATTTATGAATCCAAACAAGATAAAGTGATTTTCCATATCAGATTGCATTACGTTTACTGTTTGTTTTCAAGTGGACAGTACAGCTAGATTTCTATTAATTACATAATTTTGTTTCAGTTTCTTTTTTTCACATTAAAGGTTTTTTTCTTCTTTTTGATATATTGCATATTGATTTTTATTTAAATTTACGAGAAATAAATTCAAAACTTTTTATCTGTTCGGAGTTATAAATGTTTAAACCAAAAGAAAAAGTAAATGGGAAATATTTAAACTATTTTAAAATCAAGATTCGTGAATTTACATGAACTTGAACTAATACACATGTCTGTTCTGTTTTTTTTTTTTTTTAAGTTTGGTTTTAACATATATATTCTTTTGGTCTATTTTATACCATGAAAGTTACATAGAGTAAATTAAACATGACTTACCATTTGTGTTATTCGGTTCTATGGGAGATGTTTGAGACGAGTTGCCCTGACCTATCAAACTGTCAATATCATAAGATGAACGTCTTTTTATACACAGATCCATTCCCTTCTTACTTCTTCAGTGCTTTTCTTCAGTTGTTTTACGATTCTTCAAAAATTCTCGGAGAGCTCAGAGAATTTTCAGAAACTCAAATTTAGTATCATAAGCACATACTAGAAATATATATGTTTATGAGCATATGATAATCAGGAGATTGAAATGAACACGAACGAAATAATGTGACAACCATTAACCAATCAAATTATACAGCAATACCCAGATTGTAAATTTATTGAATTGAATTATTTAGCTGTAGCACGTGGTCGCCTCGTTATCTCCGCCCATCCAATCAATCATAGCTAATGCAAATATTTAAACATCAAATCTATTCAAATCTGAATAGACACACATGCCTGTACTTCTTTAATTTGAAGTTATCAGAGCTGTGTTCTGCGGAGGGAGATATTGTACAGGGGAGGGTGGCTAATGGACGCTTGGTACTGACCGCTAATGAGGAGCGATAGATGTGCATAAATAAAGCAAATCAGGCCTAATTATTCCGCTGATGTATTACAATTTGAATTGGGTCTAATCGAACACTTATAATGTTGCTACTGCTTACTCTCACCACACTACAAATCCATGTCGTAAACATGCAATGTGACTTCCTTAATTTTCTTTTTTGCCATTGACAAGGTTGGTTCATTTGGTAAAATTTTTGTTCACTTAAAGACCTCTAATTTAGAATGATACTAAACGCAAATCAAAGTTATTGACATAAATAAAGGGATTCTTATCTAAAAGTTATATCACCAGCAAATATTAATCTTCTTTTCACATTTTTAACTTCATCATATGCACTAAATTCAAATACTGGAAAATCATACGAAAGAAATAAACAATGGATTTTTGAAAAGATGAATTGACAGTGAGGTATAAAAATAACAAATTTTATGTTAACTGAGGAAGTCTGTGAACATGAAATAATGCACTTTATGATTCTTTTATGACATCGTATTTTAGAATATCCTTCTGAATCAATATTTTCATACTGTGTAAATGGAGTTTTTGAAAGTTTAGGGGTAGAATATAGAGGAAAAAGTATCCATAAGGGGGTACGAGGGCTGATTGTTATGTTGTGAGCCTCGGTTTTCTGGGATGCAGAAGATAGATAGATTATCTCCAAAAATAAAATCAATCAATACGAGGCTCACAACATAATTAATTAGCCCCCGTATCTTGATTCAATTTACATATGACATTTATTACTTGCTTCTATTATAATTTATTTTTTATAGAAATCCTGACAGAGCAAAGAAAAAATGGTAAAGAGTGAATTTGTCAAATGTTTAGAAAATTTAAAGGAAAATAATGTTTCCATTTATAATTAAAGGATGTCTATATTTTTGAATAAAATAAAGGGGAAAAACGGTGAAATGAGATTAGGAAAGTTGTTGCTGAAAACGAGGATAGCCAGTGTGGTGGTCATCAATAATGGAGTTCACAATATCTTCTCCAAATTGTGTGCTAACAAAGAACGTTGAATAAACACAGAAACATAAAATACACAAACAATTAAACGTCGTATTGAAATACCATAAAATCAATTACATTTATGGATACACACAATGAAACTAAACAGACTAACTGGTTGAATCGATGACGGATTAATTATTCAGGGATGGATAAGATTCCTTTATTTGCTATGTCAATTTCTGTGGCCAGATGAGCAAGCAGAGGTGTAAGACATAATTGCCATCATTGCTAATGAGTAATTTACTCAATTAATGTCGGTAAACCGATTGATGTTAGGACCTTTACATTGATGTTGACAGCGCGCGAGATTTCAGCTTGCCTTTCCAATATCTGGATGCAAACTATACTAAGTTATGCGAATTTTGTATTCTCGATCTCTATTCCACAAAATAAACCAAAGCCTATATACTAGCCCGTCTGTCTGTGGCAAAAGTTTCGGAAGTGCGTATAGTATTTTTTTTTTTTTTTTTGATCTGGGTTTTGTTTTATTTTGTTTTTTTTTTCAGTTTGTATGTGTGTATGTGTTTTTTTTTTTTTTTTTTTTTTTTTTTTTTTGGGGGGGGGGGGGGGTAATTTCCGTTTATATATAATTTTTTTCTAACTTTTTAAATGAATAAACCATGAAAGTAATAACAAAATACTTCACTTATTTATGTCTTAAACAGAAAATTTAAGTAATTTTTGGAACTGATTCATACTGCACCAGTAAAAATCAGTAATACTGTACATATAATATAATGATCATGTCATATCCCAGATAATGTCCAACGGATGAAAAAAGAAACTGCCAAAGGCCGTTCTCTCGAGGCTCTCGCAACTTCATACCGTACGAGGTCTTCATTTTATACGTTTCACGTCCGGTAGATGTTTGTTCGCAATTCTAAGATGACTTGAGAGTTTCTCCCAATATGTACTATAGAAATTTCCCACAAACTTCCAGTTCGCTAAGCTCCGCCCATTCACGTGCTGTAGAGCTCGTGCAGAACAATATTAGCAACTAGCTAGCTGTGACTTGTTGTCCAGTAATTCCCCTCGTCGCATGAACCAATCAAATTATCACCTCGACGCTTCGCGGCTCGGTGATAATTTGATTGGTTCATGCGACTCAAGGAATTACAGGCAACAAACCACGGCTAGCTAGTTGTTATTTCTTAACTCGAGTACATCAACGGACTACTACCGAACATCTACTGGAGATGAAACAGACGTGTACCGAACAGAACGGATACCAACGAAGTATCTCTTGTACCGTTCATATTTTGGTACGTTGCTGCTCATGACCAAAAGGTTTCACAACACCTTGACCCAGGTCACATGGCCAAGGTCAATGTCACTTTAAACTTCATCAAAATGAGATATGCTTATCTTGTTCGGGTTGTACATGTATTACTATTTTAGCATAGGACTTCATTTCATGTGATCAGGGTCAAGGTAACTTCGCACTTTAGTAACGAAAGCGGTTTTACGTTATTTATTTATTTGTACGAGGGTTGTCCATAAAGTTCGTGGAACTGCCTTTATAAAAGCTAGCAAACAATGGTAAAACAAATGAAAGCATCATTTTTATTAAATTCAAGTTTCATTTTAATAATAAACCAAATTTTCATCAGAAACAAAGCACAAATAGTTATATTTCTATACAATATAAAAAAAAAACACTTTCTCATACCCGCGTACCCGGAGCACTAGCATGAGAATCCTTGACATTATCCGTCACGAACTATTTTGACAATTCTACTCTCCTCGCTAAATTTCTAAGAATTTGCGGAACCAATCCAGCACAGAAAAGACTCGTTGTAGGATAATGGGATAAGATTTTATGCACGATTTTTTTTTTATTTCACAGTTACTTGCAATTTTCCGAATTGTTAGTCGCCGATCACTGTGAATCACGTCACGTTCTTCCTTTAAAAGCACTTCTTTCTTTGATAGAAAGTCTTCCCCAGCGCATACCATCCTGTAAACTTCCCCTTACGTCCAAAATTCCTCTTTGCCACTCGAAGACTTGCGAACAGCAAGTTTTATGATTTTTCCGACTTTTAAAGGAATCTATGGGTCTCTTGCGGTGTTTTTCGGAAGCCTACGCAAACTATATCACTGCTCTCTGCTCCGCCTTTCGAGCAATGACGATAAGGTCTTATTGCCATGTCAGATCTGGTTTCCTCTGTCATCTTGAAACTTTTAAGATTCAGATTTTGCATGTGGGATGTCATAACTATTGTCAACATAACAATGTACAAATTCTCGTATAATCCGCAGGATTTTACAAAATGCAATTGAATTTAATAAAAGATAAACAACTTATTTCGGTAAAAATTCGCCGTGCCCCGGGTCACCATCCTATGTCTAATTACGAGGTCATAGTTGTGATAATGAAATCAAAATATGATAATTGTTTACATTTCGTAATTCGCATAAAGTATATAATAATAGATATACTAAAAATAAATATCTTTGACGCTAATTTTCCTTAATTTAAGACCTGTCCACGAACTTTGCGGACAGCCCTCGTATAATATGGTTCTTAAGTGGTTTCAGTCGTTTAATATGTAATACTATGGTTTCCCTGTGGATTAAGCAGTTTAGTACATACAGAGTTGTACCTTTTCTCAATTCTTTATAACGAATGCCTTAATTATATCCAATATTAAAATCTCTGCTTCAAAAACAAGATAACTCATCACTGTCATATGCTGAAGGCGACTGGAGTCTGCTTATTGGAAACGAGTAATAAATGTGTGCTCAAATACCTGCAAGGAACATTGGGAGAATTCAACCAAATAAAAACTGCTCTCATGGTGTTCTGTCCTAGGGCGAAAATCTGTTAATTGTTTGAATTAATAAGTAAAGTGACATAAAAATTCACCTCTCTCCTAGGGCGCTGGGGTCTTGTGCCTGTCCTCGATTCAGTAAATAAATATAAAGGTTAATTTCCCTGGGATATATCTAATGATTCTTTCCAAGAAAATTAAAATTCCATAATCGAGAAATGTGTAATCGGTTATAGATTTTACATATAACGCATAATATGTATAATCAGGTAAAAATGAAATAAAGGAATCAATTTCATATTTAGATAAATATAGCTGAGTATGCAAGAGGGAAGAAATTTACGTGAAATTTGTAAATTTTAGAAAAGAAATTACACGTAAATGGACTAACGGGAGAGCCTCTCATGAATTCATACCCAAATTTATATGAAACTTGATATATTTTTTTGTACAGAATGGTCCATATACATTGAGTATCATGACAAGAAACACAGCTTTAGGCGAAAATCATCTATAATTGATTATTAATAATTAAATAATTGAATTTCAGTATTTCTCTGCTTATTCTAGTTTAGGTGAAACTTTCCCTTTGTTCCCTGTGTAGAAAGGAATTAGGCTTCAAATGGAGCGTGAAATTGCATGAAAATTTCGTCCTTTGAAAATAGAGAAAGGAAATAACATTTAATAAAGAAATAGATAGATAGGTTAATAAATAAATAAATAAATAAATAAATAAATAGATAAATAAATAAATAAATAAATAAATAAATAAATAAATAAATAAATAAATAAATAAATAAATAAATAAATAAATAAATAAATAAATATTCTCAATCATAATGAGTTTGACAATGTCCAATTAAAAAAAAAGAATATCAAAAGAACGGATGTGATCTTCAGCAAGACCGCACTGTACCCATGACCAAACATAACACACACACCCTCCCTCACCCTCACACACACACCCTCTCCCTCACCCTCACACATACAACACCATCACATGTGAGAAAACACAGAATGAAATACACGGTCAGCAACGACAAAATACAAACGAAATCAGACACACGAACACGAATACATACAAAATTATGCTATTTGCTACGTTGGATACCTTGGAATGTTTGCCACGTTTACTATTTGCTACGTTGGGTACATTGGAATGAAATTTGCCACGTTTGGTATTTGCTACGTTGAGTACATTGGAATGAAATATGCCACGTTTGCTATTTGCTACGTCGAGTACATTGGAATGAAATTTGTCACGTTTGCTATTTGCTACGTTGGATACATTGGAATGAAATTTGCCACGTTTGCTATTTGCTACGTGGATACATTGGAATGAAATTTGCCACGTTTGCTATTTGCTTCGTTGGGTACCTTGGAATGAAATTTGTCACGTTTGCTATTTGCTTCGTTGGGTACATTGGAATGAAATTTGTCACGTTTGCTATTTGCTTCGTTTGGGTACCTTGGAATGAGTAATGGTTGACGGAGCGAATCTTACATGTACGAGTACATGTATAGTAATCTTTGTGGTACATTTTGGAAATACTCCAAGAACAAAGTGAAGCTAAAGGGAGTCTTCAATGGAGATCAGGTTCCCGGGAAGAGTAAGCATCTCCTGTTTGCTAGCAACACCCGTAACTTACAAAATTCCTATATGGATCAAATTCCATAAAAATTATATGAGAGGAAATGAAAAGTATCTTTCACTCAGAGCTCTGATGGGTAATGCCAGTTGATAAGACTATAATTTCAATCACGACCATATATATACTTGCTTCTTTCACCTTGAAAAAGTATGGTCAAGTTACAGAAGTCATAATAGGAACTTTTTTGTCTTTATCGTCGAAGGTACATCCGTAATTTTCAATCAATCTTGAATAGTCTCGTGCAAGGTTCGGTCATTTGTTAAAATGGTTATTCGATAGAAGAAAAATTACTTTACAAAATTAATATCTTAAAGGTAAATTCATAAAGCTGATGAAATGAGTTTGCATTTGAACAATTTACTCATTTCATTAAAATATATCCGCCAGGCAATCTCTGAAACTGATCACTTCAGGATGCAATGCACAGGGGAAGTCATTCTCGGAGAAGACGGCAATTGCGATATATAACTTTAATAAGCAAATATAATTTCTGATTAGTCTCTAAAAGGGAGACCTTTTATTCCCATAAGTACATTTTATGAAAATTAATAAGCAAAATGATAATTGAATTCTCGTTAAGGTGCATCAGATAGGACATGGCGGACGCTCACAGCGCGCGTGCGCAGGTATGCGGGGACAAGTGGTGCCCTCTGGGCCTAGAAACTTCATAAAATCAACGTGCTTGCACCTTTGATGATAACATTTAAATGTGCAAAGCTCATTTACGAGATTAATTGGAAAACCTAGAGCCGATTAGACAAGATCTCTGTCGTCTTCAAGAAATGAATCGAGAACACCATATTACAATGTCTAAAAAGTGACTGTACTATACATTTATCCACATGAATTCATATTTTCCTTTTTCATTATAGAAATTGGAATTATTGAATTATGTTTCACTTTGCATTATTATACATGTAGCATATAATAACCATAATCTTGACCGAGAAGAGAGAGAGAGAGAGAGATCTACATTGATTGCGTTGCCTATATTATATTTACTTAAATTAGACAAGTGAATGTCCTAAATGTAAATGTTTTGACATTTTTGGCTGATCAAATATGCTGTTTTCTGTGAAAGGATGCGATCCCCTCCCCTCCATTTACCCATTATAGTGATTTCCGCACCTCATGGGAACATCTAATGACATTCGATCATA
The DNA here is from genome assembly GCA_033119305.1 of Pinctada imbricata. NCBI lineage: Eukaryota > Metazoa > Mollusca > Bivalvia > Pterioida > Pteriidae > Pinctada > Pinctada imbricata. Next base: position 61,296,528 of record VSWD01000008.1, read on the forward strand.
TTGCTTTAGTATACCCCTCGATTTTCTATTTCTGAGTTGGAGAGGAAATGCAGTTAAGCTTTGAATGGGATATTTAATGTGAAAATTCGAATAAAACAAATTTTCAATTATTAATCGCATTGTATGGCAACACTTTCGGCGAGCGCTCTCGACGGAACAAACAAATTGTTTCTATATTCTCCTAGGTCGTGAAATAATAGAGGAGCGCGATGGCTCAATCTTGCATATAAAAACAGCTGAAATCAAGCCTAATTGAACATAAACCTTATAATCAAATCAATATAATTTAATTGTTCTTTGTACATAGTTTTTAAAATTTTTAAGTACATGAATCCACAGAGGAGTTGAATAGATTGTCATATTCATATTTATTCACTTCGATTTTCAATTTAATGAAATGAAGCATTCACGCTTACAACATGTTCTAAGAAATCCATACTGTATTAAACCTGCATTTTTTCCCTACACTTTTCGCTACGTCATATGAAATTGTTTTAATAGATTTTAATTTTACATTGTAATCAGATAGCCTTTAAAACCACATTTCCTGGCTCTGTATTTGCATGGAATCGTTACTTGATATCTTAATCTGTTGAATTGACTAAATGAACGAAATTTGCAGCTTTAATTATTGAGCAAACATTGAGCCGTGTCATCCTGGTATGCTCTCATACAAAGGGGGTAAGAGATCGTGTATCAAGTGATTTGTACTATTAGCTGGCAATCAGAAAGATTATAACTGGCAAACACATTTACAAACACACGGTCCTGCCCAGAACATCAAAATAACACAAATACAACAAAACACAAAGAACAATCTTTTCTACAACACCTGCGTCTTTGGAGACCTACGTGTATCCGAATGATGTAGGTTTGTACACATACCAAAATACTGAATATTCCCAAGGTATTTAGTCTTTGTAGACAATCAAAATCGCATTACGAGCCTTTAAAAGTATACAACACAGTACAATTTTAAAAAGCGCTCTTGAAAGAACACAGTAGCCACAAAATTAATGGTATTTGAATAGTGCATCACATGATAAATCCATTGGTCCGAAGTAAATTGCAATTAATTCTAAATGAAGTCATGTGATGAATTTAACCTATGAATTAATAGGTAAAAAATCAAATTCAAGATTGTGGTCCCCCGCTTTTGGGTGTTTGTCTATAAAGAAATGCTTACAGACCCCCTCCCCATTCTTAAGTTTTCATAATATATCTCGTGTATTATCAAAATTCTAAATATCAAAAGGTTAAACTCCAAGAAAACGTCAAAAGGTCCAAACTTTGTTACCAAGGGAAAGGTCTAGTGAAAAAGAATGCACATGTGAAATATGAAAGTCCTATCATTTACCATCATAAAGTTATGGTCGCGTTTGAAGTTTTTAAATGTAGGTCAACCTCCAAGCACGAGGTCACAATGTTGTTACAGACAGAATGATTGTGTCATGAGGAATACAGATATGAAAGCCTTATTACTAACCATTAAACATAGGGTAATCAAAGATTACATAGCTCGCCTATACAGGTTTTTGTCAGAAATCAGGTTAAAGTTTTTGAAAAGTAGGTCAAAGTCCAAGATCAAGGTCTCAAATGAAAGGTCTCGTCACAAGGTATCTACATGTGAAATATCATTGCCCTACCCCTTATAGTTCAAGAGATATAGCCCAGGTTAAAGTTTTGTCTACGGACGACGACAACGACGCCGAGGGTATGGCATTAGCTCTCCGGACTTTTTCGTCCCGGCGAGCTAAAAAGTTAAGGTCATGGTTAAAGTTTTTGAAAAGTAGGTCAAACTCCAAGGTCAAGGCCACAAGGTCAAACCTTTTGGTATCCAAGAAAAGTTCTTGTCACAATGAATACACATATGAAATCCCTATCACTTACCAATCAAAAGTTATGGTCAAGTTTAAAGTTTCTGAAAAGTACGTCAAACTCCAAGGTCAAGGTCACAAATTTTGGTATCCATGGAAAGGTCTCGATGAAATGAATACACATATGACATATGAAAGCCCAATTAATTACCATTCAAAAGTTACAGTCAAGGTTAAAGTTTCTGAAAAGTAGGTCAAACTCCAAGGTCAACAATTTTGGTATCCATGGAAAGGTCTTGTCACAAGGAATACACATGAGAAATATGAAAGCCCTATCATTTACCATTCAAAACTTATGGACAAGGTTAAAGTTTTTGTGACTGAATGACGGACGGACGAACCGGTTTTGATATCCCAGTGCTTTCGCGGAAGCCCGGGACAATAATTATATATATCACACATGGGGTGCGAAATATTATCTACACGTTTTTACCATGATAAATCGTAAAACGTACAAAATTTCTTCCACATAAGATTTTTTGTCACCAGCCCATATTTTTCAAAATTTATTGCTCTTATGGTTGTATTAGCTCACCTGAACCACAAAATGGCCTATACTTATGTAGTCCGCCTTTTTTTTCTCACATTTACGACTTCTCTGCATAAAAGCACCAGACAATTACCAAAGATCTTCTAGAGCTTGGATATTTTGATCCGATACGTAAAACATAGGGTAATCAAAGATTACATAGCTCGCCTATACAGGTTTTTGTCAGAAACCAGGTTTAAGTTTTTGAAAAGTAGGTCAAAGTCCAAGGTCACTAGGTCAAAGGTCATGGTCTCAAATGAAAGGTCTCGTCACGAGGTATCTACATGTGAAATATCAAAGCCCTACCCCTTATAGTTCAAGAGATATAGCCCAGGTTAAAGTTTTGTCTATGGGTGACGACAACGGTATGGCATTAGCTCTCCGGACTTTTTCGTCCCGGCGAGCTAAAAACTAGATATGCAACTGTAGATGCCCTCATTCAAATGTCTTGAAACAGTAAATTAGGATGGGCTGACATGGACATCACTATATACCACATCATTTCTGACAGGGGTATTAATATGGTAGCATAGATTCAGATTGGCTTACATACTTATACATACATATAAATCATATGACAGGACCGAAAGGCAAACTTATTTCGGCACTACAAACTTAACTTATTTCGGCACTACAAACTTAAGTCTTTAAGGGACAGAAATTATAAATAACATCAATACGATTTTTCTCCATTTCTTCCCAACCTTTGAAAACAGCATAATCACACATCTTAAAGTTTGATGATCTTTTAATGCAAGATCTAGCATGCCAGCAAGACTTTATTTAATCTTGATTAAATCCATTTATTATCCATTAATTATTTAATACTATTTTAGTATATTTTCACTGTATTTTAAAATATCTAAGTCCCATAACTCTGTAACGACGAATCGAATGAACCTGAAAATCGAAAGGCGGCTTCCTCTCCACAATCCAAACATAATGTATGAATATCATGAAAATCTGTTGACGCATATTCAAGTTATTGCGTTCCATGCGCCTATATTTTGCCCTTAGCTTAACATGTATGTGCATATCACCCACCCCCCTTCCCATTACCAATATCTCGGTTTTGCGACAAAAAAATTAAAAACCCGTTACATATGTCAAAGAATATCCTTTCTACTTGAAGTATACAAAATTTCAAAACATTTCGATCAAAAATAGATTTTTAATAATTTTTAACTATTTTAGTATATTTTCACTGTATTTTAAAATATCTAAGTCCCATAACTCTGTAACGACAAATCGAATGAACCTGAAAATCAAAAGGCAGCTTCTTCTCCACAGTCGTAACATGATGTATGAATATCATGAAAATCTGTTGACGCATATTCAAGTTATTGCGTTCCATGCGCCTATATTTTGCCCTTAGCTTAACATGTATGTGCATATAACCCACCCCCCCTTCCCATTGCACACAATATCTTGATTATGCGACAAAAAAATTAAAAACCCGTTACATATGTCAAAGAACATCCTTTCTACTTGAAGTATACGAAATTTCAAAACATTTCGACCAGAAATAGATTTTTAAATAATTTTTAACTATTTTAGTATATTTTCACTGTATTTTAAAAATCTAAGTCCCATAATTCTGTAACGACAACTCGGATGAACCTTACAATCGAAAGGTGGCTTCCTCTCCACAGTCCAATCATAATGTATGAATTTCGTGAAAATCCGTTGACGCATCATCAAGTTATTGCGTTCCATAGGCGGACGGACAGACGGACGGACTTCGCCATACCATAATACGACCCGTCAAATGACGGGTATATAAAAAAGGTGATTTAAACAATTGCTATATTTCAGGAGACAAGCAGACTTCATGGTAGGTGAAAAGTTTTACACAAATTATGTGTATATTGACAAGATCAGGGTTTTAAAATATTTATTGCATTCCAGCACATTATTTTATACAATTAATAATTGTAAAATTATCAATGTCATAGAATACTTAACAACAACAGATTGTATTGTCTACAAAACAAAGATCACAGTCATACAAAATAGTATCCTCATCTGTACCATACAACCAATTCTTCCTGGTAAGTCATACATACACATACAATCATACTCTCAGCTAATACTTCAACTATTGCAAAGTACTTGCATACTCAGCAATCCTTACTTACATTTTAATGTCCAAACTGACCTTCCTCACAAACATAAACCCAGACATTCATTAAGATCAACCATTCAAATTCACATCTTGGTCCATGTACTGCAGTTTTTGTATGTTCTAAATGATTCCAACTTGCAGCATTTTTCATCCAAAATATCACTTTAGCTTCCCATAAGAAGGGCATACCTTACATATGTATTCTACAGGTATCATCTATGATTTACTTTGGAAGATGAACAAACGCTGTCAAACTATGCAATAAGTTCTTGATAATGCACAATAAGTTTGTAAGGACATTTCCCTATAATGTTTATTGACCTGATAAATACTATGCCTGACGGATTATTCAACCTGATAAATCGTTAGCATTAAACATGTCTTCATCATACTTCTCTGCCGTAACAACCCGACCTCCAAAATATCTACCATGTAATGCAGAAACAGCTTTTTCTAGTTCTGAAATGTAAAAACAAAGGTTTATGATGAGATTATACATTACAAAATGTCTAAGTACAAAATGTCTAAGTACAATGCTTAATTAATCATTCTTACATATTTTTAAGGTGTTTCCCTCAAACTAGGTAGCCTTATGTCTGATATTAAAAGAGAGACATTCTATTTGAACTTCCTAAATGTGATAGCATGGAAAACAGGATAAGACAACTGTGAAATCATTATATTTCGTGGGGGCTCAATTTTTGTGGTTTTGTGGATAGCCTGATCCACGAATTTACATCCCCAACGAATAATTGTGCATAAAGCAAGAAATAGGAACAACTTTTAATGATAGTACAAGCATGCATATTTTACAGGCAATTGATGTATAAATACTTTCAAATCACGTGGACACATACATGTACATTAATTACTTTTAATTGAAAAGTTTGTCAACACTTTTTACAACTGTATATGAATCATAAGCCAACCTTGCCAAACCCACTTTTACTTGGGTCATTTTTCAGCGACATCTTGGTATGAGTGGCAATTATCCTGTAAGCATGGAGGGGCTTTAAGGTGGATGTTTTAAGATCGACGTAAACGTTATCGTCACCAGTAATGGAAAGAAAGACACTCCCTATCAATACTTTTTTTTCCGCTAGAGTTATTATTTTTTTCTTGAACGGGCACCATCCATGAAATTACATCACCACGAAAATACTGAATCTCACAAACCAACGAAAATTGAGCCCCATGAAAATAAATTATTTCACAGTATATGAAAGGTTATTAACTAAGGTCTTATTTGAAAGCCTTGAACCAAATTTTGTGGTACCATATAGTAATTTCTGCAATAAGAAACTGTTAAGCAAAACAGACTGGATAAATCAAAGATCTCTCTAATTATATAAACAAAGGGCATAAAAAGAAGGTAGAATATCACATTACCTGATTGTTGTGTGAATTCAACAAATATTTTGACAATGATTTCCGCATCAACTTCTTCACTCTGTCTTTCTTGGTATATAATGACACGTTTTACATTTCCAAACTTTCCACATTCATCTGTTACTTCATTTTCAAGTTCATCATCTAAATCTTCTGGACCCACCATATTACGTAAAACCATGACTCGGCACTGAAATGGAAATCAAAGAAACATGATGGTATTCTTACAATACAATAATCACTATTCTTTCAATAGATGTTATTGTAGATGTAATTACTTCTTCAGCAGTTTCTTCTACTGATTTACATAAATTATCTCATTTCTTTCAAAACCACAACAGGAACACAGAACAGGCATATTGTAAAGGAATAATCTTACTTATTTCACAAATGAACATTGAGAAAGATTTAAGAAAGAAGAGAGATTGGAAATTACCACATTACAGGTCAGAGATTCATAAATTCCATTAGGAATTTCATATAATTTACATACGTCAGATATTATCCAAGAGCTGTTTCAAAGGATTCATTTTTACTAGAATCCTCATGACAAGGAATAGATAAGCTTAATACAAGATGATTTCATACATTTAACTTGTTTTTATCTCATACACCTATATGTATGTTATAAACTGTACCGTAGACCTACCTCTGACTTCCTCATAAGTTTCTGCATGACCATATGTCTAGCATTACTACCACTGATCTTCATGTTCTCTTGTTGGTCCAGGGTCTGTGCTGGATCTTCCTCCGATGCTTTCTTCTTATCTTCTTTTTCCTTCTCTTTCTCCTTCTCCTGGGGTGGTGGTGGGGGTAAGGGGATTTCTGTTGGCATGGATCCTGTAACATTATGGTTTCATTAGCAAAATATGTGAAGCCATAGTAATCAGAAAATTAAGAATGGGATAAAACCAAGTTCTAACATTACATGTATTTTAAACATTTAACAAAAAGTAATTCTATATGTAGGAACAAGAATATAAAGGTCTAAGCAATTATTTCTTTCTTCTTTATACAGAGTTATCTGATGATAAAATTGCAATTTCAGCCAGACAACTTCAGATTGTGGATGCTACACTACACATGTGCCTTTGTGTATTTAAGAAATAACAACTAGCTAGCCGTGGTTTATTTTCCAGTAATTCCACCAGTCGCATGGACCAATTATCACCCAGCCACGAAGCGGCGTGGTGATAATTTAATTGGTTCATGTGACGAGTGGAATTACTGGACAATAAACCACGACTAGCTACTTGTTTTTTCTATTCTAATATAGCACGTGAATGGGCGGAGCTTAGCACACTGGAAGTTTGTTGGAGATTTGTTGGAGATTTTATACCAGGCGGGTTCTATGGTACATATAGGGAGAAAATCTCAAGTCATATTAAAATAATAATAAGTACATGTATACACACGTCATAAAACACTAACTTACATGTATTGGTGTGAAAAGTCTGAACCCAAACACGAAAGAATGCATGAAAAATGTTACAATGTTGACAGCTTAAAGACAGAAGGAGATAACCAATCACTGATCACTGACAAAGGAAAACCAACCCTATACTGTTTATGTGTCTTTGATTTGTCTATGACTGGACAAGTCTAGTCACGTAACAAGCAAATCCTTGACCCACAGGATAGATTTCTTGGTCAATAATTACGACAAATGGTAGTTTCTATTACCAGTTTCACATACAGTAATGTGTTCATACCTGGTAGACTGTTGACTTGATTTGATACAGGTAAAGGTGGAGGGGGTTGTACAGCAGGCATTGGCATGGGAATACCTCCTAAAGACACTGGGGCAACAACTCCTGCCCCTCCTAGCTGTGGGACTACCACCCCTACAGGTACAGGGGGAGGGGCAGCAGGTGGGATAAACTTAGGCGAGTTTCCTCCTGGGGGTGTGGCTACTGATGAAGGTAAAGACTTCTCTCCAAGGCTGGTAGGTACAGCTATACCAGGTGGTGCCTGTAAAGACAAGGGGAATATATTTCTTGATATATTTGGATACATTCACTACTCTCACAATTTTTCTTTTATGATCCTAAAAAATACATTAATCCAAGCAAAACTCTACTCATTTGGGAGGTTCTAAAACAGTGAGTTAAGTAAAGGTAAGAATTATCTGAGGCTATGGTAATAAATATGAGATGGATCTTTAGAGAACTTTATCAAGCATATTGAGCTTCAAGGAAAATTTGTAAAGACGATTTCTGTCATATTATGCAGTGGCATTTCACCAGGTGCCTCGTATTGCAATCCCTTTTTTGGAATAGAGAATGAAGAAGGTACTAACCAAAGCTTTGATCTGTTCCTGAGCATCCATTGCGGTTATTTTAGCAGTAACAGCAGCGGCCGCCACAGCAGCGGCTGTAGGTAGGGTACTGGGACCGGCTGATGGCTGAAGTGCATCTGGAGGAGTTATAGCCTGTAACATGTAATACTCAGGTTGAAATCAATCTTTCTTTTAGGAATCTAGATCATATGTTTTATGTGATAATACTTTGACTTTGAAAATGTTTTACTTGATAAGAATATTCAAGACTTTCAAGTTGTTTCTGGTTATCTATCTATTACATGTATATAACATTCCATACACAGAACTTAATTTATAGACTGTACCTTTCCAACTCTAAGATATTGTCCTCCCAAGTCAAACAAGTTCATAGACTGTACAGCATCTAATGCTCCTTGTGCAGTTTCGTACTCCATGAAGCCATACCCCCTGTAATATGTAGTATGTATTATCATGTAGTAACATTGCAAATAGTCATCTTTAAAAAAATACAAAGTTGGATAAACTTCTAAATAATAGTCTCCAAAAAAGTTAAATCATCAGAATCATATAATAAAACAAACCTTTACTCAAAGTCCATTGCATATGCACATTGTATTTATATTAAAAACTATGAAAAAGGATGTGCACAAGATTTCATAATCAAAACCTTTCACCAGGTCTATTGAAAACAAAACATAAGGTGCAAAACTAAACAATGAACACAAAATTATTTTTGATGGATGCTTGATACTAACTCAATTAAAAAAAAACTCTTCTGATTTTTGACCAGAGGAGCTATGAATGAAATTGGAACAACATAGTGTAATCAAAGATTACGAAGCTCACCTCGCGGCAGCAAAACTCAATTTCAACATATCTCTAAGTACATGTATATTAAGAAAATCACTCAAGTGATTAAAAGTAGGTCAAGGTCATTTCATGAAAGTTTGATCAAAGATACATCCAATATGCAAGTTTGGTACATGTAGCACTTATACTTTGCTCAATATTGGCCTTTACAGGCAAAATCACTCAAGCAGAAAAAGTAGGTCAAGGTCATTTTATGAAAGTTTGATCAAAGATACATCCAATATGCATGTTTGGTACATATAGCACTTATACTTTGCTCAATATTGGCCTTTAAATGCAAAATCACTCAAGTGGAAAAAGTAGGTCAAGGTCATTTTATGAAAGTTTGATCAAAGATACATCCAATATGCAAGTTTGGTACATGTAGCACTTATACTTTGCTCAATATTGGCTTTGAAAGGCAAAATCACTCAAGTGGAAAAAGTAGGTTAAGTTCATTTTTTGAAAGTTTGATCAAAGATACATCCAATATGCAAGTTTGGTACATGTAGCACTTATACTTTGCTCAATATTAGCCTTTAAAGGCAAAATCACTCAAGCGAAAAAAGTAGGTCGAGGTCATTTTATGAAAGTTTGATTAAAGATACATCCAATATGCAAGTTTGGTACATGTAGCACTTATACTTTGCTCAATATTAGCCTTTAAAGGCAAAATCACTCAAGTGGAAAAAGTAGGTCAAGGTCATATTATGAAAGTTTGATCAAAGATACATCCAATATGCAAGTTTGGTACATGTAGCACTTATACTTTGCTCAATATTGGCCTTATAAGGCAAAATCACTCAAGCGGAAAAAGTAGGTCAGATGCTGCATCCGATGCATGGGTTCACCTCAGCATCCCAAGATGAATCACTTGTGCAAGTTTGGTTACTGTAGGATCAGTACTTTGTCAGATACTAAACTACCCCAAAAACTTTAACCAGACATTGACAAAGTCATTCAACCGGAAAATGTAGGTCAGATGCTGCATCCAATGCATGGGTTCATCTCAGCATCCCAAGATGAATCACTTGTGCAAGTTTGGTTACTGTAGCATCAGTACTTTGTCAGATACTGAACTACCCCAAAAACTTTAACCAGACATTGACAAAGTCATTCAACAGGAAAATGTAGGTCAGATGCTGCATCCGATGCATGGGTTCACCTCAGCATCCCAAGATGAATCACTAGTGCAAGTTTGGTTACTGTAGCATCAGTACTTTGTCAGATACTGAGTTACCCCAAAAACTTTAACCGGACGCGGACGTCGGGGTTATAGCATAAGCTCATCTCAACTTCGTCGTAACATATCTAATAGATCTACCTGTGTTTTCCAGGCTTTGTACTGTCCTGTTCCAGTTTACAATTCAAGATCTTTCCAAAAGCTTCAAAAACACTGAAATTGAAATAATGCCACATTAATATTATATAAAAATATCACATTATTTTCTTACCTGCCAGTAGATTGTAAAATTATCTTACAAGATTGACAATGCTATTACTTTATGTAAGTCTTTTTCAAATCCAGATACAAATATTGTTCTTTATAAAGCTTCCCAGTTGTTTCTAGAGGTTGTATATCTTTGAACTGAATATTTTCTAACACTCATATCTAAATGCTATTTCATTCCTAGGTGTAAAACATTAAATGTACTCTCCATTTCTTGTCATACAGTCCTTGAGCACAAATTTACAAACTATTACTTACAAAAGATTGTAAAGGTTTAATATTATGTCAAATTCGAGACGTAATGACCATAGGCTTACTAGTCTGAAAATGATCTCTCAGAAATACTAGTAATTGTACCAAGTCTACTCAAGTGTTGAAGCAAAATATAACATAGCTTATTCCTATCAGTTACTGTCACCTTTGATTTAAAAGGAGCTGTTAAGATAAGGGCCGTATTTAGCCCTGAATCTCGTGACTTGTTTCTTCCGCATGGCGAATTGCACACAGAAAAACATGAATCATTATTGAAATATAATGTATTTGCAGACCTTTTACATGTTTAACATTATATTAAGGAACTCTTAAGGTTGTAAAATTAAGGTTGAAAGAAGTAGGGGTGCTCGGATAGAAAAACCGATAATATCGACAAAAAAACGTATACATTTTTTGAATATTTTATCTAAAATGGATAAATATAAGATAAAAGACATCAAATATGTCTACATTGTGTATCAGAAATAGATTTCGAACGTTCTACCTCCTTTAATCGGTAAATAATGAAATCCGGAACTTAAAATACGGTCTTATTCTTCATTCAATGACTACAATGTAAGCCTTTTAGCGCGAAATACACATTGACGGAGAAATGAACATCACTCTTGCTTATTTCGTTTCTAATTCTTGTATCTTTCATTCAATCATATTGAGTACACAATGTTTGATGGATTAAAGAGGAAAAATAGTCAAATGTGCTATATTTAAAGGTCAAAAAGATTGATTCTTATAGAATACACCCCCCTTTCCATTTTTAGTTTTTCGTCTCTGGGGTGGTGTTCCCCCCGGAGATACAGAACCCCACTTTGCCAAAAAAAATTTGTATCATGGATACACATCTCCAGTATAAGTGGCTTTCTGTATATCCGGGGGGAACAATGTTCAATAAAACTTTTCCGTTTTCTATTGATTTCTATGAGAAAAAGATAAGTTTTGACCTAATAATTAGCAATATTATGCAAAACACATAAAAAATAACTTCATATTCTGATGGGATGCCGTATAGGTATACATTTTACCGAAAAAGGTTCTTGAAATTTCAATTTTAAAAATTCCACTTTTCAGGGCTGATTTTACGCCTTATCTTAACAGCTCCTTTTATCTTTGGGCAATATGTTCTAAAAAGTTACCTCTTGAGTTCACATAAGAGTGTGTGATGTACAGTCTAACCTGTCTATAACGGACGGCTCGGGGAAAATCAAATATTGTCCTTTATAGAGAGGTGTCCTTTATGCAGAGGTTCAGTTTGATATGCAGTTTGCAATAATTTCCGTCAATTTTTGATAAGTAGTTTTACAAGATAATTAGTAATAAAACAGAATACATGTACTAATACATGTAATTGGGTCATGTAGAATTAAAAACATGTTTCTCAGATTATTGAGACTACAAAAAAAGGAAATTAAGGAAGGTAGTATATTTTTTTTTATCAAGAGTACTCTTGCAATATAAGTAAAGCATTAAGTTTTGCAAACATGTTTTTACATAAGAGAGTATTTCATTAAGTAAACTGGGAAATAAAGCTTTAAAATGCCACTTTCCTCCCATTCAGTTTATGAGAAAGGGGAGATGTAATTCATGATAAATATCACGCGAGCGCAATGTCACGTACAAGGCTCAGAATGTATTGCGGTTTCTCATCTTGCCAATTGAAATCCCCGCGATTTACATGTTTAAAGTCAGGAGGGCCCGTGAGTAGGACAGCGTACAGCATGTATACAGAAGCCAAGGCTAGATTGATTGACATTAAACCGCTGGTTGATCGAATTACATGTATGTACTCGGGTACATAAAACGTTGTTGATAAAACGTAAGTTTAAATCCTTACATTTACGGATAAAACGTTGATTAAGGTTTAAACAGACATTTGTCGCGTGTCGGCGGTCCGTGAATACCTATAAAATCATGAACGTCATTATCAATTGAATTTGAAATATAACAATAAATTCCTGATGTTGTTCAGCATAATTATTAGTATACATATGCTGTTTACATTTATAAAAAGACCGAGAGAGAAAAGAGTATATCGAACTCATTGAAAAGAATATCGATCGTTAAATTGTCCGCGACGCGTGCCGGCGTGTGGTCAGTAGCTATACAATAAATGAAGTCGGGATATAAACTTTCTATTGTGAAACGAAGGATTTCTATTGTGAATACAAGGCTCTTGTACTCTTGCGATTTTCCATTATTACACCCTTCACCAAGCGTCAAAGCCTCTGTTTATACGCTCTTGTTTTAATTAATGTATACACAGGTAAACATAAATTGGCCACTAATTACCCGTCCCCTAATTACCATTAATTTGTGAAGCCACGATAGAAAAGGACGCGGATCGAAGGATTTTACAAAGGCATTGTGCGTTATCAGAGGCGGAACCGAGATAATTATGTCCGTTATAGGAGGTTATTAACACCGACTGGGGTACCAGAAGGGTGTCCGTTGTCCGGAGAACAGAGGTGTCCGCTATACAAAAGACATTTATAACACAAAAAACGTTGGGGGGAACTAAAATTGTCCGTTATGTACAGTTGTCCGGTATATAAAGGTGTCCGTTAACACAGGTGGGACTGTACTTACAAACAAATGGCAATGTTTCAATACCTCCCTGTATCAACATTACAAAGGGTAATAGTGACTAGCTATATCTTAGATCATCTCCTGAGATTATTCTCCGTCATGTTCTCGTGTATTGAGAAGATGAAGCTTGGCCTTAGATGACAGTAGCTAATAATACGCCTGAGCTTAAGGTATGTTACTCATTTGTCCCATGTGTACAAAAACACTCACAACTACATGTATTAGTACATGTACTGAGAAGAGTTACCTTTGAATATCATTTTCTGTGAGATCCTGGTGTATGGAGGCTATATAGATTCTGTTTCTGTTTTTGGCTTCGGCTGCTAATGCCTGGATGATGGGTTGGGCCTGTGGCATGTTGCTGGGTCGGCCAACCTTTAAGTAAAGTCAAATTCAAGTCATCATGCCAACAATGCTATTTATAATTCTAAAACTTAATAATGATACAGAGATTAATCTATAATTTGATCTTAATGGGCCCTCTGGACCCACTGAAACTTGGCCAATAATTCCCAGCCAAAACAATGGGTCCCAGCAGAAATTAATGTGTCCCAATTTCTACAAACCTTCTTTTTTCATGGCGTTTTAAGTTCACCAATACATTAGTGAGCTGACCCCCTCACAGCGTTTTATGTCCTTGAGATCGTTAAATGTACCACAAAATAAAGTCTAATTACTTCAATCTAATTTTGCCAAATTAAGTATATTGATTGTTTATTTAGTTAGCAATGCTTTGTACATGTGTATAGTAAAACGTTATCCAAACAAACCAATTCTATACGGTATACAAAGATGGTACGCTTATGGTTTGAATTAACAATAAATTCAATACATTTCATTCATAATGTCATGTTAAGTTTACAATGGAAGACTTTTTCATTAAAAGATATTGTATATTTTACATCTGAATCCGAATGATACCAAGAAGTTAGACACGCATCGGACTGTATATTAATAAAAAAAAAAATGTTGCTCCCCAATGATTTCTCATACAATACCACATATCTGTTAGGTTTAAAAGAGCTGCCAAAATATAAACAAGAGACATTTACACGTTATACAGCTAAATAAATACTGTAAATACACTTTCTCGACTTTGAATGTTTAATTTAATATGTAAACATGAACTAAAACAGACGCATTATATGAACGTGAACAATGCGCAAAGTGGGACGCAGCGATCGGAAATCAATGGGTCCTGAGCGATTTTTATGCATCAGAGACGCAGGACGCAGAGGTAGATTAATCCTTGATGATATACAGCAGATGAAAACAGATTGTAATGAGGACATGTGCACCACTTTAAACCCCATCAATTTTTGGCAATGGTATAAAAAACTAGGAAAATGGAGGAAACTAAAGTGTTTAAAGGGAAATTTGAACTATTTGCATTAAAGCAATACATCCTTAAAAGGCAAATATCCACTAACTGGCATAGAGTTTATCTTTGTTTTATGCTCTTGGAAATGTTGCATATTGTATACATTGGCTTCAAGATTTTTGTTGTTGTGAAAGAATTGAATGTGTACATGAAGCATGATGCATTAAAACTCATCATTTTTCACTTGGGGAACTTTTTACCTTAATATTTCTTCCTCCAATCATGACCCCATTCATTTGTTCCAGAGCTAGCTGAGCCGCCTCTGGTATATCATACTCTATAAAGGCAAATCCTTTATGTTTGTTAGTCACTGGGTCCCATGATAAGTTCACACTCTTGATAGGTCCAAATGGAAGAAAGGCTTGCTTTATTGTGTCTTCTTTGATTTCAAAGTTAATACTGCCCACATATATCCTGAAAAATTTTAAAAACAAGAATAAGTGAAAGATAAATTTTCATAAACAACTAAGAAATTGAATGGACTAGTACATATTATTGTATTAAATATTTTGTAGCAATGAAGCAATATTCATAAACCTTAAGGTACATGCACATGTATCTTTATTCATTGTATGTGCATGCACATTAGGTATGGTACTATGAAAGGCCAACTACAAGATGAAGTGTAAGTTGGACTTGAATTACACAATGCTTGTAAGATTTGTCACTTTTAAACATACCTGCACATCAAGGCCTAAAGCTTGCTGCCTTTGAACTGTATTTTGGAAATTCTGCATTTGCTACAAAAAAGAGGAGAGATTATAGATTTATCATAATGTTTATTTACATATACATATAGTATGAAATATGAATACTACTATGTAATTTTAAAGTTAAGGTCATAATTTAAACTTGCAATCAATCTTGTTAGCCTTCAAAGAGTATTTTCATGTGAAATTTCAATGCTCCATACTTTCTATTTCAGTATACTTTCAACATAAAATTCGAATCAACATGCTTATGTCATAATCAGACCCTGTACATCGATTCCTCTCCTTTAGGTCTACCATAATGTAACCTTTCGACATTTTAATTCAAAATCTCTCATACCTTGTTTAAAACAACATACATTTTTCAATGTCAGAATAAAAGTTGTAAAATAATAAGGTACTCAGTGTGTTCTTAGTTGAAACTGTTGATGTTATTTCCTTGTCAATATACGGTAAAAACACTGACCTGTTGCTGATGAGCTATGGTTTGTCTAACCAGTACACTTTTGATGCTCTGTTCCATAGCGTATTTCTTGGCTTTCTGTATGAGTTCTTGTTGAGATGAGCTGAGTTTGGGGAGGACGAACGGTTTTTGGTCCCTCTTGGCACCGGGTCCCTCCAATAACGGTCCATGTTGGTCAGCTTGTATACCGGCCTCTGAAAAGTGAAAACCACAGTAAGTATGGTTCTTATAATATCATGCCAGCAACACCTGCTCTATAATTTTCATACAATTTCTATTTTTTT
Source organism: Pinctada imbricata (assembly GCA_033119305.1). NCBI lineage: Eukaryota > Metazoa > Mollusca > Bivalvia > Pterioida > Pteriidae > Pinctada > Pinctada imbricata. The sequence goes on from VSWD01000008.1 coordinate 61,312,719, forward strand.
CCATTTTTTTTCTTGCTTTTTATTAATTTCACACCAGTCAGCCTATACAAAGGATGCTGGTGGAAAAATTCTTGTATTAAAGAATAAAGCAAATATAAAAGAACCAAAACATGATATCATGCAGATGTGCGGCTATTTGTTTGTAATAATACATTAAATACAGAATTCTCTTAAGAATCTTTACCGCTACATTCCTTGGAAGGTCTGATTTCAGGTTTTTGTTGCCATGACTACATGCCCTCAACAATTATTGGTCGGCACATGTAAAGGGGACTCTCATTTTTTCCCTTGCTACTTTTTATATGAAAAACACAGAAGCAAAGAAAAGATGCAAGGTGAATAATTTTGTTCATTTCACTTGACTCATATAATCCAGCTATGGGAAAATTTGTATACAGCTTCTTTGTACAAACATTCATCTTTGCATCATTGAATTGAACAATATCCATAATCCTAATATCTTACAATGTTATTTCACATCACTGTAGACTAAGAGTTTAAAGAACACATAAGCTGACTCTATAAATGTATTACCCCTACAAAAATAAGTACCACTGCCCCTTGTATTTATCTATACTTTAGTTATTTTACTGAATGTTTGTACAAATAAAGCAGTACTTCATTACTAAGTACAATAATTGTTCTCTTCAATGAAATTTTCCTCTAGAACTAGTAAATGTACAAGTAAAGAGACAAAATCCACACAATGACAAGAACACCTTAGCCACCTTAATGGACAAGATTTGTTTTCACACTTATCCGTTTGAAAAAAAAAGATTTAAACCAGAAAACTTATGCCATTTTATCCTGTACTCAAATTGATATAGCACCTGTTAAATACCGAAGACCTCTAAAGCACTCCAAACATTACAAGGTCAGACAAATAACATATCTTAAAACAGGATTTTTCTCTTGAATGAATTAGGGATGGTTGGTTTGAGGTGGAACTTTCCGTTAAGAGGGGAATGAGGATGGTAAGATTCATGATAATAGGAGGTGGTAGGCTGGATTGTTGGGAGGGAAGGGAGGGGGCGGCTGCATAAAATAGGGATAAGCAAGGAAGGGATTGCAGGTCAAGGAAGGATGAAATAATTTGGGATTAGGGATAGGGGAAATGGTGAGGACTTTAAAAATCCAATATTAAGTCAAATAACACAACTGTGAGTGATATCAATTCAAATGCCATCAAAAATAATTTTTACCTTTAAAGACAAGGACAAGTGGGCCAAGACTTGACCCTATTTTCCTACTCTAGAGGCCAGATCCTCTTTTAAAACTGAGGTGCAAAATTCAAATCATGCCCTTTCATTAACTACTACAAAATCTTTTGTATCAACCATGGCTATAAAAAAGTAAGAACAAGATGGTTTGACAGAAAGAAAGTCAATAGTGTAGCATAAATGGCTACTTTTTTTCAAGTGAGCATATAAAAAAATATCACTGTATGTGACACTTGACCACTTAACCCATATCAATCTGAATTCCTCTTAGTAACCCTTGAAACATGAGCAACACTGAACCCTTTTTTTGTCCATACTGACTTCATATTATGAATTAAATGCAAATTTCAACACAAAATAAAATATGAGGCCTCTCCTATAAATACATTTTGTACCATAATGATTTTCTTATGGGTTTCATATATACAGATTACTGTAGATGAATAACAAAAGAGATCCTGAAATAATACATCATTAAAGTTGCAAAATTAGCAATCATTCTCTACTTCAAACACGAGAAGCAGTGCATTGGTTTTATTTTCTTTTTTCATGACTGCGGACATTCAAGAGCTGGGCCCTTGTCCTCGAAATTAGCTAGTTGCAACACTGAAAAAGAAGAGAAAAACCTCAAACTTGTAGATACAACATAACATCTAATATTTGTCCTATTTCATGAATTGCAATGAATTTGAGATTCAAAGTGGATTTAAAGGTAGCTGAATATCTATTTAGGGTTATCGTGGTTTATCCTCCATTATTTTGAAGAGATATGTATGATGGAGTTAGTTAGTTCAATTCAATGATAATTTCGCAATATTCATTTGATGTTTTTTTCTCTCGGCGCCCATCAATCTTCCTCTGAAAGGCCTGAAACCATAAAGCATAAACGATTATAATGTACACTCCCTCTCACTCTGTAGTCAGACACATAAATCTTATCTCATACATGATGGCTTGGTATGACATACTCTATCAATGTAGCGCTTATTAAAAATTCATTCACAAAACCTTCCATGACATGACAGAATTTCAAATACCGGTACGTGCACAGAAAGAAATCAATAGATGACCTTTGGTAAATAAAATTAAACTAAACGATCTCATAGATTAACGAATTAAATGATAATTGAATGAAGGAAATAGTATCTTTCTGTGTACACTGTTAAAGGAGAGCTCATACAGCTACTTCAGGCATACACTTGGCTGACTTGATGATTCTTACTGAAAATACACAGAGAAAAAGAAACACAACATTTCAAATTGCTGGCTAAACATGTAGTAAGATATATTTCATCGATATGTCCTACTTTAACACACTATTATGGGTAAGTTGGGATATGATTACAATGAAAATCATTTAATAACATTAACTCTCACAGGTTTAACGCTTTATATTATTGGTACTGGTACTTGTAGTTTCAATGAAAAGGACAGAACTGCCAACTAAAGCAGTAGACTAGTTCTGGGTGGATGGCCAAATAGGGAAATCCTTATTACTAGTGATGGGCCGATTATCGATAATAATGGATTAGCGGCGTGTTGAAGTCATCCGATTTCGATAATCAATTTTAAAGTAAACAATCGATAGCGTAAATTTCAATACAGAAAGGGGGGCTGGCAGCTGAGGGTACAGAGGAAATTCTGTCAGATTGTCTAAAACTATTTCCAATAATTTGTCTACTGAACCAATGCTGTTATAAATGTTGTAGAGTAACAGAAGCTAGTTGCATGAATTTAGAGAGAAAAATCATCAATTAATTTAATGACAATTTTCACACCGGACTTGTATTTTTCCGACGTACCGACAGTGACATTAACTTCTTCAATTCTAGTCATTATTTTTTAAGTATACTGATTTATTCTTTGATTTAGAATGGTTGCACTTAATCCAGTTTGATGTTACTATTTATGTTGATAGATATTAGATACTTTGCAAATACTAGTATGACCCCCCTCCACCTTCCACTCCACAATGAACACAACTGGAAATGATTGTTTCTGAATACTTTTTTATGCATTTTTTTTAAATCAAACAATGGAAAGGGTATAGGGGGTATTTTAATACATCCTTGATGTACTTGGATAAAGTTTATTCAAGACTAACTAACTAAAATGATCATATACATGTATATCTACATTGTTGGTCAGTAATACATCAAATGTATGTTTCATTTGGATAAAAAATGGTAAATTTGAGTGGAATGTAATAAACCAATTATAATTGGTTAAATCACATGGGATACACCAACAGATTCTAACAGATTATCGATTATGATTCTGAACCGATTTCCCATTACTACTTATTACAAAGTCTTATCTATAACATCTGTTTCAAGTAACTTATTCATATATTATCATTTCTAAAGTCATCATGACTCATGTTTGGATAGGGGGAAAAATAATTTTTACTAAGATAATCCATTAGAGGGTAGGTGTGGAAACCTGCCATATTGGCATATTTTATAAAACTCACATTTCAATTGTTTCTCATAAAAAATAGCAATCCAAGGAATGCTTGTGTCGCCTGCGAAGCGGTTTGATTATTATTCTAGAAAGTGGTCAAATGAAATTCATTTGAAATATCAGACCTCTTAATTACAAATTAAAAGATATGGTCATTCTCATATTTTCAGAAAAGAGTGTCGATCATCTAGGTCAAGGTCACTACGTAAAAATTGGTAACAAAAAGGTATCATCGTAAGAAATATAAAAGACCTATCACCTACCAATTAAAAGATATATTAAACCTTAATTTCTTAGAAAAGAAGGTCAAATAGCTAGGTCAAGGTCAAAAGGTTAAAATTATGGCATGTGTAAAAAGATCTTGTCACAAGAAATACACATGTGAAATACCAAAGCCCTATCACTTACCAATCAAAAGATATATGCAATCTAATTTTTGTTTTGAAAAGAAGGTCAAATATGTAGGTCAAGGTCAGTAAGTCAAAAATTATGGTATGTGTAGAAAGGCGTTGTTACAAGGAATACACATGTGAAATATCAAAGCCCTATCACCTACCAATCAAAAGATATAGCGAATTTAACTTTCCTTGAAAAGTAGGTCAAATATCTAGGTCAAGGTCACAAATTATGGCATGTGTAGAAAGATCTTGTCACAAGAAATACACATGTGAAATACCAAAGCCCTATCACTTACCAATCAAAAGATATATACAATCTAAATTTTTTTTGAAAAGTAGGTCAAATATGTAGGTCAAGGTCAATAGGTCAAAAATTATGGCATGTGTAGAAAGGCATTGTTACAAGGAATACACATGTGAAATATCAAAGCCCTATCACTTACCAATCGAAAGATATAGCGAATCTTATCTTTTTTTCAAAAGTAGGTCAAATATCTAGGTCAAGGTCACAAGGTAAAAAAATATGATATGTGTAGAAAGGTATTGCCACAAGGATTGCATGTGTGAAATATCAAAGTCCTAACACTTACTAATCAAAAGATATATCCATTCTTAATTTTTTTGAAAAGTAGGTCAAATATGTAGGTCAAGGTCACTAGGTCAAAAATTATGGCATGTGTAGGAAGGTCTTGTCACAAGGAATACACATGTGAAATATCAAAGCCCTATCACTTACCATTCAAAAGTTATGGGCTGTGACACCCAAAGTGTGACAGACAGACAGACGGACGGACTGACAGACGGACAGCGGACAAAGTGATCCCTAAGTGTCGCTATGCTTCGCAGGCGACACAAAAAACCTTATGGCTTGGTGCTTTGATAAATGTGGAGATCATTTTCTTTTTTTTGAATACAATGACATTCAAATCATCTTTAAATTGCAAATTATAGAAAACATTGATAGATGGAAGAACTTCTGATATAAATTCATAATGATAATTAGTTGCCCATCCCTTGCCCAAAATAATTTATTTTTCACAATATCAGAATGTGACGTCATACAAATATCTCCCAGACCAGACGTTATGTCTGCTCTGAATTGGGATACATTAAATTCTTACATTTTACAAATCTTAATAGCAAATACTTTCAAAAACTTTGAAATAAATTCTGAAAATAAAAAAACAATGTAATTAAAAATAAATGTAGTTTCCCACTATAGGCTTTTAGCCATTACCATACACTACGGAACGGTATGCGACTATGTGAAATTCAGAGGTCTCTTTTGGTGTTGGACAATTTCATCCCCCTAAATATTGTATGGTGCTTTAAATTAAACAAGTAACTGGTTGCCAACACATCTACATGTAATTAATAAATACTAAATATCATTTTTATTTTCTTATATTTGTGAAGTACTCTCTCCTATAAGATATAGGTATAAGCTGAATGCTATCCAAATGTAGACGACTACTTTCCAGGCTCATAGCCGGAGGTTAGATAATTCCATCAGACGCCATCTGTCCAGGACGACCTACATTGCTCAGAAATATAAAGAAGAGAAATTTCCTTGATTATGTACCATCAATACAGACCTTGTTCTTTGTGTTTACACAACCTCATCTCTTACACACTCACTCTAAATGCTCCAAAAGAGAAAATGCAATATGTATCACTCAACAAATTATCTAATAAATACTAAAGGCAGCTAAATAAGAAAAGACTTTCTCATTTGATTTTGAATTTTATAAATTTTCAGTATTTTTCACCTTTCATATTGGTATCTACATGAATTTCAAACTGTTTGCATTTTCTCATTCATATTTCAGCTTACAAAAACTCACATTTAAATTTCATCAAATTTACTTATCATCCTCATCTAATTTAAAACATTAAAAGATGTCTTTGAATTGTAAGAAATAAGCAGCTTAACTTTGCCACATTCTATTTCTCTTTTTCAAGACTTGAAAAAAAGTAGACACAATTTCTATTTTCAAACATAAAAAATCCTTTCTTTTACAAAAATGTTTTAACAATTACTTTAATAATTTTGAATCGAATGAAATTTTTTAAAGAAGCCAATGAAAGATACCGTACATGTATCTAGAATTCACTTGCCTCTGATCTAGTGTGAGTTTTCTAAGCTTTATTGTTCACTTCTCACACATCACATTATGACATACAAATATGATTTGTCAACTGGCACTCAAGGTAAATGTCTTAAAATTACTCTTGCTTTCATAAAAGCACACATTTTGTACATGTACACATCATTCTTCTCAAATTTTTACAAAATTATATACAGTCATGTACATTGTTTTTAATCATGTAAATACCATGTGGTAACAATTGTGACAATAAGGGGCTTTTCTGACCAGGTCAGACGGAATTTTTTACATTCATTCTGCCCTGGTGGCATTACCCCTCAGGATTCAGACCTACCTATAAAATTGTCCGACTCTAACTTTATCTTCTTCAGTTCAGGGCTATCATCCTACAAAAGACAAAAATTCAAACTACAAACCTTGAAAGATCAATAATTGTACATTTACAGATAAAAAATAGATATCATAAGAAATGGCTAAAAACTGGGGTTTTTTTAGTTGAGAAACTTTGGTTACATATAGAAAGTCTTGTCACAAGGAATACTCGTGTAAAAGCCCCATCACTTTCTGTTCAAAAGTTATGGTCAAGGTCACAAGGTCAAAAATTTTGGTATCCATGGAAATATTTTTCACAATAAATACACATGTGGAATATCAAAGCCCTATCACTTTCCATTCAAAAGTTATGCACAAGGTTAAAGTTTTTGTGACTGACGAACAAATGAACTGGTTTTAATGTCCCTGCGCTTTCGTGAAAGCAGGGGACAAAAATTAATAGGTCAGTGATGAAAATCAAGACTTTTGCTTATTTGGAAAACAGGGTTGAAAATGCTGGAAATTTGTTGCTAAAAATAGCATTTTGTAACTACAGGGTTCTTGAAATCTTCCAATGAAATGTCAGACATTTGGGAAATCTTATCGGTCCAAATAGTAGATATGTAAGTTTTTATCCGACCATACAATTTGTTTATCGGCAAATCCGATATATTTCATGAACTCTGAAATAAAATACAAAAAGTGCTATAATAGACTCATTTGATTTTGAATTTAGTTTTTTTTATTAACATACAATAAAACAGGAAAGAAACAATGTATAAAACTTGATTTTCATAAAGCTTCACCGCAGGTACCAAATTCAAAGATCATTTAAAATTTTCCTCATTTTACATAAAAATTACAAAAATAATCTAAGTTTAAGTCAAAATATCAGAGATACTGAAAATCACCAATTTCAAACATAGTGAAATGTGCCCCTGAAAAAGACTTTCAAAGTATTGAAAAAAAAGTTTATGTTCGTGTTGAAATAAGAGAGTACAAAGGCTCAAGAATAGTGACATTTTGAGGTTTTCTTGAAAAAGAAAGAAACAGTGTGGTAAAATTTGCCATGAATTTGGTTGAATTTAAACAATTTATAATTCTTTTAATATTTTTTACGGTATCCATCAGCTCTACATGTACCTTATAAACAATTTATGTCAATAATATTCCATTCGTAAAATGCCATACATGTACATATGTATATGGGTTAATACTTATGAAAGAGAAATCTGAACTGTTCAATAGATTACCTACAGCTCAATTTTTATACAGATTTTTATATGGATATTTCATTCAGTTAAGATCAACAGGGATTAATCTACCTCTGCGTCTGCGTCTCTGGCGCATAAAACTCGCCCAAGATCCATGGATTTCCGATCGCTGCATCCTACTGGACGCATTATTCACTTTCGTATAATGCGTCCGTTTTAGTTCAAATTTACTGTAAAATTACATAAAAATCTCAAAGTCGAGAAACATGTATAAGCTGTAAATTTCTCGTGTTTATAATCGATCTGACATATTTTGACTACTCTTTTAAAGCTAACAATAGGTTGATCGAGCTATAATACCCAGATCAAGCTATAATAGCCCGTATGGCTTTGACCTGGACCTGATAAAAAGAAGATATATAGACGAATTTCTCTGACTCAATTTCAAGTACCTGTGGACTATAGTATAGATCATGGGCAGTTCTGTATTTCTTTTAAAGCGGGGGAGGGGGGAGAGGTCGAAAGGCAGGTAACTCTTTCATTGTTTGGTTTTGTGAATACTGTATGTCCGACATCGTATAAAAGTACTTAGCTGAAATATGTAACTCTTTAAAGATAGAAATCAATGATAAATAAGTTCGAACACTGTTACCATTGCTCCGTTCCCGTTTATGTGAGGAATCTGTGTGTCAAACCCAACGTTCGCCATCGCTGCGTCGTGCTTGGCCTTGCTCTCGTTTGTAGTCTCGAGCGTCACAGCTGTTTCGCTTCATGGTTTGTTCTATCTTTGATATTTCGGGATAGAAACTCAATCTGTCGCACTGTGAAAATCGGTAATTGAAATAAATCATAATATGAATTTTATAAAAATCAGTTGTAATCAATAAAACAGGATGAAATTTTCTCTGAAATTTCATAAAGCAGAATGAAAATTGATACGTAATACGTACACTACATAGCTATATTATATAGATATATCCTTCAGTTTTAAAAACGCATACTAGTAGATCTGACATCCTGACTCAGTTACATAACATATTAAACGTGACCATATCTGAGAAACTTTACTGAGTAATTTTCATCCAATTCATTAGACTTTTGTACATAAAAACTAAGAGTCCCCTTCGGCGATGCCGGTAGGGGACTGAAAATAAAGACGCGACAGGGAGACAGTTGCGGATTCAGCGCCCCCTTTGCCAAGGGGAGAATTTTGCCGATTTTTACCGAAATATACCTGTTTTTGTCAAATTTTGGATCATTGCCGGGGGGGGGGGGGGGGCGGACGCCCCCTCTGCACCCCTGAATCCGCCAGAGGGAGAGTTAGAGCTATTTACGTATCTCAACCAATACAATACACTACAGAGCAAACCGGCAGGAGCGGATAAGGATTTGAGTTTGCAGGGGTCCGACGTGGAATATATGAAAGACATCCATCCCAGCCCAGGGCGAAGTCCTAGTTGGGATTCTTGGGGAGGCCTCTCCCTCGACGGAATATATCCTATAGATAATGAATGACCGTTTTGTTTTCAGTAATGAAGACAGCACTGCGATGTAATTTTAGCGAATTTTAGCCTTTTGATATCTTGATTGCAAGGGAGGCAGTAATTGAAATGTGATGTATCCGGCGAGCGAAGCGATCCAGCGAATTTTTTTCGGTTCTTTTATATGGGGAGACGGTTACACACCACATGTATCCCATCCCCTTTGCTGTAAGGGATGTTGACTTACTTTTATATTAGAATCAGACCTGTCAAACAATAAGGTTAAGGTGTGGAAGGCCGGGATATATTAATTCACTGGCTATTGGGCATGAAATGGATACCATACTAAGTCTTAACTCTGGATTTTATCAGTGAAAATTGATATGTCGATTACTCTAAATAAAGTAAGATGGCGAGCGGCAGCGAGCTAGCTAAATTTGGTTACGCTACATAGTATCCGTAGTAGTCTAGTTGCCAAATGGCTATTTTGAGGTGAACCCAAAAAAATGTTACGCACAAAATGTTTTTGCACGAAAGTGATGTTAATACTCTCTACTTTGATAATCCGGCTGATGCCACTCTGGCATCCTTGGGCATTTCGAAAGTTTTGGGAAAAAAGGTAATTTTTCAACGAAAACCGTTGAAAATTGGAAATACACAATTACTTTGTCCATGTTGTAGCTAGAACAACAAATTTGGTATCAAAAGAACAGCAATGCCATTGCCTGTAAGTCCCAAGCTCAGTTTATCAATTTACTCGTCCATAAAATGGGGAAAACTATGGATTTTCGATGAAAAAGCGTTGAAAATTGGGAATATGTCATATCTTTTTTCATACCGTAGATAAAATAACAATTTTGGTACCAAACGCACCATAAATGTATTGCCTTTCATTTTAAATATCAGATTAGCAATTTGCACATACAAAAATGGGGAAAGAATGAATTTTGAATGAAAAATCGCTGAAAATTGGGATATTGCAATGTTTTTTTCATGCTGTAGTTAGAACAACAGCAAGAAAAATGATTTCATTGCTTTAAATTCAGAATTCCACTCAAGCAAATTGAATCTTCTTGTTTTGTTTTGTTTTGTTTTTGCTGAAAACAGGTTTTAAATTGTAAAAAAAAATCGGTTTAAAGTAATTCTAAAACAACAATTTTCGTGTCAAAATGATTGCATATTGATAGTTTTAGATTTGCACTCTCTTATTACCCTTTATTCTACTCTAGATATATAATTCCAAATAGTATAAATGTCCTAGCATCATCTTACAACATCACGCATCATTTCACGAAAAGAATGTTCCATTTTAATTGCATAATTCATATTTGATGTTTGATGTCGTGTTTGCTGTTCCCTGCCCGTTTGGTTTCTCTTTCTGTGTTTGTCTTCTCTGTGTTTTTACTTGAGATGTTTTGATGTGTTGATACTGGTGCTGCAACCCAGTTTTGTTGGATATCTCCTCTTTTCTTATTGCCTTGTTTTTTCATCAGCATGCAATTGTAATTCTTGTGTGCAACTACTTCTAACAACAAAGAACCCCTCTTACATGGTTGATCAATATGCCTCCTTTGCATCGTACTCTGACAATTTTCTACTCCAAAACATTTACAGAATTAAAGAAAATTGAGCACAGAATTTGTCACATCTGTTTGTTACACAGCTCAGATTTCATGTGCGACTACAACAAATCAACAGGATAACAGATAGAGGTTCAGACGCAATTGGCAAAATATTATCACAATAGGTCTCAAAATTTATTTTAGATTTAGTTCTTTCAGCAGATTCAGGTTTGATCTTAAGAATGTTTCCTTATGCATGGCTAAAAATATTTCGTTTTTCTTGACATTTTATCGAAATTCTTCAATTAATAGTTTAAACATATTTTATTTCATAATAACATGAAATAGGATTGGGCAAAAGTTATAACAACATTACATAAGCCCTCTCCTTATCATATACAACATATAAATATCAAGATGGCAACTTAAAGAGTGGGAATGATCGTTAAACAAGAATATTTAGAATTTATGGGAACAACATAATGAAAAAGAAATAAATTACATCAGAGAGAGAGAGAGAGAGAGAGAGAGAGAGAGAGAGAGAGAGAGAGAGAGAGAGATTTTCCTCTTGGTACATCCAATGAACTGAACTATTAAAGAAAGCGCTTAGTTTGTTTTATATAATCTTGTACAGCTAATAAGATAGTTTCATTTTGTTTTTCACTGAGGATTTCCTCATTTCCGAAAAGCAAGGTTTCTAAATCAAGGGGACTAAAATCATGTAGTTTATAATAAAGGTTATTTCTTTGTGTTAGATATAATCGACATTCTAACAAGTAATGAGAGACATTCTCTTCGTGCCAACCACAGTAGCAAATTGGTGTGTTAGTAAGATTTACTCTGAAAAGATCATAGTTTAGATTACTACACATATTACGGAGTCTCGTTAAGATAACATTATATTTCCTATCACCTATATAGAAGTAATTCGGTACTTTATAGACATCTCTTTCCGCGCGTAAATGATTCCTAAATTGGTGAAAGTTACTGTTATGTCTAATGTCGGGTTCGAGATCGTTCCAAAGTTTGACGGTAGAAGGAAAGAAAGAAATTCGGGTACTTTGAAGCCTGTAATTCGGAAGAGAGAAGTCATCGTTATTTCTCACGTTATAAGTGTTATGCCTAACTAATGGATGTATAATATCATGAAGGTACTGAGGAGCATTTCTGTGATAAATTTTATGAAATAAGGTAAGTTTTCTTCTTTTACGTCTATCTTTTAAAGTTTCCCATCCCGTCTCAAAATATAAAGCCTCCCTACTCGCGAATAAAGGTAAACCCGTAACGATCCTAGCAGCCTGTAATTGATTTTTTTCTAATTTATCCTCATCAGTTACGCTCAGCCCATCCCATACTTCACATGCATATTCTAAAAGACACGGCTCCCAATGTTATTGTCATTTAAATCTTTTTGAACTTTGCTATTTAAATATTCAAGCCATGGATAATTCGTTACTGCACTGAAGAATCACGAATTTCACTTTTTATAGTTCGTTTCAAAGTTTATCGTTGCGGTTCGTTTACCCCGCTTCGATTGAATACTGAGCGATTCTATACATTATCAATTTTGCATACATTTGTACCCATAAGATTTTAATTTTATATTTCTCGATAACAGCAGGAAAACACTGATAATTTCTAATACATTAGCCCCCATCCGATTCAATAGCGCGGGGAGAGGGGGGGGGGGGGTGCACACGGCGGCACCTACATCTAAAATTCTCTAACAAGTTTACTGTTTCTATCCTGATTTTTGCCTACCAATCCTCTGGCATGCCCCCCTCCCCTCTCCACTAAAGTCGTCAAAATAAGGAATTACTTGGGCTCAAACACCACGACTCAACCTTTATTTTTATTTTTATTTTTTTTTACCGGTCTGTTTCTGATATATATTAAAGTAATTGATAATTGAAAAAAATTCGCTGGCTCACTATATACATTTCATATCATGTGAGATAATTTTCCGCTGGGGAGTGGGGTTCCCCAAAGAACCTGCTACAGGACTTTGAGGTATTCCGTCCACGCCCCCTCTAAACTTAAATCCTGTAATCTACAAAATTGTCTCGACCAAAAGGAATGATATTCTGAATTTTTCCAAAATTTTGATGAATTTCAATATATTAAATGAATCCCCCAACCACGCAAACTAACATATTTTTTTCATCTCATAGAATCACGATACTTTATATAAATAAATGTAATTTCATTAGATTCTGACCGTTTTAACAAATACATGCATGTACAATAACGGAAATTTTTTCCCTCTCACTCATACGAAGTGTATACATTTTATGTATATGCATTCATCTTCAGGCGCTTAGCTAGAGTACTTTTCAAGTGTAAGCAGCCTCAAGTGGGTCTAGGTAGAAGCCCTTGTGGATATTCAAGGGGCAAAGTATCAGAATCTAATGAATTTTGCTCATTTACAGGGCAGTATTCTACGTCAATGTTTCTTTCATTCTTTTTTTTTTTTTGCAAAACGACGTGGAAGCAACTGCGTTCTAACGGTACGCCTGGTTATGCGCATGGTTTTCTCTCTCTTGTCCATTCTTGTAAACATGTGCAACCATTTGGTTTTTAGGGAGGGGGGTTTTTGTAAATCCAGCTCGGAATATTTTGCAAAAATATTCTTCAGCATGACTGGCAGAAAAATCTAGCATTTTCTGAGGAATGAAAGGAAAAACGTCTTTCTCCAGCACCTTAAGCATTAGACGTGAAAATAGACTATCTCAGACATTTCACAACTGCCAATGATTCAGTTTTGTCAGGATTCTCTGATACTTCATGTTTCAAATTCTTCAATATATATATACATCACTCTCCAAGTTCAGATTCTTTAATTCAACGAAAAGAAGGTCAAACGTGTAGTTCAAGGTCACATATTGAATCAAAATCTATCTTGAGTAATTTCTTGACACAATCTGACAATGCACATACATGTATATACCATATCATCTATCTATCATTTGCCAGACCAGTGTTGTAGCAAATCCAAAGTATTAGGAAAGTAGGTCAATTGTATACATGAACATGTAGGTCAAGGCTACTTGATATTCTTACACAAATGTATACTGTGTAGCAGAGTAATGAACTTAAAGCATCAATGTTTTTATTCATGATTACCAGTATGGGGTAAGACACTCTAAACAGTATTGATGAAAGGATGATCAACCAAGTTTGCTATGCTTAACAAGAGAAAATTCATTATTTCATATATGACAATGTTCTCACTAGATTCCTTCATCACAGTGTTCTAAGAATATTTGTGTTCTAGTCTCAAGAAGAATATAAGTATCAGTTATAAGATTTATTAAGTTTAAATGTAAATTTTATTCAAACTCTGAAAGAAGAATCATTATAACTGCAATATATATATAAATGTAATAGTACCGGTATCATCAATTTACAACATAATGTTTTTGTACTTGTGAAAGGATATTTTTCTTTCTCTATAATTTATCATAGTATTTCTTTTCGAAATTAATATTTTATATGAGTTTACATGTCTAGTCTATATCAGGGAAGTATTTAACTTTATATACAATGTACATCCCTGTCTATACTGGTATGTACCTAGAATTTAAAGTCATAAATTGTTGCTAGGAAAATAATGAAATAAATAAAAAAAATATCCCCATTCAACAGGTGCAGGTCTATTCTCAAGTAAAAAGTTTTCAATGCATTTATAACCTAGTACATACATGTACATGTACCGGTAAGCACATGAAAGTAAACATAAAACATGTTCAAAATTTAAATGTTCTAGACATCAAACAGTGATTTCTCTAGTGTCTATAGTAAACCTTAAGGACGAGGTAGATGTTCAATCTGATACCAAGAAATGAGGAATGAGGAATGAAAAATGGGCCATCATGTATGTACAGAAGATGCTGTCAGTCTCACTCTGAAAGTAAAAGATGTAATGAATTAATATCTTCATTTTGATATTAAATAAGCTCTAAAATGAATGAATTTTGCATACATTTATCATTATGATGTACATGTATATAAAATTACATGACATGTAAAGTTTCTGTAATAGTACTAACATACAAATATAATTACAGGGCTTTCAATCGGTCATTCTCAAATTATGCAAAACAGTATAATTTTCCCTATTTATTGACCAATTTTACCTCATAGAAAATTCTTTTAAAAAAAAAGAAAGTAAAAAATGCTAAATTTAAAATGAAAAGGCATCCAAATCTATTATATTCAATTTTGAAGAAAATATTGCCAATTTTCCCAATATGAAAGGTCTAATCCAATCCAAACCAGAAGTCTCTGACGAGACTGTAGCTCTCCTGGTTGTTTTTTAATTCACTTAATGACAAGTGAATTCTAATATGGCCACATCCATTTTCTTAGTCACTGGGGGCCAGGAACTCAAACAAAATATCAGATGCACTACTTGAACACAGACTCATTGTATTGCAAAAAGAATCAAGTCTCCATCATTTATAGTGTCAGAGAAGTTGCGAATACAAGATTACATAGGATCATACAGGAGAAAATGACCACATCCATTTTCTAGGACCCTGGGGGTCAGGGGCTCAAACAAAATGTCAGGTGCACACTGCACAAGTAGACCACTGACCAAGTCTCATGCAAAAAGAGTTACATTTCTGTCTCTTATAATTTCAGAGGAGTTGCAAGCACAAAATTGTTTACGGACAGACGCCGGACAAGGGGGTACCGCATAAGCTCGACTATGACCAGTATCTCGAGCTAAAAATGTGTTTCACGTGTAAGAGCCCTACTTTATGTCAAGGCTTAGGACTAAGAACAATTAAACCCATGTTTTTTTGTGGAACATGAATCCCCTTATTGTCAGATATAATGTAGAAAAGTATTTCATACCCCAAGGTCACGGACTCAAGGTAAAAATTCAGGTATTGATGTGAAGGCCTTACCACAAGGGATACACATGTAAAATATGATAGCCCTATCACTTGCAATTTATGTTATGACCAAGGGCAAGGTTAACATGGTTAAAGTTATTAAACCAGAAGTCTCTGACGAGACTGTAGCTCTCCTGGTTGTTTTGTTTTTTATTTACTCATTGACAAGTGAATAAGATACATACACATAAATATCAATTTCCATTTTTTAAGACCATAGGGAGCAATCATTCTAACAAATTAAAAGTAGCACAACAAAACACTGCAACTAGAATATATCACTCATATAATTCATAATATCCAAGATAAAGTATTTAAAAAAAGAATGCCACACCCATTTTCCAAGATCCCAAGGGGGCGGAGGGGGGCCAGGGACTGCTAGCTCACATGAACTATCAATGACATAACAAAACTGACAGATCCATCTTACTGCATTAAGAATAACAACAACTCTCATTCATTAATAGCTTTGAAAGGTTGCGAGCACAATTATATAGGAAAAATGGCCACACCTATTTTCTAAGACCCTGGGAGTCAGGGGCTCAAACAAAATATTAGATGCACAACAAAAACACAAACCAATCATATTGCAAAAAGAATGAAGCCTCAATCATTTATAGTGTCAGAGGAGTTGCGAGCGCAAGATTACATAGAGTTATATACTAGGAGAAAATGACCACACCCATTTCCTACGACCCTGGGGCTCAAACAAAATATTAGTGCACAACAAGACCAGTGACAGACCAATCATATTGCAAAAAGAATTACGTTTCTATTATTTATAGTGTCAGAGGAGTTGCGAGCACAGGATTACATAGACTTAAATAGGAGAAAATGACCACACCCATTTTTTAAGACCCTGGGGGTCAGGGGCTCAAACAAAATATCAGGTGCAAAACTAGACCACAGACCCATCATATTGCAAAAAGAATGAAGTCTCTATCATTCATAGTGTCAGAGAAGTTGCGAGCTCAAGATTACATAGAGTTATATAGGAAAATGACCACACCCATTTTCTTAGACCCTGGGGGTCAGGGGCTCAAACAAAATATCAGGTGCACAACTACACCATGGACCCATTATATTGCAAAAAGAATGAAGTATCTATCATTTATAGTGTCAGAGGAATTGGAACACTAGATTTACATAGAGTTATATAGGAGAAAATGACCACACCCATTTTCTAAGACCCTGGGGGTCAGGGGTTCAAACAAAATATTAGGTGCACACCTAGACTACAGACCCAGCATATTGCAAAAAGAATGAAGTCTCTATCATTTATAGTGTAAAAGGAGTTGCGAGCACAAGATTACATAGAGTTATATAGGAGAAAATAACCACACCCATTTTCTAAGACCCTGGGGGTCAGGGGCTCAAACAAAATGTCAGGTGCACATCTAGACTACAGACCCAGCATATTGCAAAAAGAATGAAGTCTCTATCATTTATAGTGTCAGAGGAGTTGCGAGCACAAGATTACATAGTTATATAGGAGAAAATGACCACACCCATTTTCTAGGACCCTGGGGGTCAGGGGCTCAAACAAAATGTCAGGTGCACATCTAGACTACAGACCCAGCGTATTGCAAAAAGAATGAAGTCTCTATCATTT
This sequence comes from Pinctada imbricata, assembly GCA_033119305.1. Classification (NCBI taxonomy): domain Eukaryota; kingdom Metazoa; phylum Mollusca; class Bivalvia; order Pterioida; family Pteriidae; genus Pinctada; species Pinctada imbricata. Next base: position 61,329,990 of record VSWD01000008.1, read on the forward strand.
ATAGTGTCAGAGGAGTTGCGAGCACAAGATTACATAGAGTTATATAGGAGAAAATGACCACACCCATTTTCCAATACCCTGGGGGTCAGGGGCTCAAACAAAATGTCAGGTGCACAACTAGACCACAGTTCCATCATATTGCAAAAAGTATCAAGTCTCTATCATTTATAGTGTCAGAGGAGTTGCGAGCACAAGATTTCATAGATTTTCATGACCACACCCATTTTCTAAGACCCTGGGGGTCAGGGGCTGAAACCAAATATCAGGTGCACAACTAGACCACAGTCCCATCATATTGCAAAAAGAATCAAGTCTCTATCATTTATAGTGTCAGAGAAGTTGCGAGCACAAGATTTCATGACCACGCCCATTTTCTAAGACCCTGGGGGTCAGGGGCTGAAACCAAATGTCAGGTGCACAACTAGACCACATACCAAGTAAGATGCAAAAAGAATTAGCTTTCTATCTCCTATGGTTTCAGAGGAGTTGCGAGCACAAGAATTGTTTACGGACGGACGGACGGACAGACGGACAGACGGACGGACGCCGGACAACGGGGTATCGCATAAGCTCGACTGGTCAGAGACCAGTAGAGCTAAAAATTGATCAGTATCCAAGGACTTAGGTCAAGGTCACAAGGTCAAAATTTTGGAATTAATAGGAAGACCTTATCAAAAGGAATACAAAGCCCTATCACTTAAAAGCATAATATTACTTTAGAAAAATAATAGTGAAGTAGGTCAATCTCTAAATTCAAGGTCACAAAGACAACAATTTGGCATCATTGGAAATTGTCACGAGGAAAGCACAGGTCTATATTTCACTCAACATTCAAAAGTTATGGCCATGGTGTAAGATTTTAAAAAGTAGGTCATTTTTCCAAGGTCAAGGTCACCAGGACACAAATTTTGGTATGCATGAGAAGGTCTTGTTTCAAACAATACATGTACACATGAAATACGAAAGCAAGTAACTTACCATTAAAAAGTATTATCCATTTAAGGTGAATCACAAGGGATACACATGTAAAATACATGTATGAAATAAATACAATGTCATTTGTACTTGTATTATCAGATTTACAAAATTATCATAACATGTATATTAGTATACATGTATATGTACAACTTACCTTTCAGTGCTATATCAGCATGTTTACTGCAAGAGGCTGTAATACAGTTCCATCTGTCGATCTCACAATTCTTCTATTGATGATGAATTCCTCTACATTATAACACAAATTCTCATTTCATACTGGATCACAGTTTCACAAGGAATATGTGGTCGATGTACACATTGAATATGTTTTTCATGTACATGTAGAAATATGCACTTGAACAATTTTCTTCATTCTCCTTTCACAAGTGAATTATTTTCACACCATGGTGGCCAACATCATATATGGTAGTACAATTGCAATATCATATTCCACAGTATTTCTTCAACTTTACAAGTCAGTACTAGTAGCACTATAAACATTCCACTATTCTGATGCACTTTCTTTCATTGGATCTGATGCACACATGCGCATGAAGACTTTCTCAGAGTATATTCCTTCTTCTGTCAGGCAGTTAAGGTTATGTTACTGTAAAGAATAAATAAAATATTCAATTGATTTGAAATTCATCCCCTTTAAATAATTTTAAACCCATTCAAATACTTTTTCACCAACACTACTACACTAGCTAGGCTACAGAACTGATATTTGATACTGATTATAACTAACACTGACATCAAATTTATTCAAATTCATGGTGTGCACTTAAATTTAGAAGTTCATGAAGATGTAATGAAAGACAGAAATGGCTTTAAAGAACAAATATTTGTGAGATATTCGATTACAGCGATAATTAATCATGAAACTCATTCACTCGAAAACATGGAGCACTCCCTGGTCGAGTATTTCTGATAAGAAGAAGAATTTAAAATCCCATCATATGTGTTCCACGTGATACATAAATCAATTTAAAAACATACCTTAAGATGAGCCATGTGTCTGTACTCTTGAACAGTTGGTTTACTTGCAAGAAAGAAGCATTTCTACGTGTTCAAATTTCGAACGGAAGTCTACGAGAGAATGTTTTAGACGAGACTACTATAAAATTAGAATAGGAACGGACTTTCTTTTCCGTCGTGTGTAAGGTAAAATCTTGACTCGAGATTCTTCCGATTTTATGCATATAATTTGCATAATAAGGTTCGGAGCCGTGAAAGAGGTAAGATAAAAGTTGTGTATATTTTATTGAGTGCTTTCCTACTAAGTGTGAATTTTAATTTACGTAACACATTTATTTCTTTCAGTGCAGATTTGCAGATATTGTCTATATGAAGCGACCACTTAGCATTCGAAGAAAATGTCAAACCAAGATGCTTGTGAGAGAAGGAGGAACTTATCAACGTATCATCAAATTCAAGGGTGATGGATTCGTTTCGATTTCCTATCAAAAGTATTTCTGTCTTGGAAGGATTGAAAGCAACTTTCCATTTTATTGACCATTCATTTAAGCTTTTTAAATCACTATCCAGGGTTTGTTTTATTTCATCGATATCGGTTGAACTAGCAGATATAGAGGTATCATCAGCGAAGAGTCTAGCTATGTTACATAATGTATCAGCAATATCATTGACATAGAGTAAGAAGAGAAATGGCCCAAGTACGGATCCTTGGGGGACGCCAGCATTTACAGATCGAAAGTCTGAGGTAGAATTATTGATGAAAACTGACTGAATCCTGTCACTAAGGTAATTCTCGAAAAAAGACAGTAAGGACCCCCCTATCCCATGACCCCTCATTTTTATAAGTAAACCTCTGTGCCAGACCCTGTCAAAAGCTTTAGAGACATCACAAAAGACCATACATGTAAATTCACCCTTTTCCAGATTCATACAAACTGTATTGTATATTTCTATAAGTTGATAAATGGTAGAATTTTTTGGTAGAAATCCAGACTGCAATTTATAGATCAGGTTGTTTTCCATCATAAAGTTATGAATTTGTTTATGAATTAATCTTTCAAATAATTTTCCTACTGTACTTAAAAGCGAAATAGGTCGATAATTCGACGGAATGTGTTTATCTCCTTTTTTGAAAATTGGCATAATTTTAGATCGTTTCCAAATGGAGGGGAATATACTTTTTGTAAGACATTTATTAAAGAGAATTTGAAGAGGTTTACTTATGGTATTTTTAGTTCCCTTTAGCATTTGATGGCTAATTTCATCTATACCTGACGCCTTATTTGGTTTTAGAGAGCCTATTATATCTTCTATTTCATTTTGATCAATAGTTATATTATCTAAAACATTTTCCGATCTATTGTCAAAATTTGGTTCGTCTGTCATATTGTCTTCAATGTTAGAGATACTTGCGAAATAATCATTTAAAATACCAGCTTTTTCTTTATCGTTTATAGAGATTTCATCAGTATTTGGATCAAGTAGCGGGGGTATAGATATAAAATTACTGTTTTCTTTGATCAAAGGATGAATCATTTTCCAAAAAATCTTTCTGATTACCAGTAGAGAATGAATTTATATTGTCATAGAGATCCAAAAAGTAATTTTGTTTGGCAGCTTTTTTCATATTGTTAACATGATTTCGTTGTTTTCTGTAATTTTCCTTGACGATAGTCGATCCATTTTTTGATCTTTTCCTAAGCCTATCACGTTTTCTAATCTCTAATCTAAGTTCAGAATTGAACCAAGGTTTGTCTGTTGGTCTAATAGTCACCAATTTAGATGGAATATATATTTTCGCCAAATCTAGGAATTTACGAGTGAAGAGTTCAGTGGCCTTATCTAAATCTTCCCCTTCCCCGAACATGTAATTTTCCCAATCAAAATTACTTATATCCAAATTCATTTGGTCAAAATTAGCATTCTTATATATCCAAATTTTTCTCTTATAAACATGTTTAAAATTTGATTTTACTGAAACATCTACAAGAGTTGCATTGTGATCCGATATTGACCTATCGATATCTATAATTTCAGATTGCTGAATCGAACACTCCCTGACAAGGGCAAGGTCGAGGAGCGAGTTACGTGTGACACCGAATCGGGTGAATCCGTGTATAACATTAGTAAACTGGAACATATCTAGAATATCAGTTAATTTTGATGGATTTTGAGAGAGAAGATCTGTGTTAAGGTCACCCGTGATAACGATATTTTGATTCAAACAAGTGGCGTTTTCAATTGAAAGAGTAAAATTATCCCAAAATTCGTTTCTGGAGTTAGGTGGTCTGTACACACAGCATAAGAGGAATGAATAGTGAGGAAAAACAATATCTAACCATACCATCTCAGTATTAGGAATTTCAAGGTTACTTACACGCTGAGCATATATACGGTTGGAAACATAAACGACGATACCTCCTGCCATGTGCAGTCCTATCAAGTCTAATTGGATTAGGATTAAAACCATCAATTACAAGATCAGCGGAACTAACTCTATCATCGAGGTGAGATTCTGTTATGCAAATAATATCATATTCTGAAGCAATGTCCGAAAGGTAAGATATTTTATTCCTTAGACTTCGAATATTTAAGTGAAATATTGATACTACATCGTCAGGTCCGGGATTAGGATGTACATCCATACACAACATAAGGAGAAGAGGTAAGTATACATGATGGTTATTCGCATGCGTACATAACAGTAGAAAAACTATAGTAAATATTTGGGTTTTTAATTGAGTTTCTATATCTAGCAATAAGCTTTTTCCAGAACTGAAGAAATCCGAAAGTGATATGCAAATTGTGGTATTTGCATAGCATTTATAAACTCTGGCGTAATGTAGACCTATCGCTGCTCGGTAAAGCGCGAGATCGTTACCCATTTATATATATATTATAAACAAAAAAGAAATGTAGGTCATTCTGCAGCGAAAGGTAAGTAGGTATGTACCAAGAGGACAATGGAGTGTTCGAGTCGAGAGAAAGTGAGAAAGTAGGACGAGTTGAAGGGAAAGTTTCAAAACATGAAAGTAATATGTACAAAATGAAATATTGTGAATGGAGCATGGGTAGATATACTAATGCGGTGCGTGCAAGATTTGGCTGACAGGAATGAATATCAACATTTGTGGCATATAATACATAGTTATGTTTACATGATTTAATACCATGACAAGATTTGTTTATGTAGGTAAACGACTTTAGAAAAATGCTACATTTGCAAATAAAGAAAATAAGGATACTCGTTACGATATTAACAATATTATGCTATGTAATCGGGAGATATATTTCTTAGATAAGCGGGAGAATTTCTATATAGGCTAAGTTTACGATGTATCAAAAGAAAAATGAAATTTTCTACACAGGTAAGTAAATAATGATACAAAAATGAAATTTTATATACAGGTAAGTAAATAATGATACTCGTTACGATGACATGTAAACAAAAATGAAATTTTATATGCAGGTAAGTAAATAATGATTCTCGTTACGATGACATCTAAACAAAAATGAAATTTTATATACAGGTAAATAAACATGATACTCGTTACGATGACAACAAAACAAAAATGAAATTTTATATACAGGTAAGTAAATAATGATACTCGTTACGATGACATCTAAACAAAAATGAAATTTTATATACAGGTTAATAAACATGATACTCGTTACGATGACAACAAAACAAAAATGAAATTTTATATACAGGTAAGTAAATAATGATACTCGTTTCATATATAGCTTTTAAGTAAATAGTGAAACGTGTAAGTACAAAATTATCGTTATGATGTGATCATGAAAATGTTTGTACAAGTAGGTAATTAGAGATACTATGACATCTTGAGAAAGTAAAAGAATTACACAGGTAAGTAAATACTTGTACAGGTAAGTACAAGTAAATACTTAAGATAAAGATAATCAGGTAAGTACTTAAGATAAAGATAATCAGGCAAGTACTTACGATAAAGATAATCAGGCAAGTACTTAATATAAAGATAATCAGGCAAGTACTTAATATAAAGATAATCAGGCAAGTACTTAAGGTAAAGATAATCAGATAGGTACTTAAGATAAGGATAATCAGGTAAGTACTTAAGATAAAGATATTCGTTAAGAAATTGTCATGAAAATATCTATTCAAGTATGTAAATAAAGATACTATGACATTTTGAGAAAAAACAAACAAACTATATACATATATATATAGGAGGGTATATATTATGGCATTAATATTATGCAATATAGAAGGTAGGAATAAGATTCTTCATGAAAGTGTAATTGAAAATAATATGGGAAAGTACTACACAAATGGTAAAAGTCAGATTAAGTCACACAGGTAATGCGTTTCAGAATTTCATCAATAAAAGCTTATTATATGAATATGAATGGAAGAGATGTTGGAAACAATTGACTATTACAATGAATCTTTACTCCTATATTTGAATGAAGAATGACAAAACTGTAAAACAGCAAGGTTTATGTCATATGAAGGAGTGTGATACTGTTAGTCAGGTGTTCATCTTCACTGTGTAGGAGGATGGTGCCTAGTAGGTTCTCTGGTACCTGTAGAGGACAGCAGGTCTGTTAGGTCCTCATGACACTTAATCAATCTCTTAGGACTCTGGTCTGACACTTAACAATTATCAATTAATAAAGTTGGTGGTAATGGTCATCCAAGAGTTTTGAACTCTGTGAGGAGGTTGTTTTACACCATAATTGAGCGTTCTTCGAGACCTCTTGGAAATCGGAATAGTGGGAGGGTTGTGCGCACGTAATCCAGGATAACCACACCGTCTGCTATTTACGTGGCAGATGACCGTCCTAAGTCGGTACCCATTGTCCATTGGTCTCGTTGGTTAATGTTTAGTCTTTTATGTTTCATGTTTCTATGATCTTGTCCCTTTTGCGTCTCTTTCTGTGGGTGTCTGTTCTGTGGTTTTTTTTTTTTGCATGGGTGTTTGGGGATTTTGCTGTGGGTACTGCAACCTAGTGTTGTTGGAGATCCCCTCCTTTCTCTTATAGCCCATTTCATTCAATCGTACACTGGACCTGACATCAGATATATACTGTCTAGATTCTTTTCAATATCTGAATTAACTTCTCTCAAATTTGACACGGAACACCACTTCAAAAGATTTCCCACAGAACAACATTTGTCTCTCCTATACCATCATATGTTGATGGTATCCATCATCATGATCTGTTCGCAATACCTACATCTTTAGAATAATGTGTAGAATGCGAGTTCTTAATCAATCGGATTGCTTTCTCGATCAAATGATTGCAAGTACATGTCATATCAATCAGTTGCACTTCATTTCATGAGATGTAGCTTTCTTGACTTAATCTTTTATGTCATTGTGATCGTAAGTAGGAGTCAATTGAATACCATTTAAATTTGCTCTCTGCAAAGTAATAGCAATTTCAAGTTCAGAAAATATGACCAGGGGAGCTGCTGGAGAGGATTTTAGCTGTGCCATGAAGTCACTTGAATTGAAAGCATCACTGATGAGGATTTTTCTATCCCAAACACGTGTCCGGTGCAGTAAAATTGGTTTAAAACTTTCTTCAAGAAGGTAGATAGCTGGAACACTTATCATTGAACATCTGAAGTGTTTAGTTATTTTTAGAATTATATGACCAGAAACAATCAAGGTATTAATTCTGCCATTTAATGGTCAGTTGATACACCAGAGCCCTGCATACATCAATCGATCACCAGCGTCTAGGCATTCTCGTCGAATAGATAACCTGGAGCTTATTTTAAGAACATATTTCGAAGTTGAAAAACTGAAGTAATCTTTTTCACATTGAATAATGTCACCACTAAGCAGGTCTTTAAGATCCACTTCAATGATTGAAAACAACTTCACAACTCTGGCAGAAATCATCTATGTTAAACATCTTCAAATTCATTAGCATCATTTAAAAGCAGATTAATTAACAGCGAGGACTAGACATGCACGTTTCGGAAATTTAATCCTCGTCATTGATCCTCAATCCAAACAATGAAATATGGCCAATAATGTGTGATAATTATGTCCAAAATATAAGACGTAGCAGGATGACTAGGATATGATGCTACAGGACCCAGGTTTCAGAAATTTGTGACAATTTTGCAAACAGAAATTTTCGAATGCGTTTGAGACAAAGGAGGGGATCTCAAACAACAGCAGGTTGCAGCACCCTAGCTTAGCAAAACCCCCTATGCAAATAACACAAAGCAGACAAGCACAAGCAGAGACGAATAAGGGACAAGGAACGTCAACGCACAACACAGAAACATCAAACAGAAAGGACTACACATAAACCAACGAGCAGCCGGTGACGACTTAGGACGGCCATCTGCCACGGAAATAGCTGAAGGTGTGGTTATCCTGGATTACGATATGAAGAAACGACCAACCGAAATTGATCAAACTTGGCTACATGTGCCCTCGGGGACTCCTGGTCCGCCAGCAGTGACACTCACCAAGTGGTACAAATGTTAAACGTCTTCAAATTCATTAGCATCATCTAAAAGCAGATTAATTAACAGCGTGGACAAGACATGCACGTTATGTATCATAGACAGTAGCCGCTTCCTTTTGAACAATGTGTCTAATTTCACCCACATCTTTCAAAAGCTTGCTACAAGACTCCATGTACTAGTAAATAGTTTTTCTTAAAACTGTTGACTTGAATACACATATCTTTGTTCTAGATTTTCTCTAAACGTTTTGCATTTTTCAAAGTCCCAACTTTGTATGGAAAAAACCTTCAAAAATCAAAGTTTTCTCCCTCATTGTTCTTCTCCCATTTTATTTATGAGCAAGTTGCTTAATATGTATTCAGAATAAAAGACAATAACAAAAACCTTAATTTTGGTCCCATAATTGCAGAACCTCATACTACAGTTTGAAAAAGTCATTGCATTTTGCAAATTTTCAGCGATTTTTCATCAAAGAGTAATTGTTTTTCCCAATTTTTCGTACCAGAAAATTGCAGATCTGACTTCTGTATTAATTAAAATGAAAGTCAATAAATTTGTTGTGCGATTGGTACCAAAATTGTTTATTTAGCTACAGAATAAAAAAAAGATATGGTGTTTTCCCAATTTTCAACGATTTTTCATCGAAAATTCATAGTTTTCCCCATTTTATGGACAAGTAAATTGGTAAATTGAGCTTGAGACTTAAAGACAATAAAATTGTCGTTCTTTTGGTACCAATTTTGTTGATCTAGCTGCAGCATGGAAAAAGTAATTTAATTTTTCCTATTTTCAACGGTTTTTCTTCGAAAAATTCCATTTTACCCCAAAATTTCGAAATGCCCAAGGAATGCCAGAGTGGCATCAGCCGGATTATCAAATAAGAGGGTATTGACAACACTTTCATGCAAAAACATTTTGTGCGTAACAAATTTTTGGGTTTCGTGAATGGCACCTAGACTACAGTGTCGCATTTGGAATTTGGCCACGGTGACTTTTTAAAAAAAAAGGACAGATGGGACCCAGCTTCTTTATGTGAGCTTTATGATTAAAATAACTATGAATTTTGATATTTGGAGGAAATAAATAGCGTGTCGTCTTTGAGATAAGCCCATTTTATCCATTGTATACCTCATATGTATAGAAAGTAAGAGGTCATGTGACAAGTTATGGGCAAAAAAAGTGTGCTGTATAATTCAAGTTAGAAAACCTTGACGTCATATTTCTCGAATTGCATCACTTGAAAATTCAAATAACTTGCTCAGATTTTAGAATAAGAAAATTTACAACAAATAGACATACAGTGTATTAAGAAGGATGTCAAAGAGTCACTTTGGAGGGGGGGGGGGGTCATGCCACATTTCCATGTCATCTAATGTGCTGCTACAACTTTGAGCAGCATGTCTGTCTTGCAGGATTTGTCCATATTTATAGAAGTAATCTGCAATAAGGGTACTTTTTATTCATTAGTAGCTTTATATGATATGCGTAACATAGAATTATTTATATAACGTCAACTATTGCATGCCTTTCATTAAAAGCGCTCAATCGAAAATACTGTAACTATAGTGCAACCTTAAAAACCTCTAAAATTCTTCTTCAAAATACCAGAAATTAAGTCTAAACATACTAATTTGAGCCCAACAGACACCTTTCTTTGACGATGGGGAGGGGGGGGGGGGGCACACGCCCCGTCTAAAACCGTCTAATGCATCTTCTGTATTTGGATTTCCATGGTAGTAAAGTACAGTAGTATATTTCTGGGGGTTCTGGGACAGATACCTAACATGGTGCTCCTCACAGACAGTGAGGTGCCTATTACATCACGGGGTCCGGTCCATAGTTGACCCCTACACTGACCAGTCATGACCTTCGAGTAACTCTACTGATGAACCCCCCCCCCCTACTCCCCTCCCAATCCCTACCCCCAGGGCTTGAACAGGTGCCCGTACAATACAACCCGGGGGTGGTTCGGGGTCATTGAGTGCAAAAAAAAAAAAAAATAAATAAATAAATGAAAGTTATAATAAGTGTACCGTGTAACATATCTATAGAAAGGTCTCGGCGAGTAAAATACGGCCCGGGGGTAAAATGTTAAAGTTACCGTAAGTATACAGTGTGATATATCAAATAAAAGGTCTCGACCAATGGAATGCAGTCCAGAAAGGTTCTGGGTCACTGAAGCATATCCTCCTCCTCCTCCAACACCACCACCACCACCACCGCGTTCTGGGTCACTGAAGCACCTCCTCCTCCTCCTCCTCCTCCACCACCACCACCGCCGCCGCCGCCGCAGCAGCAGCAGCTGCAGCAGCAACGGCAGCTGAAGCAATGTTTCAATATCGAATCGATTTCTTACGAGTCTGCTGGATATTGAAACATTGCTGCTGCTGCTGCGGCGGCGGCGGTGGTGGTGTGGCGGTGGTGGTGGTGGAGGAGAGGGATATGCTTCAGTGACCCAGAAAGCGGTGGTGGTGGTGGTGATGTTGGTGGTGGGGATATGCTTCAGTGACCCAGAACCTTTCTGGACTGCATTCCATTGGTCGATACCTTTTATTTGAAATGTCACACTGTATACTTACGATAACTTTAACATTTTGCGCCCAATGACCCCGAACCACCCCCGAGTTGTAATGTACGGGCACCTGTTCAAGCCCTGGGGGTAGGGATTGGGAGGGGAGGGAGGGGAGTAGGGGGGGGGGGTTCATCAGTAGAGTTACTCGAAGGTCATGACTGGTCAGTGTAGGGATCAACTATGGACCGGGCCCTATGATGTAATAGGCACCTCACTGTCGGTGAGGAGCACCATGTTAGGTATCTGTCCCAGAACCCCCAGAAATATACTACTATACTGCTCGAAACATTTGGGCCGAGCCACGGTTTCCGCTTTCATTAGTTATTTCAAAAGAGTTTCTGGGAATTTTACAAACATTTTTTAAATACTCTCACTGCTTCTATTGAAATTCAGATCTATATCTGCTAAAGAATATATGGGGAGAGGGGTTGTTAGGTGGGATTGGAGTGGATGGAAGATTTCACAAACAGCTTTTTATTTTGACTCGATTAATAAAATAAAGGGGATCAAAGGCAGATCTATAGAATTTCCATCGAAAATGCGTCAGAATCATCAATCGCCTTTTTACCGTGGACATGATCTTGGTGTCACCAGACGGACGCCCTGCATGGTACTTGATCAATATACAGCCTTGTATCAGCGCAATCTTAAAAACTTGCACACTTACTAACCCGGACAACGAAACTCCATGACGAAACCTGCCAATACCTCGTAAAAGAAGACAGGATCCTGACCAACCTGTCCTCTCAGAAAGTTGGTCGGACTCCTCGAGTGATTACATGAATTAGCTCGCTCAGATCGGCAGATTATGGACTGTTTGATATCCATTTAACATTAATCTGTTTGTTACTTGGGCCCCTGCGTTTAGCTGTCTTGTTTGAATCGTAATTTTACTTCTATTCAACAAACAATTGCGCGTTCTTCTAGACCGCTGAGTTACCGGAGAAATGGGAAGGGTTTGCACACGAATTCCTGATAACCATACCATTTGCTGTGTGCACACTATCTTGGCAGGTGGCTACCCTAAATCGGCACCAGTAGCTAATTTGTTTCGTAAATTACCCAGGTAACACAAAACATTTTCGAAACATTTTCTAATGGTTTCAAACTGGTTAATTTTCTGGCAAAACGTTCCAAGAACATCTCAAAACACTGCGTAATAGTATAGAAATGTTTTTCAAACGTTAAAACTGCCAGAGAACACTTTCGCAGAAAATTTTTAAGTGTTCTCTAAATATTCCTCTATTCTTTACCAGGAAAAATTACCAACATATAATTGATAATGATGTTCATATCAAAGGCATAAAATAATTTCATATAAAGTAGATGTAGACAGTATTTTCCTTGTTTAATCGAAGGGGATTCCCCTGTAAGAGATTATTTGCATATCACGTGATTCGCTACCGTGGAACTAGAGGTGAAAAAATATAAGCATTAAATTTGCTTCATATGTAGATCTCATGTCATCTTTTGACGACCTTTGTCACCTAAGTACTTTAACATATACTAAGTATGAAAGAAAGGAGGGGATCTCCAACACCACAGAGCAGACATCCACAGAAAGAGACGCAAAAGGGACAAGGAACACCAACTCACACCGTAGAAACATGAAACACAAAAGACCAAACATAAACCAACGAGATCAATGGGCAACCGGTGCCGACTTAGGACGGTCATCTGCCACGGAAATAACAGACGGTGTGGTTATTCTGGATTACGTGCGCACAACCCTCCCACTATTCCGATTTCCCAGAGGTATCGAGGGACATACAATCGTAGTGTAAAACAAGCTCCTCACTGTTAGATGACCACACACAAACAAGACCGCAAAGCGCAGGGGTCCAAGCAACACAGATCAATAAAAAGAGAGCTTACGTAATACAGTACGTGCTCTGCTGGCTGTAGCGAGCTCATGTATGTTATCACCCGAGTCCGACTGACATTCAGAGAGAGACAGGTGGTCGGGGACTTGTCTTCTCTGAATAGGGTTGGACAAGGCCATTCATGGAGTCCCGTCGTCACAGTCAGTCAGAGTGCAAGTCTTAAGAATGCGCTGGTACAAGACTGTAGATTGGCCAAGTACCAAGCCTAGTGTCCGTCTGGTGACGTTATGATCATATACACAGTATAAAAGGTATTTGATGATTCTGACACATTTTCGTTGGTTATGCTATCTACCTTTGATCCTCCTTATTTTGTTAATTATGTCACCATAAAATGCAGGTTGTGAAATACCCAAAGTAATATAGTCTGTAGCTTGTATGGGTCCGAATTTCAAAAGAAGTTGACAATAATTTTTGTGAAATTTCCAGAAAGTCTTTACTTGTTTGTGAAAGCGAAAACCTTGACCTAAATATTTCTTCGTAATTTGTTAATTTCTACTATGAAAATCCAAAACATCAGTACATGCTCTAGCATACCGGATGAGCTGTGAAATGTATATGTTACAGGGAATAAGTGTAATCAGGGATTTCATGTAATTCCTGAAATTTAGGGATTTCATGTAATCCCTGTTTCGATTAGTTATTACATGTAATTCCTGAAATAGGCCAGGTATTTCATGTAATCCCTGAATTTTTCATGCATTTTTACACTTATTTCCTAACCTTAATTTCTCCTTATTTTCATTTTAAAAATCTATTATTTTTGGCTCAGTTGATGCTGAATAGCCTCTCTGTCAAGTACCCAGAAACAATTATGCCAAATAAGTGAAAATATTCAAACTAGAAAAGGTAAATTCCCCAAATTTCGAAGTTCATTTATCTTGTTTATCATTATCTATGCAAAATGGACATAAAACAAACCCATGAGCAAAACGAAAATAATTTATTGAACGAAATTGATGGTCAGTACTCTAAAACATATATCGAAAGTTTCAATCGGAAACATTCGTATTTGGTATCTTGATAATGGGCAAAAATGAAATGATAAAAATGTTCTAATTTTCATTTATTTATTATGTGATGTCTAAATAAGTTTAAGATATATGCAAAATTACTTTTCTGGCGAGGCAACGGATATCCCCGTCCGACAGCAAGCATAAAACACCAGACTGAGTATCAAGGTCCATAAAACAAATCTATGTAAATTATTCCTATTTCCTGGTAAAACAATTGGATATCCCCTTCCTTCGTGTACATCTAAATACTAAGATATTTTGATTGCAACAAGTTTCACTGAAATAGAATAGATGCAAAGAAAAGATTTTGGGATGAAGCGATCATCATGGCACTTTGGTACAATGGCTGTATTGAGTTACATAGTCCAATCAAGATTCAATGCATACAATTTTACCGAGTACATGTGTTACAGTCATATCAGTGGGCCAAAATCGATCTGTTCAACCGAATTGTCCGCTCAAGAGTTTTTCTAACATATCATGTTCCCATCAATCTTAAATTAACATAATCAGCCTTAAAAGCAGCTCTGATTATATACGTAACCATTTTTTCTCTTTCAGTAATAGGATTCTATATTATGAACATGAAAAATATCCATCATATTGCAATTTCATCATTTTGATATGATTTTCGGCCGTCAGGAAATAAGTGTAAAAATGCTAAAATATTTTAGGAATTACATGTAATCCCTAAAATTTTGGGGATTTCATGTAATTCCTAAAATGACCAGGAAATACACGTAATCACTAAACCTTTCAGGAATTACATGAAATCCCTGATTACGCTTATTCCCTGTAACATATATACCGTATGACGGTAATCTAGGAACATCACCGTCAAGCCAGGGGAAATTTACTATGTTGAATCCAAAATCATCTTTTGTCATACACACTTGTATGAATATCTCCATTAATAATACCGGTATTAGGCCCCAAAATGGTGTTTCTGTGATTGTAACGTTTGCCTTGTTCAGAGTCAAAATTACTATGGATAAATAATTTTTTATACTTTTTAAAAACAGGATTGTCGATAGTAAGAATATCACCCAAGTACCTAGAAGTACCAATGAAACATTTCACATGTTTTCTTTGCTTTTGAAGATTTTTGATAAATTCTTTTTCATACGTGTATTAAATAAATCTGCAACAAGAGGCACAATTAGTACCCGTAGGGATCCCTACAACTTGCTTGTAGAGATTTTCACCAAATCTAACATAAATGTTGTCCAAGAGGAAAGACAAGGCAATACGCATGTCACTTCATGTCCATGAATTCTGTAGCGGAAAACCCTTTGATTCAGATGTAGAAATATATCAATTTTCCCCTCTCGATTTAAGCACCGTTTAATGAGTTTGAACAATAATTATTGATCCTTAATTTTGTTGCGAGGAAGCGTGGTGTACATATTTGAAAAGTCGTATGAAGAAATCATATTGGCTTGACAATTTCTTGGTTTCATTTTTTTCAATCACATCCCCTGAATTTTTATTAGACCAAAATAAATTTACATCATTCCTGTTTAGAACAGTTTCACTATATTTTGCTACGTGTTCCTTTATCGCCGTGCGTGCTGACGTCAGATTTCAAGACAAAATTGTAAGAATTAGCAATGTATCGAAATTTGTAAAGATATTTGTGCAGTTTTGGTATGCAGTATATTGTAGGAAGATCAATTGTAGAAATAGGGATGTTGAATGAAGAAATTTCGTCGTTATGTCTGCTCAAAATGTTGGGGACATTTTCATTGCTTATGATATAAGTATTTGTAGACGAAAGTTCCGAAACTAAATTCGAGATATATGATTATGGTGTTGTTGGCTGCTTTATCTGCAGGAGCGAAGACACATGTAAAAACTGCTATTTGGATTTGAAGTATCCATCAGATTTAGAACTTGGATTTTCAAGAAGATGAGGAGTTTTGTGGAGGTTATCTATTCGAATGTCAGTAATATCCAAAATGATGTTTTTCCAGTCATTCAGAGAATGTGATTCGACTCCTTCCGATTTACACAATCATTTGGTATAGTTATCTAAGGCCACCTTAAGTACTTAGCGACATTTCATAAAATCTATTTTGGATGGGATTCTATATACTTAGATTCTTTTTTAGAAGAGCTCGGAACTGCCTGTCATGGATAATTGAAAGTCACCTGTAACAATAAGCTGGTTTATGTAGGTATTCAGACGTTGCACATTCTCAACAAACGTATGGCAAACGTTTGACAAATATGACAAACGTGTGACTTCAACTTCAAAATTTCAAATTTCTCTCTCATAAGTAGTAACATTGCTTCGTCTCCCTGTCTATGATGTGTTCATATTGTAATTGATACTCAATTCAAGAGCAAGCTCAAACTACAACGACTTCATTCTGTGGACAAGGAGACTAAACGAAAACCTACTGAATCAACGGCACATTTGTGTGCGACTGAATTTGTCACTTCAAAAATACTTTGAACGGTACAAAGAAAATATAAAACATTACAACATTTCTTTGTCATCAATGTTGGAAAGTACGTTAGGTTATAGAACCACCAAAAACAGTAAATTTGTGATATGCACTGGAGTTTACTTTTCTACACGGCTTAAACGATGAGTGTTGCTAGCAAACAGGGAATACTTACTTATCCCGGACAACTGATCCCAACTCCATTGGGAATTCCGTTTTGCTTAATTTATTCAAAGCAGCACCATAAAAATAAATATAATTGTGTTTAATGTCTCGATACATTTATATTTCGAACGGAAAACAATAATACACTCAGAAAATATCTACACTAAATTCTGTTCTAACACTGGACAAACAGACAGAGACAATGACAGAGCACCATAGAAACGTGAAGGACAACACTATCTAATGAACAAACTCCAAAAGTCCAGTGTAAGACATGGTGACAAACTGACAGAGACAATTACAGAGCGCCATAGAAACGTGAAGGACAACACTATCTAATGAACAAACTCCAAGAGTCCAGTGTTAGACATGGTGACAAACTGACAGAGACAATTACAGAGCACCATAGAAACGTGAAGGACAACACTATCTAATGAACAAACTCCAAAAGTCCAGTGTAAGACATGGTGACAAACTGACAGAGACAATTACAGAGCACCATAGAAACGTGAAGGACAACGCTATCTAATGAACAAACTCCAAGAGTCCAGTGTAAGACATGGTGACAAACTGACAGAGACAATTACAGAGCACCATAGAAACGTGAAGGACAACACTGTCTAATGAACAAACTCCAAGAGTCCATGGTGACAAACAGAAAGAGACAATGACAGAGCACCATAGAAACGTGAAGGACAACACTATCTAATGAACAAACTCCAAAAGTCCAGTGTAAGACATGGTGACAAACTGACAGAGACAATGACAGAGCACCATTGAAACGTGAAGGACAACACTATCTGATGATCAAACTCCAAGAGTCCATGGTGACAAACAGACAGAGACGATGACAGAGCACCATAGAAACGTGAAGGACAACGCTATCTAACGAACAAACTCCAAGAGTTTAGTGTAAGACATGTGACATACAGACAGAGACAATGACAGAGCACCATAGAAACGTGAAGGACTAATAGAATCTATCCCCAGATGTGATCTGGGACAAGGAAATCCAACCCGAGTGTCCTGGATTTGCTTGTACTACAAAAGCAAATCCTGGACACGAGGGTTGGATTTCCGTGTCCCTGATCGCATCTGGGGATTGATGATTTTTCTCCTGCTGTCTAAAGCGTTAAAAATAGTTTTTATGTATTCTTTTTCATAGTTTTGATCGGCTAACGCAGCAATCGTGTATGACGTCACAATTGACGTTACAGTCAAAAGGCACGTGAAAATGTTATCTTACCCCATAGGGGTAAGACATGGATATCTTTTCCCAGCGTTTCCATGGATATCCCAGTCCACAGTGGGATAAAACACTATCTAATGAACAAACTCCAAGAGTCCAGTGTAAGGCATGTTGACAAACAGACAGAGACAATGACAGAGCACCATAGAAACGTGAATGACAACGCTATCTAATGAACAAATTCCAAGAGTTCAGTGTAAGACATGGTTCATTAGATAGCGTTGTCCTTCACGTTTCTATGGTGCTCTGTCATTGTCTCTTTCTGTTTGTCACCATGGACTCTTGGAGTTTGATCATCAGATAGTGCTGTCCTTCACGTTTCTATGGTGCTCTGTCATTGTCTCTTTCTGTTTGTCACCATGGACTATTGGAGTTTGATCATCAGATAGTGTTGTCCTTCACGTTTCTATGGTGCTCTGTCATTGTCTCTTTCTGTTTGTCACCATGGACTCTTGGAGTTTGTTCATTAGATAGTGTTGTCCTTCACGTTTCTATGGTGCTCTGTCATTGCCTCTGTCAGTTTGTCACCATGTCTTACACTGGACTCTTGGAGTTTGTTCATTAGATAGCGTTGTCCTTCACGTTTCTATGATGCTTTGTAATTGTCTCTGTCTGTTTTTGTCTTCTCGTGAGAATGTGTTCCGCTGTTTTCACAATTGTGGATCTCCTCCCTATCTGTTATGTTCTGATATACCATTTTCAAGAATTTCAAAAATGCCTATCGATTGTGAATTTTTAATTCTGACTTTGGGTCTCATGTTTGAGTTTGATGAACTGATCTACTACTTCCTAGCAACACTCGTCCATTAAGCCGCACAGTAAGGGACGACACCATTAATATCAAATTCGGAGCCTTAAAATATCTTCTCATCATGTCATTCTGAATGTTCATCTCGATTGGCTGATCATGAACTCGCTTCAGCAAGCAGTCTGAATAAGGACTATTTCCGTAGTTTTTGTGTTACATAGGGTTCCTTCGTTTTACGATGTAACCTATCAGTGAGTGAACGATGAGATATTACAACTGTGCATCTCTGAAGATCTCTATGTTTCTAGCTAAACGGAAGGTGTGCAAACTTCATCCGGATAACAACACCATCTGCTTCGTATTAATAGGGTTGGTGTTAAAAATTTAAAAAATTTCGAATATCTATTAATTTAAGCGGTTATTTGGTTGCTATTTTTTCATTTGAACTTGTATTCAGTGGTGCCATCTACGATGAAGTTCGTTTTCTGCACATACACTGTGCATTATTGACATCCTTTTTGTTTTGTCTTTCATGTTTCCCTCTTGATGTTTCTTGTTTGTTGGTAGGTTTGGTATGATTGCCCTCGCTGACTCTGTCTGTTGTCGTGGTAGTTTTTCAATGAGTTGACAATTAAGGTCTGTATTTTATTTCTTAATGATGTTGTTCAAGTGTTAATTCTTTAGACAATTCTTTTTGTTTTTCTGATTTCGCTATTCTTGCATTTTGCTGTTTTTGTAATGCTGCTGTTTTCGTAATACTAAACTTTAATTTTGACTAGAGCCATTATAAGTAGTTATATGATTTAATTGATTTGCATAATGTTGTAGTACATTATGTAATATGTATGGCCCTTAGACGCCATAACTAAGTTTACGATCATGCTAACTGGACAAATAATTATGTTCATTCGATGACAATTTCAAAGTTCAGTTCGCGTTGTCTTTTTATTAGTCAAAATCGAACAAGCGCCATCAGTTTAGAGATATCCATATTAGAGCAGTTGCATTTAATTTACTTTACCACTTCTTTTACCTCACCTCTTCGCTTCAGTGGTCACTGTGGTTAGGGATTAGGCCGTGGTATTTAATATGTGTTTTCCATCCGGGTGTTCAAAAAAGGCACCCTCTAGCTAGACAAAAACAAACATACAATTTGGTGTATTGTTGTCAATAAGATGTATTATTCTGACATACGGTATTTAATGCACATATCCCCTGCACAGGTCAGGGGACGGGAATGCTTTTAAAGCTATGGCGGCATTAAAATAGATCCATATGAGCCGTATTTCGATTCGAGTAATAAAGCCGTAGTGGAACTTTTTTTTCGGTTTGCCAGGATACCTTTGTCAATCTCGAATTTATGCTTTTTTATCTGGTATTTTCTCTCAAAAGGTTCCAGCCCGCACACGTAAACAGAATATTTTACAGCCATTGTTTTACATTGTTCAATACACATTCCTGTCCAGAGACGATCCAACTACAGTTACCTTTTAAAGCTGACCTGCCACTTTTTGACCATTTAAATGTGAAAGTATAATCATAAGACGGACGGACATGCAGACGGAAAGATTATTTATTTTTGTAGCAAAAATTACAACGCTTAATGTGTCTTCGTCTAAAAAGGGGAAATTTACATAACATGTACCCATCAGTTTTATGTCTATGATTTGAAATGTACCCGTAAAACGTCCGGGAAGTTAACTGTAGTAGTCAATACTCGAGAGCAAGATTATGTAACCCCTAACCACAGTGACCATTGAGGCGTAGAGGTGAGGTAAAAGTAGTGGTAAAGTAAATTAAATGCAACTGCTCTATTAGAGCAGTTGCATTTATTTTACTTCTCACTTTACCACTACTGTCACTGTGAGTAGGGATTAGGCCGTGGTATTTAAAAGGAGCTGATAAGATAAGGGCTGTATTTAGCCCTGAATCTCATGAAGTATTTCTTCTACACAATGGTCTGTATGCAAGAAAAACTTGATTATTACTAAAATGTAATGTATTTGGAAATTCCTGATACAACTTTTATTTTGGTAAGCTTATTTCTAGAGACTTAAATTACAGTCCAAAGAGTAGGGGGTAGCCATGTTGAAAAGAAGCTAATATCGATCAATTAAGAACAATCTGGCTAATATGGATATCTATAAACTTTAAAACATATATAGTTATAGTCTATTCAAGATACTAGAAATTAAATTCAAATGACTGGTCTCAATTTTTTCCATAAATTTTAATATCTTGAATCTAAAATATGGTTGTATTTTTTATTCATTGACTACAAAGTAGGCATTTTACCGCGAAATACACATTGTGTAGAAATAAACTGCACACTCCTGTTTATTTCATTTCAAAATCTTGTGCATTTCATGTGAACATATTTCAAATAAATAAATGAATGACTTTAAAAGGGAAAAATTAAATTTTGCTCATTTTACGGCCTAAAACACAGATTTGTAAAAAGCCCCCCACCCTCCCTTTTTCAGTTTTTCGTCTCTGGGGCATCATTCCCCCCTTAGCTACAGAACCCCACTTTGTCAAAAGATGTGTATTAGTGATATACACCTTCTGTAAAAGTGGCGTTCTGTAGCTGAGGGGGGACAATGTTTTAAAAAACTTTTCCATTTTCCATTGGTTTCTATAGAAAAAAGACATATTTTACCCCAAAATTTAGGAAAACTATGCATGATCAAT
Organism: Pinctada imbricata; assembly: GCA_033119305.1. Classification (NCBI taxonomy): domain Eukaryota; kingdom Metazoa; phylum Mollusca; class Bivalvia; order Pterioida; family Pteriidae; genus Pinctada; species Pinctada imbricata. The sequence goes on from VSWD01000008.1 coordinate 61,351,195, forward strand.
TTTATGCAACTGCTGATTATGATGAAACCAAGAACTGGCATAAAGTTTGTGAACGAATTTTTATGAAGTTCTCATTTTGAAAATTCAAATTTTTCAGGGCAGATTTTACGCCTTATCTTATCAGCTCCTTCGTTTTCCATCCTGATGTTTCAAAGAAAGACACCCTCCAGTTAGGCGAAAACACTCAAACATACAATTTTTGTATTGTTGTCAATGACATGTATTATTCTGAAATTTTATTTAAGGCACATATCCACTGCACAAGTCAGGGGAGACGGGAATGTGAGCTATTATAGCTAAGTCGGGGTTTAAATAGATCCATTTGAGCCGTTTTTCATTTCGAGTAATAAAGCTTTTTCAGTTAGACAGGATACCTTTGGCAATCTCGAATTAATTGTGAGTGTATGCTTTTTATCTGGTATTTTGTCTCGAAAGGTACCAGTCAGCACACGTTAAACAGAATATTTCACAGCCATGGCTTTACATTGTTCAATACACAATCCTGTACTGAGGCGATCCAACTACAGTTACCTTTTAAAGCTGACCTGTCACTTATTTACCATTTAAATGCGAAAGTATAATCATCAGACGGACGGACATGCAGACGGAAAGATCATTTATTTATGTAGCAAAAATTACAATGCTTAATGTTTCTTCGTCCGAAAAGGGGAAATTTAAATAAAATGTAACCGTAAGTTTTATGTCTAAGATATGAAATGTACCCGTAAAATGTCACTCAGGGTAGGTCAGCTTTAAAAGTTAACTGTAGTAGTCAATACTCGAGACCAAGATTATGTAACCCCTAACCGCAGTGACCACTGAAGCATAGAGGTGAGGTAAAAGTAGTGGTAAAGTAATCTAAATGCAACTGCTCTAATGCACTCGGTTGTCATTTTGTGATCGTCTGAATACTAGTATTTCGTTGTTTCTAGTATCTGAACAGATCTTAATGGCAAATCTACTTACACTTTAAGACCAGATTGCAATCGTTGTACGCATTAGTTGATGTTTTCAGTAAAATTAATGTCGCCATTTAAATTTGAATTCGAACGTATAGTTTTATTCATAATTCAAATTACACAGAAACAATGCATATACGAAAAAATAAATGTACACTGGAGTAATGCAATCTGCGAAAAAATTGTATTCCCTTGAAAAAAATCGACATAATTGTCTATCATGAAAAATACGACATATCATGTTTTGTTATAGTTTTGAATATATCATTGATAGGTATCTGAGCATCGGTTATAAAATACACTGTACAGCCGCAGTGAGAGGAAAGGCATTGAAGCATTCCTTATCGTAAGAGTTCCACCCTGAATGAAAGCATTGATACATGTTATCTGCTCCGCGTCCACAGTACATTGAACCTATCATCTTCTCACCACTGTATCTTACATACCGTGTGGCCCTGATATACTTGGCGCTTCCATCACTGTAGACAAAAAAAAAAGAAAGAAAACCCCAATTGTCATCAGTCTAGGATTGACTTAATTTTTTTACAAGATTCATGGAACCATATTCATCATCCAATTATATTTGATTATAGCACAGACATTTGTTCGTGAGATAAAGGGATTTAAAATAGTTCTATCGTTCTAAACTATGTGAGGCCTAGTCCTGCTTACAAGACTCCGGTATACTGCTAACGCACCTCGCGTCTCGCTGCGAGGTTATATGTTGTAGAACTATGTGAGGCCTTGTTCTACCTTTCAACTTTCAAGCAATATTTTGTACTTTTTGGTGACAACCTCTACCGGTCATCCTCTAGGTACTTTGATCTCCTTTCGAAATTTTAGATAGCTTAGATAGCATGGATACCTTTATTTCAAGACTAAAATGTGCTTACATGTCATAGTCAAAGGCAGGTTGAACTTGAATCGAAACGGCAAAGATAAAAATCACTTCCTTTCTTTACCGGGATATGGTATTTTAGTATTACCTGTAGCCCAAAGATTTGCAGACTGCCCTAGCATGAATGTCGTCCCACAGTCTAGCACATATCCTATAATCTTCTCCATCTTTGGTCAACTTGATCTCTCCCTCGTGAGTCTGATTTAATGTCTGCATCACTTCAAATGCTGAAATGATATAATTAGAAAAAAATCAAAATTATAAACAATCTGACATTATCTGCTCTGTTTGCAATCGACGATGCAAGAGAAGAAACAGAAGAATACCCATTGCGTGTACATATAAACGCGGTATCTCTTTCTCAACGAACGTCTTTGTTGGGAGAAATACGTATACTTTCATTGTTTAATTTTCATTACTATTTTTTGAACCACATTATCGATCTGATTGAGAAAGAAATCAAACCAAAATCCTCTTCAAAGATTAGAAAAATTATAATTAACGGGCATACAAAACCATTAAAAATGCAGAACCATTTCAAAACAATGCAAAACAAAACAAACATGCAAAACACACAATCGCACACAAAACACAAACAATATATATATTTTGCGTAGAGCTATAATGAAGTATCTTCTACTTACTAGCAACAAGTCAACAACCCTCTCACCAGCATAACAAAAATAACCAGTATCAGAATTCGGTAATTTTGCATGATTTAAAGCCCTATTGCTTGCGGACCTATTTTTTATTCATACGATTTAGCTGACTTTATCCAGATTTATCCAATATGAAAAATAAGATGTCTACGGGAAATGCCCATGTTAATTTCAAGCCGTCACCATATTGTTCAGTAAACAGTGACATCAAAGTGTCCGACGTCAAGCATTTCGGTGATTATACTATAGAAAATCCCCGTAGACATTTTATTTTCCGTCCAAATTCTAACTTAATTGACGTACAGTCAAAACAATGGTATTACTACATTTTGGATTCTGATTTCGGGTTTTGTGTTTGACCTTCATTCATTGATAAAGATGATGTACGAGTAGTAATCTATACAGCTTCCGACAGAAAAAAATACCGTATGTTTCGGAGGAAAATTGTCACCCTCAAGTAGTAAAAAATAATAACGTACGTCTATAGTCTCCATAACAACGGATTCCGGTTGGACGTCCATATAAGGGCCAGTACGTTGTCCATTGAAGTCCTTCACATTGTGCGAGATTATCCTCTTTACCCGTACATTCTGTGTAGCCGGACAATGATTCCGAAATGTCACAATTACCTTCTATACAGATGTAGCTCTTGTACATCTCGCCACCAGACCTTCAATTATTTACTTCTTCTTTATGCATATTGGAAATAGGTTTAATTTTGACATTTATGCATTACTTTAGAATATTTAACGTCTTCAAAATCATTAGCATCATCTTATGAATATCATGAATCGTTGGAAAAGTTGGTTTAGTTTGTTCTAGACAAAAGTCTTTTGCAGCATACTGCAATATTCTACAGTTCATATTCGAAGTTTCTGAATGAAAGTATTCTCTTGTTGAAATTCGCAAAATACCCATACATTCTACAGAGTTCGGATGGTGAGTATCATGTTTTTTGGTTTTGTTTTTGGTTTGTTTTGTTGTTTGTTTTGTTTTGTTTTGTTTTTTGTTTTCCTTTACTTGTGGTGCATTGCTTTCTGCATTGTAACATTTCACCTCTTAATACGGGGGCTTCTTGTTTTTCTTTTAGCAAATTGAGACCATTATGAACCCGAATTAGAGAACAGTTGTGCGTTTGTATTCCGTATATCTAAAGCCTTTGCTGTGTAAGGAACAAGTATTCGTCCACAGTCTGCTCTAGCTACATTGATGTGTTGTCGTCTACAGTCTGCTCTAGCTTCATTGATGTGTTGTCGTCTACAGTCTGCTCTAGCTTCATTGATGTGTTGTCGTCCACAGTCTGCTCTAGCTACATTGATGTGTTGTCGTCCACAGTCTGCTCTAGCTACATTCATGTGTTGTCGTCCACAGTCTGGACTAGCTACATTCATGTCTTGTCGTCCACAGTCTGCTCTAGCTACATTCATGTGTTGTCGTCCACAGTCTGCTCTAGCTACATTCATGTGTTGTCGTCTACAGTCTGCTCTAGCTACATTGATGTGTTGTCGTCCACAGTCTGCTCTAGCTACATTGATATGTAGTCGTCCACAGTCTGCCCTAGCTTCATTAATGTGTTGTCGTCCACAGTCTGCTCTAGCTACATTGATGTGTTGTCGTCCACAGTCTGCTCTAGCTACATTGATGTGTAGTCGTCCAAAGTCTGCCCTAGCTTCATTAATGTGTAGTCGTCCACAGTCTGCTCTAGCTACATTGATGTGTTGTCGTCCATAGTCTGCTCTAGCTACATTCATGTGTTGTCGTCCACAGTCTGCTCTAGCTACATTGATGTGTTGTCGTCCACAGTCTGCTCTAGCTACATTGATGTGTTGTCGTCCACAGTCTGCTCTAGCTACATTGATGTGTAGTCGTCCAAAGTCTGCTCTAGCTTCATTAATGTGTAGTCGTCCACAGTCTGCTCTAGCTACATTGATGTGTTGTCGTCCATAGTCTGCTCTAGCTACATTCATGTTTTGTCGTCCACAGTCTGCTCTAGCTACATTCATGTGTTGTCGTCCACAGTCTGCTCTAGCTACATTGATGTGTAGTCGTCCACAGTCTGCCCTAGCTTCATAAATGTGTTGTCGTCCAAAGTCTGCTCTAGCTACATTGATGTGTTGTCGTCCACAGTCTGCTCTAGCTACATTGATGTGTAGTCGTCCACAGTCTGCCCTTGCTTCATTAATGTGTTGTCGTCCACAGTCTGCTCTAGCTACATTCATGTGTAGTCGTCCACAGTCTGCTCTAGCTACATTGATGTGTTGTCGTCCACAGTCTGCTCTAGCTACATTGATGTGTTGTCGTCCACAGTCTGCTCTAGCTACATTGATGTGTTGTCGTCCACAGTCTGCTCTAGATACATTGATGTGTTGTCGTCCACAGTCTGCTCTAGCTACATTGATGTGTAGTCGTCCAAAGTCTGCCCTAGCTTCATTAATGTGTTGTCGTCCACAGTCTGCTCTAGCTACATTGATGTGTTGTCGTCCACAGTCTGCTCTAGCTACATTGATGTGTTGTCGTTCACAGTCTGCTCTAGCTACATTGATGTGTTGTCGTCCACAGTCTGCTCTAGCTACATTCATGTGTAGTCGTCCACAGTCTGCCCTAGCTTCATAAATGTGTTGTCGTCCACAGTCTGCTCTAGCTACATTGATGTGTTGTCGTCCACAGTCTGCTCTAGCTACATTGATGTGTAGTCGTCCACAGTCTGCTCTAGCTACATTGATGTGTAGTCGTCCACAGTCTGCTCTAGCTACATTGATGTGTTGTCGTCCACAGTCTGCTCTAGCTACATTGATGTGTTGTCGTCCACAATCTGCCCTAGCTTCATTAATGTGTTGTCTTCCACAGTCTGCTCTAGCTACATTAATGTAATGTCTGTCATATGTCAATATAACTTGCTGCACTTGTCAGTTGATTGTTATCCTCAAGGTGTCGATATGTTTTTTTTTCTATCAACGTGTTATTATCTTGCATGGAGTTTTTGATTTTCTTAGTATGCATATTCCTGTTATTCGAGTAAAGATTTCATACTTTGTAAATATTTGTTTTTTACGTATCTTAAAAATATATACGAAAGTAAAATGTCTTTAGTAAAAGTCGCATATTAACAAAACAAAATTTCAATTATGATGGATCTGTCATAAATATCACAGGATATTTCAATGTCAAACGTATTCATTTCAGAAGAGATAGATTTTCAGCATGGACCAGACATGCACGTTTCAGGTACTCAGCCCTCGTCAGTGATCATCAATCTTAACAATGTAATATGGCCAAAGAGCGTGAAAGTTATTATGTACAAAAATGTACTCAAAGACGTAGCATTATGGGAGGGATATGATGCTACCGGACTCACGTTTTAGACATTTCAAGAAAGGAGCTGATAAGATAAGGCGTAAAATCTGCCCTGAAAAAGTGGAATATTCAAAAGGGGAACTTCAAGAAATTTATTTTTCAAAATTGATGCCAGTGCTTGGTTTCATCATAATCAGCAGTTGGATAAGATTTATCGTGCATCATTTTCCTACATTTTTGGGCAAAGTGTCTTTTTTTCTATAGAAATCGATGGAAAATGGAAATTTTCTTTTTAAACATTGCCCCCTCCCCTTTTATAAAAGATGTATATCACTAATACACATCTTTTGACAAAGTGGGTCTCTGTAGCTAGGGGGAAACGATGCCCCAGAGACAAAAAAAAAAAACTGAAAAAAGAGAGGGTGGGGTTTTTTTTATGAATCTGAATTGTAGGCCATAAAAAGCATAGCTTCATTTTGTCCCTTTTAAAGTCATTCATTTATTTTTTCTAAACATGTTTTACATGAAATGCACAAGAATTTGAAATGAAATAAACAAGAGCGTGCTGTTTATTTCTACAGAGTATGTATTTCGCGGTAAAATGCCTACACTGTAAGATTTTAAAACTTGGATAATTTGAGACCAGTCTTTTAAATTGGATTTTTAGTATCTTGTTTAGACTATAATTATGCTTTAAAGTTTAAAGATATCCATATTAGACAGATAGTTCTTAATTTTCAACGTTTTTTGATTGATATTAGCTTCTTTTCAACATGGCTACCCCTACTCTTTGTGCTGTAATTTAAGTAACTAGAAATAAGTTTACCAAAATAAGAATTGTATGAGAAATCTCCAAATACATTACATTTTAGTAATGATTAAATTTTCTTGCATATTCATTGTCAAGAAGAAGTACTTGATGAGATTCAGGGCTGAATACAGCCCTTATCTTATCAGCTCCTTTTGATAACAGAAATTGTCGAATGCTTTGACGAAACGATCAACCGTAGTTGATCGAACTTGGCTGTCCAAAAATATACCAAAAGACGTAGTAGGATGAGTGGGACATGATGCTACAGTACCCATGTTTTAGAAATTTCAAGAAATTTTGATAATACAAATTTTCGAATGCATTCAAGAATCGATCAACCGAAGTTTAACACTTTAATACTCTTTTGGCCATATTACATTGTTTAGATTGAGGATCACTGACGAGGGTTAAGTACGCGAAACGTGCATGTCTGGTTCATGCTGCAAGTTTATCTGTTCTTAAATGAAGCTATTGAATTTGAAGACGTTAAACTTTGGCTTCATGTACCCTCGGGAACTCTTGGTCCACCAGCAGTGACTCTTACCAAGTGGTACAAATGTCAAACGTATTCTAATTCAATAGCATCATTTAAGAATAGATAGATGTGCAGCATGGACCAGACATGCACGTTTCGGGTTCTTAACAATTGTTAACGATCCTCAATCTAACTTATGTAATATGTCCGAAGAGTGTGAAAGTTATTATTTTAAAAATGTCCCAAAGATGTAGCAGAATGGGTGGGATATGATGCTACAGGACCAACGTTTGAGAAATTTCAAGAACTGTTGATTATAGAAACATTCGAATGCGTTGAAGAAAGAATCAACCGAAGTTGATCGAACTTGGCTGTCCAAAAATGTACCAAAACACGTAGCAGAATGGGTGGAACATGATGCTTCTTGACCCGCCTACGTCCCTCCAGATTGAGCTTCTCAATGAAACTGGACAGTTTTGAACACACAAAATTAGATGGAAATGGATTGAGTTGAAAATTATGAGTATCAACATGTGACCAACAATATACCTGAATCCAAGTTGACGACACACCACAGATGCCAGTTTAGGGTCTCCTCTGTACGAGACAAGCTTCCATCTGTTGTTATGATAGACCTCTAAAATCCCGTCGTTCGCACTGGAACCATTCAGTCTGACCGGGATATCTTGAATATGAATTCATAAACTTGATTTGAACCATGTTCAAACACAATACCTAAATATCTAAATTTAAAAGTACAATTAGTATTATCAATGTATATGAAGCCTGTCGTTTTTCATTACTCCTTTTATACATCTCGATGAACTCGCCTTTTTCTTGTTATCAACTACTAGAAGTTCATCATTTTTTTTCAATTGTACGACTTGTAAGCACGCCATTTATGTAGGCTTCACACTGTCCCGATTATGATATCCGACGGACACACGAATATGAAATTTTCAATTACGTGCGAAGTTAATCCCGAATATGGTTAAGATCCGATCAGCAACCGATGTTTTTATGATGCTAAAAGATGATTACACGATGCTGAAAGATGACTACACGATTGTATCCGATCCGCTCCCGATGAAAACATGAAGGGACGAATTTTATCTTAAAACATATTCGAAGGTCATACGAAGGCTTACGATGTATTAACGAAGGCTATTAGATTGCTTCACGACGTCGTATCTAGAATGCGATGCATCGGATTATAACCAGGAATGCATCTCGTTTTGGATGTTTAAAAATTCTTGTTTAATCAGCGGCACAGTTTCAATGGTTTCCTCCTCTGACTTTTATTATTTCTGTCTCAGAAAAATACAAAAAATACTAAAAACTTAGCAACTCAAATATATGTTATCGAATATCTGAATCGCACTGTGTAGCATGGTTAGCCAAGATATATGAATGTTGATTCTTATCATGCTCAACCATCTTTGAAAGTTTGATTTTACAAGGCATATCATTACAGTTCTTTATGTGAAAGTGTGACTACCAGGCGGACAAATAGACAACGGGTTCAGTTATCAGGGACATTTGCGTAGCAGTTGACATGATTTATTGTCAACCAAATATCGTCTTAAGATATCACAAATTACATTTATAAACATCATTGGTGGAAAAAAGTGGAAGACGTGATGATTCAATGTAATAAAGAAGTAAATGAATTTATGTCACAACAAGATAATAGTATTACCAGTAATCATAGAAAATACTGAGTCTGTACATGCTATCTTAGATGCATTTAAAGAAGCAATGCTTCTGCCTTCTTTTTCCTTATCGTAACATTATCAAGGCACGTCATTTTGCTTTATAATGCATTGATTGTGAATCTGCTAATTGAACTTGCAAATTTGAAGAAGACAGATAAGTTTTTATTTTGATAAATTTGGATTAACTTAGAAAAATACTTTAAAAATGGCTTTGAATATTATGTATTTGAAATGTTTTGTTAAATATTTGTGTCTGTCATCTTTTGTATCGGGATCCCATCTTAACGTCATCGCACTAGAGTACGATGACATTACGATGTCATTTCGATGGGATTGCGAGGTTGTCACGAAGTCGTATAGCCTTCCTAACTCCATCGGGAGGTTCTTGACACGTTCGTAATGCTTTCGTATGGCAAAATTTCCCCGATGGTCCCGATGGTAATTCGAAGGAGAAACGAAGATGTTACGAATACGTAAGATGCCTTCTCGATGGTCTTACGAAGGGCAAGATTATTACACGAACTTGGTTCGAAGATGGTCCTTCGGGAGTGCCATCGGGAATTTTTTGGCATGCCAAAGATTTTGACAGCACTCCTGAAGTTGTTCCCGAAGTTTGACAAATCAAGCCGGTGGCCATACGATGATTCAAGATGGCCTCACGAATAGCCCGATGATATTACGATCACACCCGAATTTGAAAATTATCCTTTATCATGTGGCCATCGGCTGCTTAAATCGGGACAGTGTGACGCCGGCATTAACTGCGTTCCTCTATAGGATTTGCCTATGTTCATATTAATATTTTGAAAGTATATAAACTATACATACTGGTCCGTGTACTAAACCACAATTCAATTTTCCATTTTGGAAATGTAAATGAAAAATGGGAAATTGAATCAATTTTTCATTTTTCATTTTCAATTTAGTAAATGAAAAATGGAAAATTGAACCAATTTTCCATTTTTCATTTTAAAATGTCAAATTGAAAAACTCGCGCGCGCGGAGTGTAAAATGGAAAATTGACTCAATTTATCATTTTTCATTACGGATTTTGAAAAGGAAAATTGAATTGTGGTTTAGTACAGCCTTTTACAGTCCATTTTCTATTTTCATTAAAGTAAGATTTGCAAACAAAGGTATTGATAACTTGAATCTTGGTCAAATTTTGAATCACAAAACTGTCACAGAAAAAATCCCACCATATTTCAAAAGAAAAGAAACTCCTTGTATTTCCTATAGCTACACACCAACAGTTGCATCTAAAATTTACAATTACAAACGATTCCTGCAGTGTATTGATTTAAGTAATCCCTCACTTCATCCACTTCCCTGCGAATGTTCTTCATCGGATTTCAACTACTCTCCTTGTGGACACGTTATTACTGGTGACCTTAGTATAGTCAAGAACGACAAGTTGAGAGAATTGTTAAAAAAGGGTCCCAAATACAGAGAAAGTATGTCCTTTACATGGAACCAAAATGTCAAAATTATTATGGACTCTTGTGAGGAATATGCAAGACGTTGGGCAAAGAAAGAGGATGTACAGCTCGACACCCTTTCCGAATGGATAAAATCAATCAGAGGGTTACTTTTATCTAGAATTAACCGATTAAAATCAACTGTGAACACCAGATTCGTGTCTATATTTAAAGACCCTGATGTTATCACAGAACTTACCTACCTCCAAGAACATTATGTCATCACACCAGCGGACAAAGCCTCAAATAATTACACATTTACTTGCAAAAAGTACTATTTCGACAGTCTAATTAAAGAGTTGGGTTTAAATTCGACACCTGGAAATCCCACTTACACCCCAACAAACCTTAATGCCTCTGAAATAATAGATAACCACAAATCAGCTCTTGCTTCCTTTGGCTTCGACACTACCAATTTAGATTTAGATTTACCATACTTATACTGCATACCTAAAATGCATAAGAATCCGTACAAACAACGTTTCATCGCTGGTTCCTCAAAATGTTCTACCAAATCTGTATCGATCTTACTCACTAAAGTTTTATCTGAAATCAAATCTGGGCCACAAAAATATTGTTCGACAGTATATTCTCGCAGTGGTATCAACCAGATGTGGATTTTAAAGAATTCGAAGGAACTTTTAGAACATCTGAAATCCACTCATTTTAGTAGAGTCCATTCGATCAAAGCCTTTGATTTTTCGACACTTTACACTACAATTCCACATTCTAAATTGAAAGAAAGACTCGCAAAAATTATAAGTAATGCGTTTACAAGTAAGAAAGGTAATCGCAAATACAAATTTATTGTTGTTAACTATGACAAAACCTACTTTGTAAAAGAAAAGTCCGATTCTGAAAATAAGTACGCTGAAACAGACATTATTCAGATGTTAAACTTTCTGATCGACAACATTTTTGTGGTGTTTGGAGGAAAGGTCTTCCAGCAAATTGTCGGAATTCCAATGGGGACCAATTGTGCCCCACTCCTTGCCGACATTTTCCTTTACTCGTACGAAGCTGAATTCATTCAATCTTTGGTCTCTGAAGGGAAAAGATACTTAGCTTCTGACTTCAACTTCACTTACAGATACATAGACGATGTGTTGTCCATCAATAATCCAAAATTCGCGGATTACATGAGCAGTATCTATCCTTCGGAGCTTGAAGTCAAAGAAACTACAGAGACAAATAATTCAGCATCCTATTTGGACATAATGTTGTCCTACGACACTGATGGTCACATGAACACCTCACTCTATGACAAACGTGACGACTTCAATTTCAGCATTACGAACTTTCCTTTTCTGAGTAGCAACATCCCTTCATCGCCTGCTTATGGCGTGTTCATATCTCAGTTGATACGCTATGCCAGAGCAAGTACCAAATATACGGATTTTGTTCTGAGAGCTAGGCGTCTTTCAGATAAGCTTCTCAGTCAGGGATATGTTTGTGACCGACTAACATCGTCACTGAGGAAGTTCTATGGTCGATATGGGGAACTCGTCATACACTATGATGTCCCACTATCCAGAATGGTGGATGATATTCTGTCATAGACCATTTGAACCATCCAACCAAAGATTGTACTCTATATCTTCCAAAATGGAAGTAACCGGATGTGACAGTTCTACCGAATTGAAGCGACGGGTGTTGCATGCAAGCAGGAGATGCTTACTCTTCCTGGGCACCTGGTCTCACTCTCATATCGGGAGTTCGCTTCTTTTCATATGGTGGAGGTTTTTGTTTTTGTTTGCTTTGGTTCCTGTTTTATCCTAATTTTGTATGCCTTCGGTTTCTGATTTTCTGAATTATCGATTTTGTACTGTAGACAGGGATATGGTCATTATCCATATTTGTCATTTCATTAAGGAAATAAAATTTTAAAAAGGAAAATTGAAAATTGAACCCATTTTCAATTTTCATTTTTCATTTTTAAAATGAAAAATGAAAAATTGAATCTCTTTTTCATTTTTCATTTTCAAAATGAAAATTGAAAATTGAAAATGGGTTCAATTTTCCATTTTTGTTTTTCACTTTTGCAATGGAAAATTGAATTGTGGTTTAACACAGCGTATTTGAGTCCATTTTCCATTTTCGTTTTTCAATTTGAAATTTTTAAATGGCTTGTGGTTTAGTACACGGACCCATTATGTATACCTTGTTGCTCGACTGGATTCTTGTTACAAGAAATACTGACATCTTTCTTATGGTCAATGTAGGAATAACACGCTGACCGGTGACTGTAGCTTGTGTAATTTCTGAACGGACACTGGGATATATTAGTTGCATTCATTGGACAGTCCAAATACTTCAAAAGAATGGGACCTAATCCTTTGTAAGACCAGTCCTTGTAAGACTTTATCAGCGTTCCGCCATGTCTGTAATATATATGTGCTTATTTGTTTTTATCAAATCTGTCTACTAAAGAAGTATCAATGGTTTTAAGGATCTCATGTCGTTTCATTTATTGATATCGTAGTGATATTCCATAGTGTCCGACGTTATCTATTTCTTAGTTTAGATGTTAAACATCTTCAAATTCATTAGCATCAATAGGAATAAATCTTACTTGAATCCCATCATATGACATATCATGGAGGCCTCTGGTTTACCTATGTAGGCTCCACATACTGTCCCCCAATAACCGTCTTTATAGTACTGTAACTTCTCTACTCCTTGGTTATTCCGTGCTTTTCGGAATGGTATGGTTGGAACTATGAAGAGATGTTTGATTATAAGTATAATCATCTAGTATTGATATCATATCAAGATTTAAAAATACTAGCATTTCACGTATGGATGGATAATTTCTGAAGGAAATAATTTTCCCAAACTCCCGGTAATCTTTTTTAAAAATTCTGTGAAATTGATGTGTTTATTACAATTGAAGAAGGTATTTCTGTCATTATTACAAAATAATAACATATGTCATACTATTGACAATATTGTTTTTTTCTGGTCGTAAATGACCTCCAATTTCGCTGTATTGTTCCTCCTCTCTGCGTTTTAATTTGAAGATTTCCAAAACCACTCTTCACTGATCATGTGTGTAGTGGAACATACATGAACACGAACAAGGCAAACATCGAACAAAGGAAAGGAGGGGATCTCCAACAACACCAACAAGAACCACTTCAATGAAAAGCCGCAGATGATGAAAGAAACAAGAACCAGGATTAGGGATTAGAGGGAGTTACAAAGAACATCGTTACTGATAATGGAATGCTATAAACGCATCAGGAATAAGACACGCCAACTAGAACATTATTCAAAAATAGGACAATCATGCACCAAGTTCATACTTAAACAATGTAGCAAACGATGTCAACAAAACAAAACATAGACGCGTTGAGATCATTCATGTCAAATCCCTTTTTGAATTAGTTTGACTTGAAAACTAGTGATAAGGGTATTACTTGGTGCACCGAATTTGTCTATGTCCAGAAGGCTGCTTTATGACTGCAGAGTCGATACACTTACAAAGTTTACAAGAGAAAAAGTACCAGTAGTAGTTAAGAAGTCAAAGATCCTGGGGGAATCTCGAAACCCCGAATGGACGCGGGACCAAGTGTCACAATGGTGTGAATGTTCCCTGAATGCAACACTTGTGCTGTATCTTATCGTAAGAAAGCTTATCGTAGGAAACATCGATAAATATCATTTTTTTATCACATGATGTACCCGTTTTGCAGTTTCATAAAGCCATTTCATAAATAAATGTTATGATAACATTTTACATATCGCTCCGATTGAATGCGATTGGTCAAGTTTGGAGCATCATCACCTGCACTTACACTGTGACAAATGTGACCTTTCAAATATCGGTCATATATTCAATACAGACGCAAATTCAATATCAATTATTTAAATTGATGTTATTGAAATAATTATTGCGTAAAAGCACTGAACGAAATTGAAATATTTTTCTCTTCACGCACAGAAAATCTAGACGATGTGGAACTACAGACAACTTCTAGGTCACGACGTAGTTCGCCTCTAATTCACAGGAACGTTGATTTCACGTTGGAAATACATATATTTTGGCAGAATCATGTGATGAAAAGAATCACAAATGAATTTTCATTTCATACGATGTATTATGAAACTCGTTGTGCGTTTTATATCACCTCGCCAAGATTCGGGGATATTAAACACACAACTCGTATCTTCCGTAACTTCTCATTGACTACGTTTCAAATAATACAAAAATATAGCTTTGATAGTCAGCCACATCATAGAGAAATATAGCGACAGAATTGAAAATAAATCACACGTTCATACCACAAACATTAAAATTTAACGGGAACACGAAGTTTAGCAGCGAAAATAACTTAAACATAATTTTCAGTGGTTAAAAGGAAATATGTATGCGAAATAGTGATTTGTTACTTGCCATTCAATGGATCTTTCCTACAAATGACACCTCCGCCTTGGGCATTACTTGTCATCCTCGCCCTTGTGCTATACGTCACCGAGCAATTGTTAATATGGACAGCAACAGAAGGACAGTCTATGTAATGAATTAGAACTATCCCTTTGGTTGCTGGAACTGTTTCGTTCAAAATAGGCTCCCCGCCATGTCTGTAGTAAATGGATACAGAGGTAAAAGTAATGTAAGTCGAATACTGTATGTTACAACTTTGAATTCGCCCAGTCTTGTTTTCACCCAATTTACGAGGAGTGATTAATAAGTTGTGAGCCTCGGTTTTCAGAGATGCAGAATATATTCTGCCTGATAGATTTTATCAAAAAAGGACAAACAATCAATGGCACATTACTATGTTTAAATCTGACACAGTTACGGGAAAATATTAAACTAAGCGCCGCGGAAGGCTCACTAGTTAAAGGTGTGTTGTTTCATCGGAACAATGCTCCTGTTCACAAGACTGCCGCCGTTATGATCGCCATTCTTGGTTGTGGCTTTAATTTGATTAAACATCCGCCCTATTTATCAGACTTTCACCCATTCCCAACACTGAAAGCGGCTACTTCTGGCACCCACTTTCAGTCCGATGATGACCTCATACTTAAAGTGGATGGCTTTCTGACGAGTCAGGATTAGGAGTTCTTTAAAAGTAGTATTGAATCCATTAAACAACGGTGGCAAAAGTGTATAGATACCAAGTTGTGATATCGATCATCTATAGTCTGTCGACTCTCTAGATAATCTCTCTAGATACTGAAGGGGATTGTGTAGAAAAATAATGTAAGAAGTCTGATAAAATTCAAATTCTTCAATACGAGGCACGCAACATATCAATCATACCTCGTATATTTGAGACCGATTTATCCAGTAATTCGCCCACTTATGCATATCGATAAGAAATGCTTTCTGATAAATTTTATTAGCTAGTCCAGTCTTATACGAAATCATTCAAGAACGAGGAGTATGTACACAGTGATACTTTATCTAATTTGTACTTTATGATTGCAAACGTTCGCGTGCTCTTGATTACACGACAACCAAACGTATTGGCTCACCTGAATCCCAGCATTTTGCAGAACATGTTAGCTTCAGGAAACTGGAGCCAGTAAGGATCGACGAGTATCCAACTTCCATTATGCAAGATCTCAACACGACCTTTATCGTTTCTCCCATATCCTGACAGTCGTAATGTCTGATTATCCTCTTCAGAAAATACAAGGCAAACACGACATTTACTAGTATTAGATTTCTTCATTATATTTGACAATTATGGTTAACGTTGCAGTTTTCGTAAAATACAGAGTGTAATTGTATAACATAGGTCAAAATAATCTTCTGGTAAGTTGATCGAAATTACTCTTGTATTTTTCATAAAAAGTGAATTAAACGTGAATTGAACTGAACTATTTGGTATCGTTCTTTGTCAACAATTTGAAGAGCCACTTGCCATGACGATACATTTCTGAATAACATCTACATGTATATTTCAGTACTGATAGCAGTTGTATTTCTTACCTCCAACTGGTCTTTCGTGACACCTAATAGCTAAGTCATAACTGTGGTTACATCCACAACAAAGATTGCCGAAGCCACTGTGAGAACATTGCCCATAGTCAGTGGCGTTAGGAGGACATTTTAGACCAGTTACCATTATTGGTCCTACTTCTGTACGAGCTGCATAATACATATCCCATGCACTGTACATACTGCCTCCATATCTATTAAAATGATATATTAATTGAACTATTAGAGAATTGAAGTGTTCCAACTCGTTACTTCTCTGTAAAGTAAATTCACAAATTCAAATTCAAAAAATAAATCCAGAGGACGCCTCTGAAATGAATTTTGGCGGCTCCTAAAAGTTACTTTGGCTGGAAGCATAACTGATGTGGATTTTATAACCGAAACACGTGCATAATAAGTCTTGTGCATAATAAGCTAGTTTGAAATTTTCTTCAAGAAGGTAAAGAGTTGGATCACTTTCGTATTATTCTTGGAATGAAATATGCACAAGACACGCGCCTCGGACAGGAAATCCCAACCAGTAGTACTTTTAAGCCTAAGGCATTTTCAGACACAGCAAAATGTATCTTATTAAAAAAGGAGGGGATCTCCAACAACACCTGGTAGCAGCACCAACAGCAAAACCCCAAAGCACCCACTGTAAAGACACAAAGCAGACACGCACAGAAAGAGACGCAAATGGTGCAAGGAACGCCAAATCACAGAGAAACATCGAACTCAAATTACTACACGTAAACCAACGAGACCAGTGGCAGACGGTGTGGTTAGCCTGGATTACGTGCGCACAACCCTCCACTTTTCCGATTACCCAGAGGTCTCGAAGAACACTTAATTGTAGTGTAAAATAACATCCTCATCGTAAGATGAACATACAATAGACAGCATGACGCAGGGGCACTAAAAACACACAGATGGATATGTTAATGGATATAAAAAAAACAGAAGGCGCACGAAATACAGTCCGTGCTCTGCCGGCTGTAGCGAGCGCATGCATGTGATCACCCGAGGAGTCCGGCTGAATAGTAAGTCACAATGAAGGCAACTATCAATCAAAGACTCATGAGGACTTTTAAAATTCTTTGATACGTTGACATAATTCTTTATATTATTAAATAATTGACAGAATCAAAGCAGGTCGAGAAAGCTTCATCATACAGCGAGGTCATTTAACGAGGCTGTGTCTAATTAGAAAATGATGAACTTCTACCCAAGGTATTTTGACTAAATTCGGATCATATAATAGCAGTATTATAAAATTTATTTTATGGGAAAGAAAATAGAAGTTGACCGTTCAGTATTATGTAGGGGTCATCTCAAAGATAATGGCATCTTACAATGAGACCTTATAGGGTTTTACTGCAAAATAATGATTTTTCTCAAATTTTTCATATTTCTGCGCAAGAGATTTGAATTAGATTCATGTTATTTATTTGTTTTACTTCAAATATCATTTTAAGGAAAAGAAATTGAAATTTCACCGTCATCAATTTTTTCTAATTGTACTCAGCCTCGTTAAAAGAAAGTATTATCATCACGGTAGATCGAGGACCCTGCCCTAAGCCGATCAATCCTTAATAAGTGGGATTGAAGGTTTTGAATTCAATCTAATAGAAATGAGGGGATCTTCAACAACACCCGGTTGCAGTACCAACAGCAAAACTCCATAACACCCACTGCAAAACACAAAACTAAGATGCAAATATTCATCAGCTTGGTAGAAACAATACTAAAGTGAGTGTTCCAACTCTTTACCTTCTTGAAAATAATTTCAAACCGAAATTAATGCACCAGATACTGTGTTTCCGATAGTATATCCACATCAGTGATGCTTCCAGTCAAAGGAATTATCAGACATAGCTCAAAATCATATCAATTGCTAACCCCCGCCCCTTTTAATTTTTTTAAATTTCAATTCATACATTTTGCAAAGATGTGCGAGGCTCCTTTCCTGTAGGATCGATTAAGTAGCATAGTTTAGTAAAATCTATATCCAAAATAGCATGGAGGGATTTTCGATGAAAGTTTCGGTTGGAATGACTAGTTTCCGAAATAGCAGAATAATACATGATGTCCAATTGATAAAGGGCGAAAACAAAGCTTCTTTCAAGCGACAGAGCAGGAAAGCAGTAATTAAGTAAGT
Organism: Pinctada imbricata; assembly: GCA_033119305.1. Taxonomy (NCBI): domain Eukaryota; kingdom Metazoa; phylum Mollusca; class Bivalvia; order Pterioida; family Pteriidae; genus Pinctada; species Pinctada imbricata. Next base: position 61,369,577 of record VSWD01000008.1, read on the forward strand.
AAGTAAGTAAGTAAGTAAGTAAGAAATAAGGTTTAAATAACCTCTCGGATAATGACCTCGAAGCCATAAGATCACGGATTATATTCAATATGTACTTCGATAGCTACTTACAGTATTTTGTGTAAATAAGTGTTCCTGCAACTTTTTGTCTTGTTTATGATGTCATCTTTCTTGAACTCAGCTTCCAAAGTGACAGTTTTAAGTCCGATATCAGAGGTAGTCTTGTATTATTGACATAAGTATATTAACTTAATTACTAACAGCGAGTTAAGAAAACGCAAATTTCCCTTCTCTTTGCAAATGGTATAATAGATTCATTGGAATGAACATTACAGAAGTACCCATCAGTTATTCAGTCTCATAGTCGAGAAGGCAATGCAAAATCATTAGATTTTTACAGGAACGGATTGCGAACCTCGGAATGAACAAAATTCCGAAGTGAGACCAGTTGCTGGGGAGAGTCAGCGTCTCGTGATTGCATGCAACACCCATCGCAACAGCTCCATGGAAACCTGTCAAATTCGGCTGATTCTCTCGATTTACATGTTGATGTACATATCAGGTAAGGCCATTCAGTCACAATGTAGAATGTCACTGATCATTCTGGAAAGGGGAATCTCATATGCTTTTCAGTACATCCCCGTAGCGACAGAAGAACTTCCTCAATGATGATTTCAGCCGTTGTGTAACCTAAGCAAGTAGCTACTTGCAAGCCATCTGGCTCTAATGATGAAATCTTCATATTTGAACATGCTCTGGCACATCGTATCAGTTGAGAAACAAAAACACCATAAGCAGGAGAAGACGGAATATTGCTACTCATGAAAGGGACGTTAGTTATGTGGAAGCTGAAATCGTCGCGCTTGTCATACAGTGAGGTGTTCAAATGGCCATTTGCGTCGAAAGATAGGAGTATATCCAAGTACGAAGCGGATCTGTCACTCTCTGTTGTTTCCTTGATCTCTAGTTCATGAGGATATATTTCATGAAGATGATCCGCAAAGTTCGGATTATTGATGGACAATTATCACGTCATCTATGTATCTGAAGGTAAAATTGAACTGAATTGCGAGGTGCTTTCGCCCAGTCGAGATCAAGGTCTGGATGAAGTCAGCTTATGAATATAAGTCCGCAAGCAGTAGGGCGCAATTGTACTCATGGGGATACCGACTATCGGTTCCTCCAAACACAACAAAAATGTTGTCAATCAAAAACTCAAGCATCCGGATGATATCGTCTTCGGTATACTTTTTGTTGAATCAGAGTGTTTCTTCACGAAATATGTATTCTCCCGCCCGATTACGAGGTATTTGTATCTTCTATAACCATTTTTTTAAAGAAAGGTGTTGCGAATAATATTGGCCAGTCTGCTTTTGAGCATTTGGTGTGGAATGGTAGTGTAGAGCTTGTCGAAGTTGAAAGACTTTATGCTGGTAATATGATTGAAGTTGGTGGCTTTTAAATTTTCCAAAAGTTCCTTAGAATTCTTAGACATAACGTCAGACAGTGCATGAAGTTTATATATTGTTTTCATTTTCGTGCTTAAACATCGACGGCGGGTGCGGCTAGCCAACAGGGGATGCTTACTCCTCCCGGGCACCTGGTCCCACCTCTAGCTTGCTAGAGGTCCGTCGATGCTTAATTTTGTGCTCTATTGTAAGTGCTGTTGAGATTATCGTCAGGATCTTCTTTAACTCACTTAAGTATCCACATCTGATTGATTCCATTTCTTGAATATGCAGTCTCGCAATATGTTTGAAGACCTTGCTTGATGTGAGTTAATATTTTCGTCAACAAAATGGAAAGAGGTTTTGTTGGGCACCTGGACGAACAGGCAATGAATCGGTGTCTGTAAGGATTTTTTTTTTGCATTTTTGGAATCCAGTAGATATAAGGCAGTTCAAGATCAGAGTCATCAGTATGAATACCGATGGACCCAAGAACAGATTTGTGGTTGTCAAGTATTTCAGATACAGATAAGTTTGTTAGCGTGTATTTTGGATTTCCAGGTGCTGAATGTAGTCCTAGTTCCTCTCTCAAGTATTTGAAATAGTATGACTTGCAAACGAATGTAAAATTGTTTGCCGCTTTGTCAGCAGGAACAATGATATATTTTTTATGGAGGTCAGAAAGTTCTTTGGCAACAACAGGGTCATGAAAAATTGACTCGTGTCTGTTGTTAACTGAGTGCCGAAGACGCCCAATTCTTCTTTTAAGTAATTCTCCGATGGTTTCCATCCATTCGGAGAGTGTGTCTAGCTCCACGTCCTCCCTTTTTGCCCAACATCCGGCGTACTCCTCACATGCATCTATAATAATTTCACAGTTTTCCCGCCATGTGAAAGAACGGGGTTCTCTGTATTTTGGACCTTGACTGAGAAGGTTCTCTAAGTTTACTGTTATCAACGATATCAAGGTCACCAGTAATGTATATTAGAAACTTTTTCCCCTCTCCTTATTTCCATATCTAGCGATTATAGATAACAATATAAAACAGAACTACCTGAATGTAAGATGGTATAGGACAGGTCCTATTTGTTTTCCATCTTATCAGTTCTTCGATATCTTCTGAGAGCTCCAAAATTTCCCGTCGCGGGAATCTGTATCTAGCTATCATTTCTTCATCTGAAAGTGTTTCTAATAAATTGGTTCTGTCCCGAAACACCCTTTGATGCCTCAAAGAGTGTGTTTCTTCTAGGAGAAGCAAGAGGGCAGCCAATCTTAATTTTTTGGCGTGACTAAGTCAAGGATTTACGCCACGTCAAGAGGTGGCGTAGAATGTTAGCGCACTTAGTCGATTTTTGCGTTTGGAGTAAATTAACGCCATTTCATGAAACGCAGTTACGCAAGAAAAATCCGCTAGTTCAGACCTACGCCATAATTTACGCTAAGTTCAGATTTACGCCTAATGATGAAACTGGCTCCTGTTATTTAGAATGTTGCTTAAATGCAGAGTATCGATCCCTTTATTTGCAAATTTGATTTTAAGGAAGGGACGATTTTCATTGCTTACAGGTACGTCGGATTTGACTGCCATAAAAAGTTTATTTGATGAGATGTTCATAATAATACTTTGTAGGCGATATTCTGCTGAAATTTAAGAACATTGATGATCGTACAAATGAGTTAAAGAAGATCCTGACGATAATCTCAACAGCACCCACAATAGAGCACCAAAATTGAGCATCGACGGACCCCTAGCAAGCTAGAGGTGGGATCAGGTGCCCGGGAGGAGTAAGCATCCCCTGTTGGCTAGCCGCACCCGCCGTCGATGTTCACGCACGAAGATGAAAAGAAGATATAAAACACATGCTCTGTCATGCAATTTCTTTAAAGGAAGGGAGTACAACTTCGTACGAATATGGTGAAGGCCTAACTGTTGGTTGACGAATGGAATAAGACCGTCGAACGATATATCATGCATATCTGGTTTGTTGTATTTTCGTATACCATGACTTCGACGTCTTCTTGTCGTTTGATCAAACAACCGCAGTACATTAACCGACTGGCATCCAGGACTTATCAGATTTCCAACACTGTTGATATGGCCGTTGCAACCATACGGGGCAGCTGTGCCCAATTGTCTAGTCCAGTGATCTTTCCTTTTACGTCTATACGGATTAATGAGGTTCGGATTGTTAGTTGGATGATATATTTTGAAAAATATGAAATGAGAAGGAGAAACACTGCTTAAAAACCTAAGTTATCAAATCTTGTACGACATCATTTTTTGTATAATCATGGGAAAATAGCAATATTTTACGCTTAAAATTTACGAAAATCATTTTTCTCAACAGCAGTCGAGTATGTTAAATATAACAGCAATTCCTTTTCATATAGGTAGATATTCACTGATTAATCAGGCATAAATCTCTGTGTCGCATCTAGATTATAGCTATTGTATCATTCAAACTTGGCCAGTGTAAGTTTTACGAACTTTGTGCATGAAAAAGATTATTTAACGTGTTGTTTCATGTGTGTAGAGGGAAAACGAAAAAATGATACCTGAAAAAAAAAATTCATTTCTATACAGTGCTCTCATTAGTTGAACATTTCCCTCGATATTCAAATGTATCAATCTTAAAGCGTTCTCGCGTAAAATCAAAATTTACGTTTTCTTAACTCGCTGTTAGTCCTTTAATAATGAGTACAGATGTAATCATGAAATACAAAGAATAAATATTTCTTACCTGAATCCTAGTGTCTTGCAGATGGTTGATATTTCATTGTCAGTCAGTCCGTTCATACAGACAGTGCCCCAGTATCCATTACCGAACACTTCTATTCTGCCCTCTAACAGTGATGTTCCAGCAAATCGAATTTGCTTATCTGGAACTTACGTCATAATATTTCAATTAAAAACAAACGTTGACTAATAACTTTCTTTGAAAATGAAGTCTGAGTCAACTCAAAGCGTTCTTCTTTGAGGTAACAAAGTCTTTATAATTTTTTTATCCCATTAGCTTGTTTAAAAAAAGAATATCCTAGACTGTCATCAGTGAGGTTTGATTTCTGCAAATTGTGACCTGCGGCTAGCCAACAAGGGATGCTTACTCCTCCCGGGCACTTTGTCGAACCCTAGCTTACTGTCGTCAATGTTGTGCTCTATTGCGAGTGCTGTTGAGATTGTCGTCATGATCTTTTTTAACTCTTCAATGTCATATGGCGTTGCAATTCAACTATAGACAACAAAGTTTGAACATCAGAAGAAAACAACAAAGCTTTTCTTTCATTGTCAATGTGACCTTGATATTGAAACACATTACATCTGTAACCTGTAAGTGTTGTTCTCTCACAATGGACACTTCACATACAACGAGTTAACATTCCGAGGATCATTCAAAGTAAAATGTAATATTCGATAACGGTATGTTATAGTGAATAATATGCACAAAGAAAACGGGGGCACGTAAGCAAACAGACAGATACAACGAGATAGATAGCAAGTGTTGACAATATTCTGACTATTGACAATCCATTTCTAAATATATAAGAATGAACTTAATCCATAAGATTTGACACTCAACAAGGTAAACGTTACAAATACAGAAACGCCATTTTTGGACCTAAATAGCAAAATTGTAAACGGAAAGATTCATACAAGTATGCATGCCAAAAGGGATCATTATTGATTCAATATAGTTAATTTGCCCTGGCTTGACGGTGATGTACCTAGACTACCTTTATACAGCATTTTCATATCACAGCACATCCGTATCTCTAGAAAATGTACTATCGTTTTGAATTTCCATAGTAGAAATTACCAAAATACTTTTGAGTCAAGGTTTTCGCTTTCATAAACTAGTTAATAATGCGGAAGGGTTCCAACTCTATACCTACTGAAGAAAATTTTAAAACAATTTTCATGCACCTGACACGTGTTTCGAATATTAAATTCTCATCAGTTATGCTTCCAGCCAAAGTGCTTTTCATAAGCAGTCCAAATTAATTTCACTGGCGCTCTCTTTCGTTATTTGTAGAATTTGAATTTCTGCATTTACTTTACAGAGAGTGCGCGGCTCCAAAAGTCCTGTAGGGTCGATTCATTAGCATATCCAAATAAAATCTATGTTCAAAATAGCATTGGAGGGATGGTGCTAAAATGTTAACCTCCTTGAATTTCGATTGTATTTTTCGATGAAATGGTAAGTTTCCGAAATAGTAAAAAAATGTAGATATGATATCACATTGATAAATTGCCAAAACGAAGCTTCTTTCAGGCGACAGAGCTGGAAAGAAGTAATTAATACACTTGACAAACATCAGGTCACATGGGAACGATTTTACTGCTCCCCACTGCAACATGAAATAATTATTTATATTAATAATGTGGAATGGTTCCAACTCTATACCTTCTTGAAGAAAATTTCAAACCAATTTTCATGCACCAGACACGTGTTTTGAATATTAAATTCTCATCAGTGATGCTTCCAGCCAAAGAGCTTTTCATAAGCAGTCCAAATTAATTCACTAGCGCCCTCTTCCGTTAATTTTAGATTCTAAATTTCTGCATTTACTTTACGCGGCTCCGAAATTTCTGTAGGGTCGATTCAGTAGCAAGATTAAGATTTTGTGGAAATTTTACAAAAAATATTGTCATCTTCTTTTTAAATTCAGACCTTCCCTTCTCACTTGGGGCGGTATCAGACGTAAATTGATTGTGACGTCATCAAATTCTATATGCAGGGAAAGCATGCTTCAAATACGACGTTTCTATAGGAATTTCATTACGTCATAATGCGTTTACGTCTGATATAGTATATATATATATAGTATATATGCTGTATATCGGAAAGACGGGAAGGTAGACAGCATATATATAGTATATATGCTGTATATCGGAAAGACGGGAAGGTAGACAGCATAACTATTGAAAATGCGTCTGAATTATCAAACGCCCTTTATACCTGATGACAGTAGGATCATATGATCCTACTGTCATCAGACGGACAGTCGGCATAGTGCTTGATCAATCTACAACCTTTTACACCAGCACATTTTTTAAAATCAGTTTACATATTCATCTGTTTTGCTGTCTTGTTTGTGTGGTCAAAGTCTGAAGTCAGTATCGATTGCCAATCGGTCTCGTGGTTTTAAGTGCAGTCTTTTGTATTTTATGTTTTCATGATGTGTTCGGTGTTCTTATCTATTTTCCATTTTCGTCTTGCTTTGTATGTCTTCTCTGTGTTTTCACTTGGGATGTGTTGCTGTAGGTGTAGCAACCGAGTGTTGTTGAAAATCCCCAGCTTTCTTGTTAAAATAATTACTATTAAAAATAACTTCTAACACCAACAGTTGTTGTAAATATAGATATGAATATGAAATTAATCTGAAATATTACTTTTGACGGGGGTTCGTCTACATGTGACGCCTGATGGCAATCCACTTCTGTGTGTAGCATTCCATCCGGAGCAGTCCTGAAGTACTTGTGCTGTTCATTGGACAGTCTAGCTTCATAAAAGGTGAATAAATACTTCGTCTCCCACGATAACTGTTTTCAAGGAATGGATTACCATCGTTGAATGTAAACCTTGGCTCCCCTCCATGTCTTTAATAAAACAAAATGTCATTATGGGCCGATCGCTGTCCCGAGTGTCATATAGTACTTATTGAAAAAATAAAACCAAGAATGCTTCTTAAGAAAATCAAATGATAGATGATTCATAATGTAAAGTGAATTTTCAATAATTCAGTATTCGTGGTATTGAATTGAGTTTCATTTTTATTTATACCATATTAACAAATTTTGAATGCAGTATAGCCGGTTTGCAGGGCTAATTGGTATGTTGTGAGCGTCGTATTGAAGGATTTGAATCTTATCAGACATTTTGAATAATTTTCTAAATGATCCCCTTCAGTATCTATACACTTTTGCCACCGGTGTTTAAGGGCCTCAATACGACTTTTAAAGAACTCCTTATCTTGGATGTTCAGAAAGTCATCCTCTGCAAGTATGACATCATCATCGTACTTAGAGTGCTAGAATTAGCTGTTTTCAGTTTCGGGAATAGATGAAAGTCTGATGGAGCAAGATCAGGTGAATAAGGTGAATGCCCAATCAAATTAAAGCCACAATCATGAATGGCAGCCATGGCAGTGACAGACTTGTGAACAGAAGCATTGTCCTGATGGATCAACACACCTGTACTTCGGAATGTTATTCAATCCGAGGTTCGCAGCCGTTCCTATGTAAATTCTAATGTTTTACCTTGCCATCTCCACTATGAGACTGAAAAACTGATAGGTACTTCTTAAATGTTTACTGAAGTGAACTTTCCGCGGCGCTTAACATTTTCCCGTAACTGTGTCAGAAGGGAAGCATAATATGTACCATTGATTGTTTGTCCTTTTTGGAGATAATCTATCAGCAGAATACCTTCTGGGTAATTGGAGAAGTGAGAGGGTTGTGCGCACGTAATCCAGGATAACCACACCATTTGCTACTTGCGTGACAAATGGCCGTCCAAAGTCGGCACCGGTTGCCCTTTGGTCTCGTCGGTTTATGCGTAGTCTTTTGTGTTTGATGTTTACATGTCGTGTGTCTCTTTTCCGTCTCGTGCTGTTCTCGTCTTTTGTGTTTTTTCATCGGGTGTTTTGGTGTTTTGCTGTTGATGCTGTAACGGGGTCTTGTTGGAGATCTCCTCCCTTCTTCTGCATCCCAGAAAACCGAAACAATAACCTTCCAAGCCGTAGGAAGTCTTTGCCTTCTTTTGCCGGGGTGAGCCACTGTTTCGACTGTTTTACGTTCGGCCTCTGGGGTAAAATGATGGACCCATAAATTCATCCATAATGACAAACAAAGAAGGGGATCAAATCATTGAAGAAAATTGACAGACTCTCCCTATAAGTGTTAAGATTAGCACGCGATGAAGTGCGCCTGGTGTGCTTCTCATCAACTGTTGGAAGTCTTGGTACCAAACGGGCCGAAAGCTTTCTCATTTCAAGATCTTCAGTCAGAATGGAATGTATTCTTTCCTGTGAAATGTCAACTGTACTGGTGCATTTAAATTGATTTGGAATTTTCTTCAAGAAGGTATAGAGTTGGAACCCTTCCACATTATGGCTATATGTCTTACTGTAACTCGTCTGTCAGTAATAGTAATTGTCATGGACTTAATTGATCATTTCTGGAGTTGCAACAGTGATAGGCCTTCCAGGACGGTGTCGTCCTCAAGGCTCTGTCTACCGCGCTCAAATAAATTCCGCCACCCACATTTTTACTGTAGCATATGAAGGGGCATCTTTTCATAGTTTTGTTACCAAATCATTATGGATATCCTTAGTTGTTTAACCTTTTCAAGCATATTTTTGATAACTTCCCTTTCACCGATTTTGTCCTTTGTGCAAAAACAACTTGTCTTGTATACTTAAGAGTGTCACCTCGTCGATTAGAATTGACGATATGATGCAGGTCCTTTGGTACATTGCCTTAAATACATGTAGTCAGAAAATATCAGGACTTAAAAAGAAAACTCATGGGTATCTCCTTCAAAACGAAGCTCACGTCATATCAATCAACCTTCGTATATATATACTGACTCCCAAAAGAAACCATACGTGGTTGTATTCCAAACAATTTTCAATCAATATTTGAAATATGTGGATTTTTATGATAAAATTGTTTAGTAAGTCTAGTTACTTCAATATACACAATTTTTTAGCTGTTCATTCATCCAGAACGCCAATATTGATATTTTCTTGATTTGCACGAGCTATGCAGTACCACGATATCGTGGTTTAATCCTGGTGAATTAGACAACGTTTTCGATAGAAAATGATCTCACAAAACAAAAAATCACACAAATTTTCAAAATTTCTCGCCAAACAAAGTGTCACAATGAATCAAAGAACAGCGTTGTCAAGCAGTTGGAATGTTAGAAGCAGGTCTACGTCATTCTGACGTTGACGCGTAATTCAGAGAAACGCAAATCATTGTTTTGCGATTAGCTATCCGTCGCAGGATGATTCGATCATACATCGGCCTTTAAGACCGTGTATAAGCACCACTACCCAATGTGACGTCACGTCTACGTAACTTCTACGTAACTTCTAGCCGAGGTGCGGCTAGCCAACAGGGGATGCTTACTCCTACCGGGCACCTGGTCCCACCTTTAGCTTGCTAGGGGTCCGTCGATGCTCAATGTGGTGCTCTGTTGTTAGTGCTGTTGAGATTATCGTCAGGATCTTCTTTAACTCATTTGTGTCACACTTATGCCCTTTGCCGTGTGGAGCTCGTAAAAAAGTTCCCCGCGAGGGGTTTGACAGTAAGTGTTTTGAATATATTTCCCTGACATGGTCGCCATAGCACTTTCTACATAGAAATGACCTCAGACAGTGCAGTTCATGCTTTCATATGTTTTCAATTTCGTGCATGATCATCGACGGCGGGTTCGGCTAGCCAACAAGGGATGCTTACTCCTCCCGGGCACCTGGTCCCACCTCTAGCTTGCTAGGGGTCCGTCGATGCTCAATGTGGTGCTCTATTGTTAGTGCTGTTGAGATTATCGTCAGGATCTTCTTTAACTCATTCTCTACGGCTCACTCAACATTAGCGAAAACGTACCAACAATAGAGTAAATGTGAGAGGTATCGGTAGGAGACCTGCAGAAAATAGAATCAAGACTTTGCAATGGAATCGAATTTACCAAAATTGGACAAATTTGGGACTTTTATAATGCAATCTTTGCTTTTAGCAAAGGTATTGCGTAATAGTCATGTGATGAAATGAACATTTGTTTCATGAAATGTCCTGTTCATGATCTGAATTCGAATCATGCTAAAATTTATAAATATGCGTTTTTATGTAGTTTATTTATTTCAATTTATTTATATGTAACATTTCTTTTGGGAGTCAGTATACACATTAAAAAGTTTTCACTAGAAAGAAAAGTTAGAAGTTTACCTGTAACCCAATAGCCTACAAATCAGGCTGGCTTCAGGGGGTTCCCATGTATATATGTGAACCTTGTTCCAGGTATTGTTGTAATATATTTCTACTCGTCCTTCGCCAACATTGTGTTTTCTAGAATCAACCAAGCGGACAGGAAGGGTGGACAATTCTGAAAGCGATACAAAACTAAAATAAGATATTTATGCTGAAAAAAGAGACACTACGAAGTGATTCTCGGAAAATCTGCACGTGTCCAACCAGAATTACACACCCATGAACACCAAAAGTAAGACAGTCATTACTTATATTTACATTTATTCTAAATATAGGTCATTTTTATTTGCATGCACTTCGCACATTTTGCCTGTTCTAGCATCAAATGTATTTGCACGCTGCATAATGGGCGTTTAACATGGGAAATCTACTAGTAATGTAAATATTAAACAGACAACTATCTCATTACCTACGGACAAAAATAGTTCATTCTGGTTGAAGGCAATGTATCTAATTATAGAGTAACTGTCTTTTGGAATGTAATTATACTGTGATAACCTACAATGGATCCAGGAATTATGTTCCACAATGGGCGTTATTTACAATCCAGTTTTTCACGCTTAAATGACGTTGAAATACGAATAAAACTCCGTTGCTATAAGGCTCTGTACTACGTACCGTCAAAGTTCAAATAAAGCCAAGTTACTATGACGTCATAGTTCAAACAACGCCACCGCGGTTATACTCCTATAATTACAGTGTAAATTCTATACAAATGAATGGGCATATGTAAATATTCCCGAATATCTTGCGGTTAGTTTCGAAAATTAGTAACGCTCATTCTAAAAAAAAAAAACAAATTCATACAATTTTTACTCAAATTCAACAGAAAACTTTTGCATTAACGTGCTGCCTTTTGATGCACTTTCAGTCGAATTTTTTTTATTGATACCTGCATCAACAGAAAAAAATTGATTTCTCGATTATTTAGAACAATTTCCATTCTTTTAAAAACTTACCATGAAAAGTTACTCTTGTAGATTGTGTTATGTTTCTCCGGCTTAATGAAGCAACACACATGTAAAATCCAGAGTCCTTTAGTGTTGGATTTTTGATAACTAATTTAGAGACATGCTTTTTCTTCCTTATGTGGAACCTGGAGCGATCATCTAAGCAGAACAATCCTTCTGGTGTCCGTATCTGTGTGTGTCGGACAACACAGGGGGTGTTGTCCGAAACCTTCTTATACCACTGAATAATGTAAGTTTACGGACAGAATTAAAACAGGAAACATAAAATAGAAAAAAATTGAACAGATAATACAACCAACACATACGGAAGAGGGATGTTGATTAGATTATGTGCCCCTGGAAATTAAGCATCTTCTTCTTACAAGCAAACACGTCGCTTTACCTGTTCAGAAAAGGTCAGATCAGTTGATTTTAAAGAAAAAAAAATAAGCCGTTTCTGATGATTGTAAATAAATAATGTCGAGGGGTTCCAACTCTCTACCTTCTTGAAGAACATTCCAAACCAATTTACATGCACCAGACACGTGTTTCGAATATTAAATTCTCATCAGTGATGCTATAAGCGGAGCCACCAAAATTAATTTCAGTAGCGCCCTCTTTAATTTTTTGAAATTAGATTTTTATATTTACATTAAAGAAATCACATTTCAAAATATTGGACAAAGAGATGTAAATTTTATGGTAAGTGTCTTGTCGTCACAACGAAATTGTCGACGTGTGTGGTTTCTTTCTAATAACGCATCGATTCTGGCATGAATACACCATAGGTAGGGGATGAATGAATGTTCAGGAATTGGACATTTGTAATTTTGTAAATAGAACTCGTCATGCTTGTCATATATTACAGTAGTTTGGTCAGTATTCTATATGATCTTATATGTACCCGCAAAACTTGGAATATCAATTGGGAGCACGTCACCAATGATTATGCATTTGAAATTAGATGATTAATAGAAAAAAAGTGGGATCTCCAACAAGTCTCGGATTCAGCACCCACAGCTAAACACCGAGATACCCTTCTGTCTTTGTCCCAACCAACTCACACCATGGAAACATGAAACACAAAAGACCACACATGCACCAACGAGCCCAATGGGCAATCGGTGCCGACTGACTTACGACGGCCTTCTGCTACGCAATTGTGGTGTAAAATAACCTCCTCACTGTAAGATGAACATACAGGCAGCATGCGCAGGGGCAAAGAACACACAAATGGATATGTAAATGGATATACAATGTAAAACAAAGGAGGGGATCTCCAACAACATCAGGTTGCAGCATCCACAGCATAAAACATTCATAAAACACAGAAAACATACGAAATACAGTCCGTGGTCTGTGGGCTGTAGGGAGCTCATGCATGTGATCATCCGAGAATTTCGATTAACATTAAATGAGGACAGGTGTTAGGGCTGTCTTCACTATAGAGGTTTGGATAGGAGTCCTGTTGTCACAGTCAGATTGCAATTCATAAGAATGCTCTGGTACAAGCCTTAGATTGGTCCAGTACCAAGCCAAGGGTCCGTCTGGTGACAGAAAGATCATATCCACGGTATAAAAGGTGTTTGATGATATTAGCACAATTTCGATGGTAGCTCTATCTACCTTTGATCCTTTTTATTTTGTTAATTATATCACCATAAAATGCAAGTTGTGAAACATCCAAAGTGATATACTCTGTTGCTTGAATGGATCAGAATTTCAAAAGAACTTGACAATAATTTTTGTAAAATTCCAGAAAGTCTTTACTAGTTTGTGAAAGCGAAAAGTGACGTATAAGGGACATGGAACACAAATACCACATCAAAACACCAAACACAAAAGAAATAAACGAACGGAACCAATTGTCAAATTAAAGAAAAATCAAAATGAACAAACTCTACTGCCAGAGAGAAGCTGTCTAGAAAAAAGAATTACAAATGTCGTGCACAAGACATGTATGTGTCGGATAATGGATATAGCAAAGGATCGTCATCGGTTGTACTTCAAGTCCTGCTGGATATCTCGAATGCTTTCTTTCAAAATGATTCAAAGTATACATATAAAAGTAATGTGTCTTCTTGTTTCACTTCAAAGTTTCATGTATGGATTTAGTTACTAAATTTCTGAATTTAAAGATAATGAGGCAAAAATGTCACAGGTGCCCGCAGATATGGATATGATCGTTTCAACCCCACCCCCTCCCCCTTTTTTCTTTCTCAGGATCATGGCTAAATTGGCCGTGAAGTAAAGAAATGGGAAAAAGTTCCCCTTTCTTTACTTCATGGCCATTTTAGCCATGATTCAGAGAAAGGAAAGGTGGAGTTGAAACATTACATCTGCAGGTAACTGTGAAAATTTTATGTGTATAGAAATCATTTAAACAAACTGACATTTATTTCCGGAGCTTGGTCTGTCTTGATTCTACATCTCAGAATCAGTCTTTCTCCTACTTTCCCTCCATATGCATTTACCATTGGCGTTAAAATCTCTTTGTCATCGTAGTATCCATATGGATCACCTGAAATGGACTGGATACATAAGAAATTATATTGGCCCAAAGATTGTATTCCGTCTAAATAGCAACATGCAAATCTTTTACCAAAAAACATTACTCAAGATCGATTTTTCTCAAGTACTTTTTCTCTCAAGTTATCTTTATTATTCGATCAAAGGATACATATATTTTTATAATAATAAAATGTCTATGAAAACGTCGAATATACAAGAAGGCAATGATATTTTCAAATTATTTAATGTATTCTCAAACATCATAAATTCTCAAACATCATAAATTAAAAAAATTATAACGTTCTTTCAATTTGAAATGTATAATTGTTAACTTTTGAAATAACCTCCGGTTTCTCTTACCTGGGAGTCTATACGGCTTGTATCCATTTGGAAGTTGTGAATTTAGTGTTAAGATGAAACATATCCATAACCATAAAGACTGAAACATCGCTGCAGTGTCTATATGGGTCCAACTTAAAGTTGTGCCCTTTTGACACAATTACCCACAGCAGCCCATGCTCAAATAAAGGCCGGAAAAACAACACTTGTGTTACTTCATCAAAGTATATCAGTCAAAAGTTTTCGAGGGAAGTACATGTTTGAAATGATTTCAATATGGAGGTCATGGACAGTGCAATTTGCTTAATATCTTCATAGCACTTTGTATTTCAAGAGGCAAATTCACAAGTTTATGATGAAATAGTTTTCATAAATGTAGTATTTGCCACACGGCAAAACTAACCAAGGAAAGAAATTACCTTCATGTATAATAGTGATTTTGGATGTCTTTTGAAGTTTGGATGAGTGTCGTCTCACAAATCAACGGGGAAACATCCGCATTTGTTATTTCATTTTTATCAGCAGTTCTTTTGTATTGAATGATCAAAATCAGGGCATCAGTTAAAAGTATATATTGTTGATGGCGCCAGGAAAATTCACTTTGGATTTATTCAACCTGTTTGACATTAAGTACTACTGACGAGGATTAAATATCCGAAACAATTGTCTAGTACAATAAAATTGGTACTATAGAACATATATTTTAGTATGACAATCAATATATCTGTAAGTATAACTCAATAGTCCATTTTCCAGACCGTTTTTAAACGGATATCACATCATTTGGCGAATTCTTTAATATTTGATCGCACTGAATTTATGCGTTCTCATGTTTTCTATTTGACGTCTCAATGAAAATATCGCAAACTTTTGTGATGTCTGGTGCCTGTCCACCCAATAAATCTACTTCAAAATCAGCTAGTGGCTAAATGCTTCTTTCATTAGAGAGCAAGGACTGAATAAATTCGGTTTCATATGAGTATGGAAAAACATCACCAAGAGCTGAAGCACGGTTTGTTCCCATCGGAATTCCCACAATTTGATAAAAACTTTTTCTTCTCTAAAAAAATGTGATTGAGCTAAAGGTTCAACATTTACGTTTTCCTCTTGAATTTTCTACAGAAAGCTGATGAAGGCATTTTTAAGAGGCCCTGCCAATAAGCATCAAGCTTTGGGTGGAAAGTCAAAATTTTAAATATGGCTGAAATGACTTGATAATGCAGCAACATAACAAGTTAAACATTATAAATGTCAATATTGAACATTTAATCTTGAAGAAGATGTTTTAGAAGCGTTGTCATGGTAACAAGCACATAAATCAGTGAAAATGACTGAAAAATCTTTTGTGTCTTCAACAGCAGAAATATGTAAAATTCTACATACATTTTCTGAAGCATTAATTACAGTAGAAGTTTGGTTCTGATGAAATTTCATATCATAATTCATTTTCAATAACATACACGGTTGCTATGGTAACCAAAATTACGAGTATTTTAAGGTTTTCTATAATATGCAAAATTTAGTTAGTTTAAATCAGGTGTATCTAAAGTGCGCAACCACTGCCAATAGTGTTACTTATTTTTCAGTAAATACTAATGCCTAACTGTTAAAAAACTGCAATAAAATTGGGTATACAGGTAAAAGTGTTCAAACAGTTACATCTCTATTTCAGCAAATTTTAAGCAAATTTGGCCCCTCTACTTTATTTGAATATTCAAATATGAAACAAAAAACACGTCTCGGATATGATTATATTTTGTCATTTAAAACTGGCAAATAAACACTGCATGCTCATATGAATATTTACTTAACAAACCTCCTTAGCAACCATTTATTTCCATAGCAACCGGAAAAT
The DNA here is from genome assembly GCA_033119305.1 of Pinctada imbricata. NCBI lineage: Eukaryota > Metazoa > Mollusca > Bivalvia > Pterioida > Pteriidae > Pinctada > Pinctada imbricata. Next base: position 61,385,676 of record VSWD01000008.1, read on the forward strand.
AACCAGTCATCGGGCACTTATTTGACACATAAAAGGACCACTTCCAGCCTTCCTTTATCAGTGAAAGTTAAAACAAATCACAGTTGTTAATGTTGATTACAGCTAAAAAAAAAAAAATTCAAGAATTATTTTGCATGAGCTATGAATAGAGTGACATAAGCTATTTCATTGGGGGGGGGGGGGGGGGGGGGGGCATATGCTGTCGCACTCTTACGTCTTTCTGTCATTTCATGTTTCAGATATTTGTACAGGGCATTTCTTCTGCAAAGAATTGATATCTCCTAATGATTGCCGGATGTAAATCTGTTAAAGGAATTGACAGGTCACTTGTATATGGATGTCATCTAAATATTTTTATGAAGAGTTATTGTACTTGGATCGTAAAAATCTCATGAAAATAAAAGTAGTGTTTGAGCTTTTTCTTTTCAAGGGTTTGATAGATTCTACTGATATATCATACATTTTTAAACATGTAATGAAAAGAACTTTACCAAGTGAAAACCTTATCACATTCCTTCTTTCTGTTAATTAATTTGCTTATGGCAACAGAAAATGTTTTGAATTTTAGAATACATGTATATGCAAAAATATGCTATTTTATGATATGAAAATTGCGAGAGCTCAACAATCATTGATGTTGTCTAAACTATCATATTTCATAATTTATGAAAAAAAAATTGGGTAGCCAAGTCTTCAATTCAATTTAATTCATTCGGGGGGGGGGGGGGGGGGTCAAATCAAAATTTGCAATTATTTTGGTTTTTTTTCCTTGTGCAATTTAGATGTTGACAACCTTTTTTTTTTATTCAACATGTTCAAGACAACAAATTTTATAAAAAAGTAAAGGAGTTTAAGAATTATAATATTTTTAAGATAATTACTGACAATATGTGAGTTTTTATGAAGATACATATTGTGACAAAAGACAAACTTCCTTAGCAACAAAATGTATACCTTAGCAACCAACGAAAACAAGGTGAACACTAAAGTAATAAATTTCTCAAGCATATTATAAAGGTTTACCTGTATGAACAATTAATTTCCCCTTCGATAGGGGGATAGATCTCGAAATCTCGTAACTTAAATAACGTAATTTCGAAATAAAATTGCGCAACCGTGTGAATGAGGCATCAATGTTAAACATTGGCGACGTCACACTAAACTTCCCATCTATTTTCTTTCACTTCGAGCGTAAGGAGCTGTTAAGATAAGGGCTTGATTTAGCCCTGAAATCACTCGATTATTTCTCGTGCGTTGTCCTTCTATTTTAGGAAAAAATTGGTCAGGATTAAAATATCAAGTATTAGAAAATTCCTGGTAGGTATTTTATTTAGATAGATTTGGTGATAGATGTTATAATTACGGGTTGAAGAGGTAGGGTGCTGAAGAGAGAAAACGTCAAATATTGAGCGAAAATTCTCAAAAAAAATGCAGAATTTTAGATAAATTTGATGTTAGTTATGCTTCTGTAGCTTTTCAAGTCGAAATTTGATTAATGAAAAAAACTTTGAGGTTATTATATCAATATTATCGGCAAAATCCGCAATTCGGAAACTTGAAAACGGTTTTATTTTGTACTTATCAGCCACATATGTAGCTTTCAGGCGCGAAATACGCACAGTATAGAAATAGACAACTTTCTTGTTTATTTCCTTCCAAACGGTTAAATATTTGATCAGAACATACTCTGAATAGATAGTCTATGATATTAACAGGAAAAGAAGACAATTTTAATCTATTTTACCGCTCTAAGGAGTGCTTCTAAAATAGTCATCCATCCCCCCTTTTTCGTGTTTCGTCTGTAGGACATTGTTCCCCCCTCGGTTCAGAACCCCACTTGGCCAGAAAATTTCTTTATTGATATACACATTTGGTGAAAGTGGCATTCTGAACCGAGGGGGGGGGGGGGGGCAATGTTGTAGAAAACTTTTCCGTTATCCATTGATTTGTATGGGAAAAACGCTTGATTTGTCCCCAAAATCGGTCTTATTTTAGATAACTTATCTAACCACACAGAGGATTCATATCTGGACCAACTTACTTGTTATTTTTACCGAAAAGAAATCTTATTTTTTTGCATTTTGAAATATCGACTTTTCAGGGCAGATTTTACGTCTTATCTTAACAGCTCCTTTGTCATACGGACATATAACTTACACCATGTACACCGTTCTATCCAACTATATAAATTTCAATTTGAAAATTTGCCGACAAAGTAGACAAAATTCAATGTTCCGATTTCAGAAGTGAGCCGCGCGATCTGTAGGTGTTTTATACAATGCTATTTTGTCAAAAACAAAAACCACTGTCTTTGATTTCAATGCAATGATCTTCGAAATTCAATTAACGCTAAGTTAATCACTCCCCTAGTTCCTCATTTTTCTCCCTAGAAGATTTGAGCTTTTGGTTGTGTTTTCAGTTTGATAAGAGAGTCAACATTATGATATCTGTCTTACACTTACTTCAAATGAACAAGTAGTCAAGTACATCATAAAAGAACAATTATGATTACTCATAGCCCCCCTCCCCCTTCCCTTTTTGTTTTACTATATATGATTTGGAGCTGATTTACGAAAGACGCACCAAAAACATTTCCATACAACCACAAACTATCCCGATAAACCAACAAACAAGCGAACAATAACAAAAATAACCCCTCTCCGATTTTTTCGTTTTTTTATTTGGGTTATCCCCCCGAGTTAGAAGCAATCACAGATTGAAAGATGTATACCCCTGTAAATGAGTCAATATAAATCAAAAGATTAAAATTTTAATAAAAGTATTGAAACAATTACATTGTATTTAAAAAAAAGAAATATAAAAAATATAGATGTTGTCTAATTCATATTGAAAATGTATATGAAAGCAATTAAAAACCTGACTTAAACACATTGAAAAGTAATTATAAACTAGATGGCTACTGTTGCAAGCAACAGACGGATTCCTCCTTTATTAGACCTTCCTCGGAACTAAAGTGTTAAAATCCAAATAAAGAAGTTGAAAAAAAGAATAGTTGCTTTAGTACCTTATTCACTTCAGCAAATGAGTCAAAAGAGCTTATGTCTAACTTGGGACTCTTATCTATTTATCGACAAAAAAAGAAGAAAAAGACGATAAATACCTCTCAAGTTTAGGAAGGCTTTAAACTCCTTGATCTATTCTATCCATTTTGAATCCTTTTAAATTACAACCAAGAAAGAATTGCACAATGAATTAGCAATGAGAAAATTTCTATAAATAGAGAATGACAACAGCATGAAAGTACAGACAAGTAATGCTACTAAGATAAAAAAAAAAATAGAAACAGAGAACAAGAATAAAAGAGTTATCTATCTTACTATGTAAAGTTCAAATAAGAAGTACTACTTGTGTGAAGAATAAATATTTAAGAACAAAATCCTATCAATCCTACAAGAGTAAATGTTTGTTATGACCTTGAAAAATTTATTTGACCTTGAACCAAGGTCATGGATGAAAGATAAGCATTTTAGTTTATTATCATCAAGATTTCTTTTCATCTATTCAAAGCTCAATATTTTATCAACAAAAGTCTGTTGTGACCTTGAAATCGAACAAATGACCTTGGGTCAAGATCGAGGTGAAAGGACTTGATGCAAGGAATATTTGCGTCATGTTTGAACTCTCAAGGTCAAATAGTCTTTGTTCTATAGGAAAAATTTTGTTTTGACCTTGAGAATGAGAATTTGACCTTTGATCAAGGTCAAGGTGAAAGAGCGTAGCTCAATGATTGTATTTATGAAGTTTGAACTGTCAACGTCAAATAGTCTTTATTCTATAGGCAAAAGTTTGTTGTGACCTTGAGAATGATAATTTGACCTTAAAACTAGGTCATCATCAATGACTACCTATAAGTAACCTACCATCCAAGTTTCAACTCAAAATCTCAAAAACTGTAGAAATTGGCACTGTGCCAATTTAAAGTTCCATTTTCAACTCTGAATAACGCGAAAACCGTAAATATTTTATCGAGCATGTAAGCGTATAAAAGTTTGCAAATTTCCCAAAGAACAATATAAAACAAATTTTGTTCAAATCCGACGGTTAGTTAAGCAGTTATAAGAGTTTAAAGATTTGACCTTTGATGACCTCCAGCGGGGGCATATGTGAACCATTTGACATGAAAAAAAATTTCATTCAAGATCTTTATATGCTCTTTCACATGGTACTTTCCGTTTTTTCATATGATGCTGTACTTTTTTGTAAAGTGTCCGGAACGGTTTGGGGGTAAGAATAATAATAATAAGAACTAGATGGCTACTGTTGCAAGCAACAGACGGATTCCTCCTTTATTTGACCTTCCTTGGAACTGAAGTGCTAAAATCCGAATAAAGAAGATGGGAAAATGAATAGTTGCTTTTGTACCTTATTCACTTCAGCAAATGAGTCTTAAGAGCTTTAGTCTAATTTGGGACTCTCATTTATTTATCAACAAAATAGAACAAAAAAATAATAAATACCTTTCATGTTTACGAAAGCTTTATACTCCATGATCTATCAATTCTAAATCCTTTAATATTACTATCTCAAAACAGAATTGCACAATGATTTTGCAATGAGAGCATTTCTATAAATAGAAAATGACAATAGAATAAAAATACAGCCAAGTAATGCTACTAAGAAAAAAAAACAGACCAAGAGTTAAAGAGTTATGTTTCTTATACTATGTTATGTTCAAATAAGAAAGACTACTTGAGTGAAGAATAAATAGCGTAGGACAAAAACTGCTAATTGTACATGAGTAAGTTTGTTATGACCCTGAGAATGATCATTTGACCATGAATAAAGGTCACGGAAAAAAGATAAGTATTTGAGGTAATCCTTTTCAAGAATGACCTAAATCTAATCAAAGCTCAATATTTTATCAACCAAAGTATGTTGTGACCTTGAAATCGAACAAATGACCTTGGGTCAAGGTCAAAGTAAAAGGGCTAGCTGCAAGGAATATTTGTGTTAAGTTTGAACTCTTAAGGTCAAAAAGTCTTTGTTCTATAGGCAAAAGTGTGTTGTGACCTTGAGAATCAAAATTTGACCTTGGGTCAAGGTCAAGGTGAAAGAGCGTGGCTTAACGATAAAATGTATGAAGTTTGAACTCTGAAGTTCAAATAGCCTTTATTCTATAGGCAAAACTTTGTTGTGACCTTGTGAATCAAAATTTGACCTTGGGTCAAGGTCAAGGTGAAAGAGCTTGGCTTAACGATAGTATGCATGAAGTTTGAACGCTGAAGGTCAAATAGTCTTTGTTCTATAGGCAAAAGTATGTTGTGACCTTGAGGATCAAAATTTGACCTTGGGTCAAGGTCAAGGTGAAAGAGCTTGGCTAAACGATAGTATGTATGAAGTTTGAACTCTGAAGGTCAAGTAGTCTTTGTTCTATAGGCCAAAATTTGTTCTGACCTTGAGAATAAATATTTGACCTTGAAAGTAGGTCAGCATTAAATGTCTACCTCTAAGTAACCTACCATCCAAGTTTCAACTCAAAATCTCAAAAACTGTAGAAATTGGCACTGTGCCAATTTAAAGTTCCATTTTCAACTCTGAATAGCGTGAAAACCGTAAATATTTTATCGAGCATGTAAGCGTATAAAAGTTTGCAAATTTCCCAAAGAACAATATAAAACAAATTTTGTACAAATCCGACGGTTAGTTAAGGAGTTATAAGAGTTTAAAGATTTGACCTTTGATGACCTCCAGCGGGGGCATATGTGAACCATTTGACAAGAAAATAAATTTCATTCAAGATCTTCATATGCTCTTTCACATGGTACTTTCCGTTTTTTCGTATGATGCTGTACTTTTTTGTAAAGTGTCTGGAACGGTTTGGGGGTAAGAATAATAATAATAATAAGAATAATAATAAGAATAAAGAAAAGACAATACAATAACAGAAAGGATTCCGACGGAAGTCGGAATCCTTAATAACTAGATGGCTACTGTTGCAAGCAACAGACGGATTCCTCCTTTATTAGACCTTCCTCGGAACTGAAGTGTTAAAATCCGAATAAAGAAGATGAAAAAAGGAATAGTCGCTTTAGTACCTTATTCACTTCAGTAAATGAGTCAAAAGAGCTTATGTCTAATTTGGGACCCTTATTTATTTATCAACAAAATAGAAGAAAAAATAATAAATACCTTTCATGTTTACGAAAGATTTAAACTCCATGCTCTATCAATATCAAATCCTTTACCATTACTTTCTCAAAACAGAATTGCACAATGAGTTTGCAATCAGATAATTTCTATTATTAGAAAATGACAACAACATGAAAGTACAGATATGTAATGCTAATAAGAAAAAAAGAGAGAACAAGAATAAAAGAGTTATCCTTCTTATACTATGTTAAGTTCAAATAAGATGGACTACTTGTGTGAGTAATAAATAGTATAGGACAAAAAGCGTAAATTCTACAAGAGTAAATGATTGCTATGACCTTGAGAATGATTATTTGACCTCGAACTAATGTCATGGATGAACGATAAGTATTGTGATTATTCTCTTCACGATTGATCTTAATCTGAGCAAAGTTCAATATCGAATCAACCAAACTCTGTTGTGACCTTGAAACCAAACAAATGACCTTGGGGCAAGGTCATGGTGAAAGGGTTTGAGGCAAGGAATATTTGTGTAAAGGTTGAACTGCCAAGGTCAAATAGTCATTGTTCTATAGGCAAAAGTTTGTCGTGACCTTGAGAATCTGAATTTGACCTTGGGTCAAGGTCAAGGTGAAAGAGCTTGGCCCAAACATTATATGTATAAAATGAGATCTATGAAGGTCAAATAGTCTTTGTTCTATAGGCAAAAGTTTGCTGTGACCTTGAGAATGAGAATTTGACCTTGGGTCAAGGTCAAGGTGAAAGAGCTTGACTGAACAATTATGTGTATGAAGTTTGAACTCTGAAGGTCAAATAGTCATTGTTCTATAGGCAAAAATTTGTTGTGACCTTGAAAACCTGAATTTGACCTTGGGTGAAGGTCAAGGTGAAGGAGCTTGGCTTAACGATAATATGTATGAAGTTTGAACTCTGAAGGTTTTTGTTCTATAGGCAAAAGTTTGTTGTGACCTTGAGAATGAAAATTTGACCTTGAAAGTAAGTCAACATTAAATGTCTACCTATAAGCAACCTACCATTCAAGTTTCAACTCAAAATCTCAAAAACTGTAGAAATTGGCACTGTGCCAATTTAAAGTTCCATTTTCAACTCTGAATAGCGCGAAAACCGTAAATATTTTATCGAGCATGTAAGCGTAAAAAAGTTTGCAAATTTCCCAAAGAACAATATAAAACAAATTTCGTTCGAATCCGACGGTTAGTTTAGGAGTTATAAGTGTTAAAAGATTTGACCTTTGATGACCTCCAGCGGGGGCATATGTGAATTTTTTGACAAGAAAAAAAATTTCATTCAAGATTTTATAATGCTCTTTCACATGGTCCTTTTCGTTTTTTCATACGATGCTGTACTTTTATGTAAAGTGTCCGGATCGGTTTGGGGGTAAGAATAATAATAAAAATAAGAATAATAATAAGAACTAGATGGCTACTGTTGCAAGCAACAGACGGATTCCTCCTTTATTAGACCTTCCTCGGAACTGAAGTGTTAAAATCCGAATAAAGAAGATGTAAAAAAGAATAGTACCTTTAGTACCTTATTCACTTCAGCAAATGATTCAAAAGAGCTTATGTCTAACTTGGGACTCTTATTTATTTATCAACAAAATAGAAGAAAAAAAAAAGATAAATACCTTTCATGTTTACGAAAGCTTTTTAAAAACTCCATGCTCTATCAATATCAACTCCTTTACAATTACTTTCTCAAAACAGAATTGCACAATGATTTTGCAATGAGATAATTTCTATGAATAGAAAATGACAACAACAAGAAAGTACAGATATGTAATGCTACTAATAAAAAAATAGAAAGAGAACAAGAATAAAAGAGTTATCTTTCTTATACTATGTGAAGTTCAAATAAGAAGGACTATTTGTGTGAGAAATAAATAGTATAGGACAAAAAGTGTGAATTCTACAAGAGTAAATGATTGTTATGACCTTGAGAATGATAATTTGGCCTCGAACCAATGTCATTGATGAAAGATAGGTATTTTGATTATTCTTATCACGATTGATCTTAATCTGAGCAAAGTTAAATGTCGAATCAACCAAACTCTGTTGTGACCTTGAAATCGAACAAATGACCTTGGGTCAAGATCACGGTGAAAGGGTTTGAGGCAAGGAATATTTGTGTAAAGGTTGAAGTGCCAAGGTCAAACAGTCTTTGTTTAATAGACTAAAGTTTGTTGTGACCTTGGGAATGATAATTTGACCTTGGGTCAAGGTTAAGGTGAAAGAGCTGGGCCCAAGCATTATATGTATAAAATGTGAACTCTGAAGGTCAAATAGTCTTTGTTCTATAGGCAAAAGTTTCCTGTGACCTTGAGAATGAAAATTTGACCTTGGGTCAAGGTCAAGGTGAAAGAGCTTGACTGAACAATTATGTGTGTAAAGTTTGAGCTATGAAGGTCATATAGTCTTTAATCTAATTGCAAAACTTTGTAATGACCTTGAGAATCTGAATTTGACCTTGGATCAAGGTCAAGGTGAAAGAGCTTGGTTTAATGATAATATGTATGAAGTTTGAACTCTGAAGGTCAAAAGGTTTTTGTTCTATAGGCAAAAGTTTGTTGTGACCTTGAGAATAAAAATTTGACCTTGAAAGTAGGTCAACATTAAATGACTACCTATAAGTAACGTACCATCCAAGTTTCAACTCAAAATCTCAAAAACTGTAGAAATTGGCACTGTGCCAATTTAAAGTTCCATTTTTAACTCGATATAGCGCAAAAACCGTAAATATTTTGTCGAGCATGTAAGTGTAAAAAAGTTTGCAAATTTCACAAAGAACATTTTAAAACAAATTTCGTTCAAATCGTACGGTTAGTTTAGGATTTACAAGAGTTTAAAGATTTGACCTTTGGTTACCTCTAGCGGGGGCATATGTGAACTTTTCGACAACAAAATTGAGATCTTTGTATGTTCTTTCACAAGGTACTATTCATTTTATCACATGATGCGGAACTTGTTTGTAAAGTGACCGGAACGATGAGGAGGTAAGAATAATAATAAGAATAATAATAAGAAGAAAGAAAAGACAATACAATAACAGAAAGGATTCCGACGGAATAGTCGGAATCCTTAATAAAGAAAAGACAATACAATAACAGAAAGGATTCCGACGGAAGTCGGAATCCTTAATAATAAGAATAAAGAAAAGACAATACAATAACAGAAAGGATTCCGACGGAAGTCGGAATCCTTAAATAGATTTTAATACAAAAAATAGCAATCCAAGGAATGCTTGTGTCGCTTGCGAAGCGGTTTGATTATTATTCTAGAGAGTCAATCAAAATTATTGGTATCAGTAGAAAAGTCTTGTCAAATGAAATTCATTTGAAATAAAAGACCTCTTAATTACAAATTAAAAGAAAAGAGTGTCATCATCGAGGTCAAGGTCACTATGTGAAAATTGGTAACAAAAAGGTCTCATCATAAGAAATATTAAAGACCTATCACCCACCAATTAAAAGATATATACAACCTTAGAAAAGAAGGTCAAATAGCTAGGTCAAGGTCAAAAGGTAAAAAATTATATGATGTGTAGAATGGCATTGTTACAAGGAAAATACATGTGAAATATCAAAGCCCTATTACCTACCAATCAAAAGATATAGCCAATATTACTTTTCTTGAAAAGTAGATCAAATATCTAGATCAAGGTCAAAGGGTCAAATATTATGGTCTGTGTAGAAAGGTCTTGTCACAAGGAATAAACATGTGAAATACCAAAGCCCTATCACTTACCAATCAAAAATTATAGCCATTCTTAATGTTTTTGAAAAGCAGGTCAAATATGTAGGTCAAGGTCAATAGGTAAAAATTATGGTATGTGTAGGAAGGTCTTGTCACAAGGAATACACATGTGAAATATCAAAGCCCTATCACTTACCAATCAAAAGATATAGTGAATCTTATCTTTTTTTCAAAAGTAGGTCAAATATCGAGGTCAAGGTCACAATGTCAAAAATTATGGTATGTGTATAAAGGTCTTGCCACAAGGGTTGCACATGGGAAATATCAAAGTCCTAACACTTACTAATCAAAAGATATATCCATTTTTAATTTTTTTGAAAAGTAGGTCAAATATGTAGGTCAAGGTCACTAGGTCAAAAATTATGGTATGTGTAGGAAGGTCTTGTCACAAGGAATACACATGTGAAATACCAAAGCCCTATCACTTACCAATCAAAAGTTATGGGCTGTGACACCCAAAGTGTGACAGACAGACAGACGGACGGACGGACGGACGGACAGACGGACAACGGACAAAGTGATCCCTAAGTGTCGCTATGCTTCGCAGGCGACACAAAAATGACCATTGGTTCTGATCGTGTGTTGACACTAAGAAAAACTAGACTGTTAAGTATAAGGGCGAACATACTGTGTAGGAAGGAATCTAAGAGAATATACGAAGGGTTCAATGAGAACTAAGTTCCATATGATACAGTAATACATGTAGACATACAAATGTGCCAACTCCTGAATGCTTGATGAATGGTTTTGTATTAAAATTTCTGAATCTAAAAAATTGATAAATTTAACTGAATTCAATCTTTTAAAACAGTAAATAGCCCTCTTTTAGCGCTCTATGTATATTTTCACCATCTCTTCTTGTCCGCAATATGACATTTCGTATTCTCCACATTAGAGAGTTCCACACCAAATTGCATGAGTAGCGTATTTCATTAACTTATATAACGATTATGCATTAGTGTATACCCAATTTTACTTTTTAAACAAACAGTTTATTATATGGTCTTTCAGTTGATGTTCCCGAAATGCATCAACGCTGTTGTGCATTTGAAAAAATATGTTCCGAAAAGGCCTAAAATCTGTTGATTTTACGCAACATTCAGTTGCCATTGTACCCCTCAGTACAGTCCATATTCTACGAAATAACTTTCTGGTGTATCAAAATAGTCCCTTTTGATGTAAAGGAGTTGTCTTGGAATATAATTCTATTTATTATATAAATAAAGTTCTCATCTAGGGAATTATTTGAAAAAGTAGATAAAATCAGGTGTTTTATACTTTCATTGCCCGTTACCCTGGTAACGAAATGGTGTTAAGACAAACTTTATCTTTTTTTTTTCAAGTACAACCAAAGGGTAACAAAATTTAAAAGAATTAGGAAAATCTAATTTTTTGCACTTTCCATGTTTGTATAGCCCAAAGCTCAATGGTTACTGACACGGCCTCTTAATAGCTTTGATCAGCTAACGCAGCAATCGTGTATGACGTCACAATTGACGTTACAGTCAAAAGGCACGTGAAAATGTTATCTTACCCCATAGGTGTAAGACAAGCATATCTTTTCCCAGCGTTTCCATGGATATACCAGTCCACAGTGGGAGAAAGTGTTGTCCTTCACGTTTCGATGGTGCTCTGTCATTGTCTCTGTGTCATCCTTCACATTTCTATGGTGCTCTGTCATTGTCTCTGTCTGTTTGTCACCATGTCTAACACTGAACTCTTGGAGTTTGTTCATTACATAGTGTTGTTCTTCACGTTTCTATGGTGCTCTGTAATTGTCTCTGTCTGTTTGTCACCATGTCTAACACTGGACTCTTGGAGTTTGTTCATTAGATAGTGTTGACCTTCACGTTTCTATGGTGCTCTGTAATTGTCTCTGTCTGTTTGTCACCATGTCTAACACTGGACTCTTGGAGTTTGTTCATTAGATAGTGTTGACCTTCACGTTTCTATGGTGCTCTGTAATTGTCTCTGTCTGTTTGTCACCATGTCTAACACTGGACTCTTGGAGTTTGTTCATTAGATAGTGTTGACCTTCACGTTTCTATGGTGCTCTGTAATTGTCTCTGTCTGTTTGTCACAATGTCTTACACTGGACTCTTGGAGTTTGTTCAATAGATAATGTTGTCCTTCATGTTTCTATGGTGCTCTGTCATTGCCTCTGTCTGTTTGTCACCATGTCTAACACTGGACTCTTGGGGTTTGTTCATTAGATAGTGTTGTCCTTCACGTTTCTATGGCGCTCTGTAATTGTCTCTGTCTGTTTGTCACCATGTCTAATACTGGACTCTTGGAGTTTGTTCATTAGATAGTGTTGACCTTCACGTTTCTATGGTGCTCTGTCATTGTCTCTGTCTGTTTGTCACCATGTCTAACACTGAACTCTTGGAGTTTGTTCATTAGATAGTGTTGACCTTCACGTTTCTATGGTGCTCTGTCATTGTCTCTGTCTGTTTGTCACCATGTTTAACACTGGACTCTTGGAGTTTGTTCATTAGATAGTGTTGACCTTCACGTTTCTATGGTGCTCTGTAATTGTCTCTGTCTGTTTGTCACCATGTCTAACACTGGACTCTTGGAGTTTGTTCATTAGATAGTGTTGACCTTCACGTTTCTATGGTGCTTGTAATTGTCTCTGTCTGTTTGTCACCATGTCTAACACTGAACTCTTGGAGTTTGTTCATTAGATAGTGTTGTCCTTCACGTTTCTATGGTGCTCTGTCATTGTTTCTGTCTGTTTGTCACCATGTCTAACACTGGACTCTTGGAGTTTGTTCATTAGATAGTGTTGACCTTCACGTTTCTATGGTGCTCTGTAATTGTCTCCGTCTGTTTGTCACCATGTTTAACACTGGACTCTTGGAGTTTGTTCATTAGATAGTGTTGTCCTTCACATTTCTATGGTGCTGTGTTATTGTCTCCGTCTGTTTGTTACCATGTCTTACACTGGACTCTTGGAGTTTGTTCATTAGATAGTGTTGTCCTTCACGTTTCTATGATGCTCTGTAATTGTCTCTGTCTGTTTGTCACCATGTCTTACACTGGACTCTTGGAGTTTGTTCATTAGATAGTGTTGTCCTTCACGTTTCTATGGTGCTCTGTCATTGTCTCTGTCTGTTTGTCACCATGTCTAACACTGAACTCTTGGAGTTTGTTCATTAGATAGTGTTGTCCTTCACGTTTCTATGGTGCTCTGTCATTGTCTCTGTCTGTTTGTCACCATGTCTTACACTGGACTCTTGGAGTTTGTTCATTAGATAGTGTTGTCCTTCACGTTTCTATGGTGCTCTGTCATTGTCTCTGTCTGTTTGTCACCATGTCTTACACTGGACTCTTGGAGTTTGTTCATTAGATAGTGTTGTCCTTCACGTTTCTATGGTGCTCTGTCATTGTCTCTGTTTGTTTGTCACCATGTCTAACACTGGACTCTTGGAGTTTGTTCATAAGATAGTATTGACCTTCACGTTTCTATGGTGCTCTGTAATTGTCTCTGTCTGTTTGTCACCATGTCTAACACTGGATTCTTGGAGTTTGCTCATTAGATAGTGTTGACCTTCACGTTTCTATGGTGCTCTGTAATTGTCTCTGTCTGTTTGTCACCATGTCTAACACTGGACTCTTGGAGTTTGTTCATTAGATAGTGTTGTCCTTCACGTTTTTATGGTGCTCTGTCATTGTCTCTGTCTGTTTGTCACCATGTCTAACACTGGACTCTTGGAGTTTGTTCATTAGATAGTGTTGTCCTTCACATTTCTATGGTGCTGTGTTATTGTCTCCGTCTGTTTGTTACCATGTCTTACACTGGACTCTTGGAGTTTGTTCATTAGATAGTGTTGTCCTTCACGTTTCTATGATGCTCTGTAATTGTCTCTGTCTGTTTGTCACCATGTCTTACACTGGACTCTTGGAGTTTGTTCATTAGATAGTGTTGTCCTTCACGTTTCTATGATGCTCTGTCATTGTCTCCGTCTGTTTGTCACCTTGTCTTACACTGGACTCTTGGATTTAATTCATTAGATAGTGTTGTCCTTCACGTTTCTATGGTGCTCTGTCATTGTCTCTGTCTGTATGTCACCATGTCTAACACTGGACTCTTGGGGTTTGTTCATTAGATAGTGTTGACCTTCACGTTTCTATGGCGCTCTGTAATTGTCTCTGTCTGTTTGTCACCATGTCTAACACTGGACTCTTGGAGTTTGTTCATTAGATAGTGTTGACCTTCACGTTTCTATGGTGCTCTGTCATTGTCTCTGTCTGTTTGTCACCATGTTTAACACTGGACTCTTGGAGTTTGTTCATTAGATAGTGTTGACCTTCACGTTTCTATGGTGCTCTGTAATTGTATTTGTCTGTTTGTCACCATGTCTAACACTGGACTCTTGGAGTTTGTTCATTAGAAAGTGTTGACCTTCACGTTTCTATGGTGCTCTGTAATTGTCTCTGTCTGTTTGTCACCATGTCTAACACTGGACTCTTGGAGTTTGTTCATTAGATAGTGTTGACCTTCACGTTTCTATGGTGCTCTGTAATTGTCTCTGTCTGTTTGTCACCATGTCTAACACTGGACTCTTGGAGTTTGTTCATTAGATAGTGTTGTCCTTCACGTTTCTATGGTGCTCTGTCATTGTTTCTGTCTGTTTGTCACCATGTCTAACACTGGACTCTTGGAGTTTGTTCATTAGATAGTGTTGTCTTTCACATTTCTATGGTGCTCTGTAATTGTCTCTGTCTGTTTGTCACCATGTCTTACACTGGACTCTTGGAGTTTGTTCATTAGATAGTGTTGTCCTTCACGTTTCTATGATGCTCTGTCATTGTCTCCGTCTGTTTGTCACCTTGTCTTACACTGGACTCTTGGATTTAATTCATTAGATAGTGTTGTCCTTCACGTTTCTATGGTGCTCTGTCATTGTCTCTGTCTGTTTGTCACCATGTCTAATACTGGACTCTTGGAGTTTGTTCATTAGATAGTGTTGACCTTCACGTTTCTATGGTGCTCTGTCATTGTCTCTGTCTGTTTGTCACCATGTCTAACACTGAACTCTTGGAGTTTGTTCATTAGATAGTGTTGACCTTCACGTTTCTATGGTGCTCTGTAATTGTCTCTGTCTGTTTGTCACCATGTCTAACACTGGACTCTTGGAGTTTGTTCATTAGATAGTGTTGACCTTCACGTTTCTATGGTGCTCTGTAATTGTCTCTGTTTGTTTGTCACAATGTCTTACACTGGACTCTTGGAGTTTGTTCAATAGATAATGTTGTCCTTCATGTTTCTATGGTGCTCTGTCATTGCCTCTGTCTGTTTGTCACCATGTCTAACACTGGACTCTTGGGGTTTGTTCATTAGATAGTGTTGTCCTTCACGTTTCTATGGCGCTCTGTAATTGTCTCTGTCTGTTTGTCACCATGTCTAATACTGGACTCTTGGAGTTTGTTCATTAGATAGTGTTGACCTTCACGTTTCTATGGTGCTCTGTCATTGTCTCTGTCTGTTTGTCACCATGTCTAACACTGAACTCTTGGAGTTTGTTCATTAGATAGTGTTGACCTTCACGTTTCTATGGTGCTCTGTCATTGTCTCTGTCTGTTTGTCACCATGTTTAACACTGGACTCTTGGAGTTTGTTCATTAGATAGTGTTGACCTTCACGTTTCTATGGTGCTCTGTAATTGTCTCTGTCTGTTTGTCACCATGTCTAACACTGGACTCTTGGAGTTTGTTCATTAGATAGTGTTGACCTTCACGTTTCTATGGTGCTTGTAATTGTCTCTGTCTGTTTGTCACCATGTCTAACACTGAACTCTTGGAGTTTTTCATTAGATAGTGTTGTCCTTCACGTTTCTATGGTGCTCTGTCATTGTTTCTGTCTGTTTGTCACCATGTCTAACACTGGACTCTTGGAGTTTGTTCATTAGATAGTGTTGACCTTCACGTTTCTATGGTGCTCTGTAATTGTCTCCGTCTGTTTGTCACCATGTTTAACACTGGACTCTTGGAGTTTGTTCATTAGATAGTGTTGTCCTTCACATTTCTATGGTGCTGTGTTATTGTCTCCGTCTGTTTGTTACCATGTCTTACACTGGACTCTTGGAGTTTGTTCATTAGATAGTGTTGTCCTTCACGTTTCTATGATGCTCTGTAATTGTCTCTGTCTGTTTGTCACCATGTCTTACACTGGACTCTTGGAGTTTGTTCATTAGATAGTGTTGTCCTTCACGTTTCTATGGTGCTCTGTCATTGTCTCTGTCTGTTTGTCACCATGTCTAACACTGAACTCTTGGAGTTTTTTCATTAGATAGTGTTGTCCTTCACGTTTCTATGGTGCTCTGTCATTGTCTCTGTCTGTTTGTCACCATGTCTTACACTGGACTCTTGGAGTTTGTTCATTAGATAGTGTTGTCCTTCACGTTTCTATGGTGCTCTGTCATTGTCTCTGTCTGTTTGTCACCATGTCTTACACTGGACTCTTGGAGTTTGTTCATTAGATAGTGTTGTCCTTCACGTTTCTATGGTGCTCTGTCATTGTCTCTGTTTGTTTGTCACCATGTCTAACACTGGACTCTTGGAGTTTGTTCATAAGATAGTATTGACCTTCACGTTTCTATGGTGCTCTGTAATTGTCTCTGTCTGTTTGTCACCATGTCTAACACTGGATTCTTGGAGTTTGCTCATTAGATAGTGTTGACCTTCACGTTTCTATGGTGCTCTGTAATTGTCTCTGTCTGTTTGTCACCATGTCTAACACTGGACTCTTGGAGTTTGTTCATTAGATAGTGTTGTCCTTCACGTTTCTATGGTGCTCTGTCATTGTCTCTGTCTGTTTGTCACCATGTCTAACACTGGACTCTTGGAGTTTGTTCATTAGATAGTGTTGTCCTTCACATTTCTATGGTGCTGTGTTATTGTCTCCGTCTGTTTGTTACCATGTCTTACACTGGACTCTTGGAGTTTGTTCATTAGATAGTGTTGTCCTTCACGTTTCTATGATGCTCTGTAATTGTCTCTGTCTGTTTGTCACCATGTCTTACACTGGACTCTTGGAGTTTGTTCATTAGATAGTGTTGTCCTTCACGTTTCTATGGTGCTCTGTCATTGTCTCTGTCTGTTTGTCACCATGTCTAACACTGAACTCTTGGAGTTTGTTCATTAGATAGTGTTGTCCTTCACGTTTCTATGGTGCTCTGTCATTGTCTCTGTCTGTTTGTCACCATGTCTTACACTGGACTCTTGGAGTTTGTTCATTAGATAGTGTTGTCCTTCACGTTTCTATGGTGCTCTGTCATTGTCTCTGTCTGTTTGTCACCATGTCTTACACTGGACTCTTGGAGTTTGTTCATTAGATAGTGTTGTCCTTCACGTTTCTATGGTGCTCTGTCATTGTCTCTGTTTGTTTGTCACCATGTCTAACACTGGACTCTTGGAGTTTGTTCATAAGATAGTATTGACCTTCACGTTTCTATGGTGCTCTGTAATTGTCTCTGTCTGTTTGTCACCATGTCTAACACTGGATTCTTGGAGTTTGCTCATTAGATAGTGTTGACCTTCACGTTTCTATGGTGCTCTGTAATTGTCTCTGTCTGTTTGTCACCATGTCTAACACTGGACTCTTGGAGTTTGTTCATTAGATAGTGTTGTCCTTCACGTTTCTATGGTGCTCTGTCATTGTCTCTGTCTGTTTGTCACCATGTCTAACACTGGACTCTTGGAGTTTGTTCATTAGATAGTGTTGTCCTTCACATTTCTATGGTGCTGTGTTATTGTCTCCGTCTGTTTGTTACCATGTCTTACACTGGACTCTTGGAGTTTGTTCATTAGATAGTGTTGTCCTTCACGTTTCTATGATGCTCTGTAATTGTCTCTGTCTGTTTGTCACCATGTCTTACACTGGACTCTTGGAGTTTGTTCATTAGATAGTGTTGTCCTTCACGTTTCTATGATGCTCTGTCATTGTCTCCGTCTGTTTGTCACCTTGTCTTACACTGGACTCTTGGATTTAATTCATTAGATAGTGTTGTCCTTCACGTTTCTATGGTGCTCTGTCATTGTCTCTGTCTGTATGTCACCATGTCTAACACTGGACTCTTGGGGTTTGTTCATTAGATAGTGTTGACCTTCACGTTTCTATGGCGCTCTGTAATTGTCTCTGTCTGTTTGTCACCATGTCTAACACTGGACTCTTGGAGTTTGTTCATTAGATAGTGTTGACCTTCACGTTTCTATGGTGCTCTGTCATTGTCTCTGTCTGTTTGTCACCATGTTTAACACTGGACTCTTGGAGTTTGTTCATTAGATAGTGTTGACCTTCACGTTTCTATGGTGCTCTGTAATTGTCTCTGTCTGTTTGTCACCATGTCTAACACTGGACTCTTGGAGTTTGTTCATTAGAAAGTGTTGACCTTCACGTTTCTATGGTGCTCTGTAATTGTCTCTGTCTGTTTGTCACCATGTCTAACACTGGACTCTTGGAGTTTGTTCATTAGATAGTGTTGACCTTCACGTTTCTATGGTGCTCTGTAATTGTCTCTGTCTGTTTGTCACCATGTCTAACACTGGACTCTTGGAGTTTGTTCATTAGATAGTGTTGTCCTTCACGTTTCTATGGTGCTCTGTCATTGTTTCTGTCTGTTTGTCACCATGTCTAACACTGGACTCTTGGAGTTTGTTCATTAGATAGTGTTGTCTTTCACATTTCTATGGTGCTCTGTAATTGTCTCTGTCTGTTTGTCACCATGTCTTACACTGGACTCTTGGAGTTTGTTCATTAGATAGTGTTGTCCTTCACGTTTCTATGATGCTCTGTCATTGTCTCCGTCTGTTTGTCACCTTGTCTTACACTGGACTCTTGGATTTAATTCATTAGATAGTGTTGTCCTTCACGTTTCTATGGTGCTCTGTCATTGTCTTTGTCTGTTTGTCACCATGTCTAATACTGGACTCTTGGAGTTTGTTCATTAGATAGTGTTGACCTTCACGTTTCTATGGTGCTCTGTCATTGTCTCTGTCTGTTTGTCACCATGTCTAACACTGAACTCTTGGAGTTTGTTCATTAGATAGTGTTGACCTTCACGTTTCTATGGTGCTCTGTCATTGTCTCTGTCTGTTTGTCACCATGTTTAACACTGGACTCTTGGAGTTTGTTCATTAGATAGTGTTGACCTTCACGTTTCTATGGTGCTCTGTAATTGTCTCTGTCTGTTTGTCACCATGTCTAACACTGGACTCTTGGAGTTTGTTCATTAGATAGTGTTGACCTTCACGTTTCTATGGTGCTCTGTCATTGTCTCTGTCTGTTTGTCACCATGTCTAACACTGGACTCTTGGAGTTTGTTCATTAGATAGTGTTGTCCTTCACGTTTCTATGGTGCTCTGTCATTGTTTCTGTCTGTTTGTCACCATGTCTAACACTGGACTCTTGGAGTTTGTTCATTAGATAGTGTTGACCTTCACGTTTCTATGGTGCTCTGTAATTGTCTCCGTATGTTTGTCACCATGTTTAACACTGGACTCTTGGAGTTTGTTCATTAGATAGTGTTGTCCTTCACATTTCTATGGTGCTGTGTTATTGTCTCCGTCTGTTTGTTACCATGTCTTACACTGGACTCTTGGAGTTTGTTCATAAGATAGTGTTGTCCTTCACGTTTCTATGATGCTCTGTAATTGTCTCTGTCTGTTTGTCACCATGTCTTACACTGGACTCTTGGAGATTGTTCATTAGATAGTGTTGTCCTTCACGTTTCTATGGTGCTCTGTTATTGTCTCTGTTTGTTTGTCACCATGTCTAACACTGGACTCTTGGAGTTTGTTCATAAGATAGTGTTGACCTTCACGTTTCTATGGTGCTCTGTAATTGTCTCTGTCTGTTTGTCACCATGTCTAACACTGGATTCTTGGAGTTTGCTCATTAGATAGTGTTGACCTTCACGTTTCTATGGTGCTCTGTAATTGTCTCTGTCTGTTTGTCACCATGTCTTACACTGGACTCTTGGAGTTTGTTCATTAGATAGTGTTGTCCTTCACGTTTCTATGGTGCTCTGTCATTGTCTCTGTCTGTTTGTCACCATGTCTAACACTGGACTCTTGGAGTTTGTTCATTAGATAGTGTTGTCCTTCACATTTCTATGGTGCTGTGTTATTGTCTCCGTCTGTTTGTTACCATGTCTTACACTGGACTCTTGGAGTTTGTTCATTAGATAGTGTTGTCCTTCACGTTTCTATGATGCTCTGTAATTGTCTCTGTCTGTTTGTCACCATGTCTAACACTGGACTCTTGGAGTTTGTTCATTAGATAGTGTTGTCCTTCACGTTTCTATGATGCTCTGTCATTGTCTCCGTCTGTTTGTCACCTTGTCTTACACTGGACTCTTGGATTTAATTCATTAGATAGTGTTGTCCTTCACGTTTCTATGGTGCTCTGTCATTGTCTCTGTCTGTTTGTCACCATGTCTAACACTGGACTCTTGGGGTTTGTTCATTAGATAGTGTTGACCTTCACGTTTCTATGGCGCTCTGTAATTGTCTCTGTCTGTTTGTCACCATGTCTAACACTGGACTCTTGGAGTTTGTTCATTAGATAGTGTTGACCTTCACGTTTTTATGGTGCTCTGTCATTGTCTCTGTCTGTTTGTCACCATGTCTAACACTGAACTCTTGGAGTTTGTTCATTAGATAGTGTTGACCTTCACGTTTCTATGGTGCTCTGTAATTGTCTCTGTCTGTTTGTCACCATGTCTAACACTGGACTCTTGGAGTTTGTTCATTAGATAGTGTTGACTTTCACGTTTCTATGGTGCTCTGTAATTGTCTCTGTCTGTTTGTCACCATGTCTAACACTGGACTCTTGGAGTTTGTTCATTAGATAGTGTTGACCTTCACGTTTCTATGGTGCTCTGTAATTGTCTCTGTCTGTTTGTCACCATGTCTAACACTGGACTCTTGGAGTTTGTTCATTAGATAGTGTTGTCCTTCACGTTTCTATGGTGCTCTGTCATTGTTTCTGTCTGTTTGTCACCATGTCTAACACTGGACTCTTGGAGTTTGTTCATTAGATAGTGTTGACCTTCACGTTTCTATGGTGCTCTGTGATTGTCTCCGTCTGTTTGTCACCATGTTTAACACTGGACTCTTGGAGTTTGTTCATTAGATAGTGTTGTCCTTCACATTTCTATGGTGCTGTGTTATTGTCTCCGTCTGTTTGTTACCATGTCTTACACTGGACTCTTGGAGTTTGTTCATTAGATAGTGTTGTCCTTCACGTTTCTATGGTGCTCTGTAATTGTCTCTGTCTGTTTGTCACCATGTCTTACACTGGACTCTTGGAGTTTGTTCATTAGATAGTGTTGTCCTTCACGTTTCTATGATGCTCTGTCATTGTCTCCGTCTGTTTGTCACCTTGTCTTACACTGGACTCTGGGATTTAATTCATTAGAAAGTGTTGTCCTTCACGTTTCTATGGTGCTCTGTCATTGTCTCTGTCTGTTTGTCACCATGTCTAACACTGAACTCTTGGAGTTTGTTCATTAGATAGTGTTGTTCTTCACGTTTCTATGGTGCTCTGTCATTGTCTCTGTCAGTTTGTCACCATGTCTCACACTGGACTCTTGGAGTTTGTTCATTAGATAGTGTTGTCCTTCACGTTTCTATGATGCTCTGTCATTGTCTCCGTCTGTTTGTCACCTTGTCTTACACTGGACTCTTGGATTTAATTCATTAGATAGTGTTGTCCTTCACGTTTCTATGGTGCTCTTTCATTGTCTCTGTTTGTTTGTCACCATATGTAACACTGGACTCTTGGAGTTTGTTCATAAGATAGTGTTGACCTTCACGTTTCTATGGTGCTCTGTAATTGTCTCTGTCTGTTTGTCACCATGTCTAACACTGGACTCTTGGAGTTTGTTCATTAGATAGTGTTGTCCTTCACATTTCTATGGTGCTGTGTTATTGTCTCCGTCTGTTTGTTACCATGTCTTACACTGGACTCTTGGAGTTTGTTCATTAGATAGTGTTGTCCTTCACGTTTCTATGATGCTCTGTTATTGTCTCTGTCTGTTTGTCACCATGTCTTACACTGGACTCTTGGAGTTTGTTCATAAGATAGTGTTGTCCTTCACGTTTCTATGATGCTCTGTAATTGTCTCTGTCTGTTTGTCGCCATGTCTAAAACTGGACTCTTGGAGTTTGTTCATTAGATAGTGTTGTCCTTCACGTTTCTATGGTGCTCTGTCATTGTCTCTGTCTGTTTGTCACCATGTCTTACACTGGACTCCTGGAGTTTGCTCATTAGATAGTGTTGTCCTTCACGTTTCTATGATGCTCTGTAATTGTCTCTGTCTGTTTGTCACCATGTCTTACACTAGACTCTTGGAGTTTGTTCATTAGATAGTGTTGTCCTTCACGTTTCTATGATGCTCTGTCATTGTCTCCGTCTGTTTGTCACCATGTCTAACACTGGACTCTTGGAGTTTGTTCATTAGATAGTGTTGTCCTTCACGTTTCTATGGTGCTCTGTCATTGTCTCTGTCTGTTTGTCACCATGTCTAACACTGGACTCTTGGAGTTTGTTCATAAGATAGTGTTGTCCTTCACGTTTCTATGGTGCTCTGTTATTGTCTCTGTCTGTTTGTCACCATGTCTAACACTGGACTCTTGGAGTTTGTTCATAAGATAGTGTTGTCCTTCACGTTTCTATGATGCTCTGTTATTGTCTCTGTCTGTTTGTCACCATGTCTAACACTGGACTCTTGGAGTTTGTTCATTAGATAGTGTTGTCCTTCACGTTTCTATGATGCTCTGTAATTGTCTCTGTCTGTTTGTCACCATGTCTAACACTGGAGTCTTGGAGTTTGCTCATTAGATAGTGTTGTCCTTCACGTTTCTATGGTGCTGTGTTATTGTCTCCGTCTGTTTGTCACCTTGTCTTACACTGGACTCTTGGAGTTTGTTCATTAGATAGTGTTGTCCTTCACGTTTCTATGGTGCTCTGTTATTGTCTCTGTCTGTTTGTCACCATGTCTAACACTGGACTCTTGGAGTTTGTTCATTAGACAGTTTTGTCCTTCACGTTTCTATGGCGCTCTGTAATTGTCTCTGTCTGTTTGTCACCATGTCTTACACTGGACTCTTGGATTTAATTCATTAGATAGTGTTGTCCTTCATGTTTCTATGGTGCTCTGTCATTGTCTCTGTCTGTTTGTCACCATGTCTAACACTGGACTCTTGGAGTTTGTTCATAAGATAGTGTTGTCCTTCACGTTTCTATGGTGCTCTGTTATTGTCTCTGTCTGTTTGTCACCATGTCTAACACTGGACTCTTGGAGTTTGTTCATTAGATAGTGTTGTCCTTCACGTTTCTATGATGCTCTGTCATTGTCTCCGTCTGTTTGTCACCTTGTCTTACACTGGACTCTTGGATTTAATTCATTGGATAGTGTTGTCCTTCACGTTTCTATGGTGCTCTGTCATTGTCTCTGTTTGTTTGTCACCATGTCTAACACTGGACTCTTGGAGTTTGTTCATAAGATAGTGTTGACCTTCACGTTTCTATGGTGCTCTGTCATTGTCTCTGTCTGTTTGTCACCATGTCTAACACTGGACTCTTGGAGTTTGTTCATTAGATAGTGTTGTCCTTCACGTTTCTATGGTGCTCTGTTATTGTCTCTGTCTGTTTGTCACCATGTCTAACACTGGACTCTTGGAGTTTGTTCATAAGATAGTGTTGTCTTTCACGTTTCTATGGTGCTCTGTTATTGTCTCTGTCTGTTTGTCACCATGTCTAACACTGGACTCTTGGAGTTTGTTCATTAGATAGTGTTGTCCTTCACGTTTCTATGATGCTCTGTAATTGTCTCTGTCTGTTTGTCACCATGTCTAACACTGGACTCTTGGAGTTTGCTCATTAGATAATGTTGTCCTTCACGTTTCTATGGTGCTGTGTTATTGTCTCCGTCTGTTTGTCACCTTGTCTTACACTGGACTCTTGGAGTTTGTTCATTAGATAGTGTTGTCCTTCACGTTTCTATGGTGCTCTGTTATTGTCTCTGTCTGTTTGTCACCATGTCTAACACTGGACTCTTGGAGTTTGTTCATTAGATTGTTTTGTCCTTCACGTTTCTATGGTGCTCTGTAATTGTCTCTGTCTGTTTGTCACCATGTCTTACACTGGACTCTTGGATTTAATTCATTAGATAGTGTTGTCCTTCACGTTTCTATGGTGCTCTGTCATTGTCTCTGTCTGTTTGTCACCATGTCTAACACTGGACTCTTGGAGTTTGTTCATAAGATAGTGTTGTCCTTCACGTTTCTATGGTGCTCTGTTATTGTCTCTGTCTGTTTGTCACCATGTCTAACACTGGACTCTTGGAGTTTGTTCATTAGATAGTGTTGTCCTTCACGTTTCTATGATGCTCTGTCATTGTCTCTGTCTGTTTGTCACCATGTCTTACACTGGACTCTTGGAGTTTGTTCATTAGATAGTGTTGTCCTTCACGTTTCTATGGTGCTCTGTCATTGTCTCCGTCTGTTTGTCACCTTGTCTTACACTGGACTCTTGGAGTTTGTTCATTAGATAGTGTTGTCCTTCACGTTTCTATGGTGCTCTGTCATTGTCTCTGTCTGTTTGTCACCATGTCTTACACTGGACTCTTGGAGTTTGTTCATTAGATAGTGTTGTCCTTCACGTTTCTAAGATGCTCTGTCATTGTCTCCGTCTGTTTGTCACCTTGTCTTACACTGGACTCTTGGATTTATTTCATTAGATAGTGTTGTCCTTCACGTTTCTATGGTGCTCTGTCATTGTCTCTGTTTGTTTGTCACCATGTCTAACACTGGACTCTTGGAGTTTGTTCATAAGATAGTGTTGACCTTCACGTTTCTATGGTGCTCTGTCATTGTCTCTGTCTGTTTGTCACCATGTCTAACACTGGACTCTTGGAGTTTGTTCATTAGATAGTGTTGTCCTTCACGTTTCTATGGTGCTCTGTTATTGTCTCTGTCTGTTTGTCACCATGTCTAACACTGGACTCTTGGAGTTTGTTCATAAGATAGTGTTGTCCTTCACGTTTCTATGGTGCTCTGTTATTGTCTCTGTCTGTTTGTCACCATGTCTAACACTGGACTCTTGGAGTTTGTTCATTAGATAGTGTTGTCCTTCACGTTTCTATGATGCTCTGTAATTGTCTCTGTCTGTTTGTCACCATGTCTAACACTGGACTCTTGGAGTTTGCTCATTAGATAGTGTTGTCCTTCACGTTTCTATGGTGCTGTGTTATTGTCTCCGTCTGTTTGTCACCTTGTCTTACACTGGACTCTTGGAGTTTGTTCATTAGATAGTGTTGTCCTTCACGTTTCTATGGTGCTCTGTAATTGTCTCTGTCTGTTTGTCACCATGTCTTACACTGGACTCTTGGATTTAATTCATTAGATAGTGTTGTCCTTCACGTTTCTATGGTGCTCTGTCATTGTCTCTGTCTGTTTGTCACCATGTCAAACACTGGACTCTTGGAGTTTGTTCATAAGATAGTGTTGTCCTTCACGTTTCTATGGTGCTCTGTTATTGTCTCTGTCTGTTTGTCACCATGTCTAACACTGGACTCTTGGAGTTTGTTCATTAGATAGTGTTGTCCTTCACGTTTCTATGATGCTCTGTCATTGTCTCTGTCTGTTTGTCACCATGTCTTACACTGGACTCTTGGAGTTTGTTCATTAGATAGTGTTGTCCTTCACGTTTCTATGGTGCTCTGTCATTGTCTCCGTCTGTTTGTCACCTTGTCTTACACTGGACTCTTGGAGTTTGTTCATTAGATAGTGTTGTCCTTCACGTTTCTATGGTGCTCTGTCATTGTCTTTGTGTGTTTGTCACCATGTCTTACACTGGACTCTTGGAGTTTGTTCATTAGATAGTGTTGTCCTTCACGTTTCTATGATGCTCTGTCATTGTCTCCGTCTGTTTGTCACCTTGTCTTATTCTGGACTCTTGGATTTAATTCATTAGATAGTGTTGTCCTTCACGTTTCTATGGTGCTCTGTCATTGTCTCTGTTTGTTTGTCACCATGTCTAACACTGGACTCTTGGAGTTTGTTCATAAGATAGTGTTGACCTTCACGTTTCTATGGTGCTCTGTAATTGTCTCTGTCTGTTTGTCACCATGTCTAACACTGGATTCTTGGAGTTTGCTCATTAGATAGTGTTGACCTTCACGTTTCTATGGTGCTCTGTAATTGTCTCTGTCTGTTTGTCACCATGTCTAACACTGGACTCTTGGAGTTTGTTCATTAGATAGTGTTGTTCTTCACGTTTCTATGGTGCTCTGTCATTGTCTCTGTCTGTTTGTCACCATGTCTTACACTGGACTCTTGGAGTTTGTTCATTAGATAGTGTTGTCCTTCACGTTTCTATGATGCTCTGTCATTGTCTCCGTCTGTTTGTCACCTTGTCTTACACTGGACTCTTGGATTTAATTCATTAGATAGTGTTGTCCTTCACGTTTCTATGGTGCTCTGTCATTGTCTCTGTCTGTTTGTCACCATGTCTAACACTGGACTCTTGGAGTTTGTTCATAAGATAGTGTTGACCTTCACGTTTCTATGGTGCTCCTATGGTGCTCTGTAATTGTCTCTGTCTGTTTGTCACCATGTCTAACACTGGACTCTTGGAGTTTGTTCATTAGATAGTGTTGTCCTTCACGTTTCTATGGTGCTCTGTCATTGTCTCTGTCTGTTTGTCACCATGTCTAACACTGGACTCTTGGAGTTTGTTCATTAGATAGTGTTGTCCTTCACATTTCTATGATGCTGTGTTATTGTCTCCGTCTGTTTGTTACCATGTCTTACACTGGACTCTTGGAGTTTGTTCATTAGATAGTGTTGTCCTTCACGTTTCTATGATGCTCTGTAATTGTCTCTGTCTGTTTGTCACCATGTCTTACACTGGACTCTTGGAGTTTGTTCATTAGATAGTGTTGTCCTTCACGTTTCTATGATGCTCTGTCATTGTCTCCGTCTGTTTGTCACCCTTGTCTTACACTGGACTCTTGGAGTTTAATTCATTAGATAGTGTTGTCCTTCACGTTTCTATGGTGCTCTGTCATTGTCTCTGTCTGTTTGTCACCATGTCTAACACTGGACTCTTGGAGTTTGTTCATAAGATAGTGTTGTCCTTCACGTTTCTATGATGCTCTGTAATTGTCTCTGTCTGTTTTTCGCCATGTCTAAAACTGGACTCTTGGAGTTTGCTCATTAGATAGTGTTGACCTTCACGTTTCTATGGTGCTCTGTAATTGTCTCTGTCTGTTTGTCACCATGTCTAACACTGGACTCTTGGAGTTTGTTCATTAGATAGTGTTGTCCTTCACGTTTCTATGGTGCTCTGTCATTGTCTCTGTCTGTTTGTCACCATGTCTTACACTGGACTCTTGGAGTTTGTTCATAAGATAGTGTTGTCCTTCACGTTTCTATGGTGCTCTGTTATTGTCTCTGTCTGTTTGTCACCATGTCTAACACTGGACTCTTGGAGTTTGAACATTAGATAGTGTTGTCCTTCACGTTTCTATGATGCTCTGTAATTGTCTCTGTCTGTTTGTCACCATGTCTTACACTGGACTCTTGGAGTTTGCTCATTAGATACAGTTGTCCTTCACGTTTCTATGGTGCTGTGTTATTGTCTCCGTTTGTTTGTCACCTTGTCTTACACTGGACTCTTGGAGTTTGTTCATTAGATAGTGTTGTCCTTCACGTTTCTATGGTGCTCTGTTATTGTCTCTGTCTGTTTGTCACCATGTCTAACACTGGACTCTTGGAGTTTGTTCATTAGATAGTGTTGTCCTTCACGTTTCTATGGTGCTCTGTAATTGTCTCTGTCTGTTTGTCACCATGTCTTACACTGGACTCTTGGATTTAATTCATTAGATAGTGTTGTCCTTCACGTTTCTATGGTGCTCTGTCATTGTCTCTGTCTGTTTGTCACCATGTCTAACACTGGACTCTTGGAGTTTGTTCATAAGATAGTGTTGTCCTTCACGTTTCTATGGTGCTCTGTTATTGTCTCTGTCTGTTTGTCACCATGTCTAACACTGGACTCTTGGAGTTTGTTCATTAGATAGTGTTGTCCTTCACGTTTCTATGATGCTCTGTCATTGTCTCTGTCTGTTTGTCACCATGTCTTACACTGGACTCTTGGAGTTTGTTCATTAGATAGTGTTGTTCTTCACGTTTCTATGGTGCTCTGTCATTGTCTCTGTCTGTTTGTCACCATGTCTTACACTGGACTCTTGGAGTTTGTTCATTAGATAGTGTTGTCCTTCACGTTTCTATGATGCTCTGTCATTGTCTCCGTCTGTTTGTCACCTTGTCTTACACTGGACTCTTGGATTTAATTCATTAGATAGTGTTGTCCTTCACGTTTCTATGGTGCTCTGTCATTGTCTCTGTCTGTTTGTCACCATGTCTAACACTGGACTCTTGGAGTTTGTTCATAAGATAGTGTTGACCTTCACGTTTCTATGGTGCTCCTATGGTGCTCTGTAATTGTCTCTGTCTGTTTGTCACCATGTCTAACACTGGACTCTTGGAGTTTGTTCATTAGATAGTGTTGTCCTTCACGTTTCTATGGTGCTCTGTCATTGTCTCTGTCTGTTTGTCACCATGTCTAACACTGGACTCTTGGAGTTTGTTCATTAGATAGTGTTGTCCTTCACGTTTCTATGATGCTCTGTCATTGTCTCTGTCTGTTTGTCACCATGTCTTACACTGGACTCTTGGAGTTTGTTCATTAGATAGTGTTGTCCTTCACGTTTCTATGGTGCTCTGTCATTGTCTCCGTCTGTTTGTCACCTTGTCTTACACTGGACTCTTGGAGTTTGTTCATTAGATAGTGTTGTCCTTCACGTTTCTTTGGTGCTCTGTCATTGTCTCTGTCTGTTTGTCACCATGTCTAACACTGGACTCTTGGAGTTTGTTCATTAGATAGTGTTGTCCTTCACGTTTCTATGGTGCTCTGTCATTGTCTCTGTCTGTTTGTCACCATGTCTAACACTGGACTCTTGGAGTTTGTTCATTAGATAGTGTTGTTCTTCACGTTTCTATGGTGCTCTGTAATTGTCTCTGTGTTGTCCTACACGTTTCTATGATGTTTTGTCATTGTCTCTGTCTGTTTGTCACAATGTCTTACACTGGACTCTTGGAGTTTGTTCATTAGATAGTGTTGACCTTCACGTTTCTATGGTGCTCTGTAATTGTCTCTGTGTTGTCCTTCACGTTTCTATGGTGCTATGTAATTGTCTCTGTCTGTTTGTCACCATGTCTTACACAGGACTCTGTGGAGATTGTTCATTAGATAGTGTTGTCCTTCACGTTTCTATGGTGCTCTGTAATTGTCTCTGTCTGTTTTTGTCTTCTCGTGAGAATGCGTTCCGCTGTTTTCACCATTGTGGATCTCCTCCCTATCTGTTATGTTCTGATATACAACTTTCAAGAATTTTAAAAATGCCTGTCGATTATGAATTTTTAATTCTGACTTTGGGTCTCATGTTTGAGTTTGATGAACTGATCTACTACTTCCTAGCAACACTCGTCCATTAAGCCGCACAGTAAGGGACGACACCATTAATATCAAATTCGGAGCCTTAAAATATCTTCTCATCATGTCATTCTGAATGTTCATCTCGATTGGCTGATCATGAACTCGCTTCAGCAAGCAGTCTGAGTAAGGACTATTTCCGTAGTTTTTGTGTTACATAGGGTTCCTTCGTTTTACGATGTAACCTATCAGTGAGTGAACGATGAGATATTACAACTGTGCATCTCTGAAGATCTCTATGTTTCTAGCTAAACGGAAGGTGTGCACACGTCATCCGGATAACAGTACCATCTGCTTCTTATTGAGAGGGTTGCTCTTAAAAGTTAAATAAATTTCGAATATCTATTAATTTAAGCGGTTATTTGGTTGCTATTTTTTCATCTAAACTTTTATTCAGTGGTGCCATCTACGATGAATTTCGGTTTCTGCATGTACAATGTGCATTATTAACATCCTTTTTGTTTTGTCTTTCATGTTTCCCTTTTGATTTTTCTTGTTTGTTGGTAGGTATCGTATGATTGCCCTCGCTGACTCTGTCTGTTGTCGTGGTAGTTCTTCAATGAATGTTGACAGTTAAAGTCTGTATTTTATTTCTTAATGATGTTGTTCAAATGTTAATTCTTTAAACAATTCTTTTGTTTTTCTGATTTCGTTATTCATGCATTTTGCTGTTTTTGTAATTCTGCTGTCTTCGCAATACTCAAACTTTAATTTGAGCCATAAGTAGTTATATGAATTAATTGATTTGCATTATGTAATATGTATGGCACGTAGACGCCATAACTATGTTTACGACCATGCTAACTGGACAAATAATGATGTTCATTCCATGACAATTTCAAAGTTCAGTAAGCGACGCGTTGTCTTTTTATTTGTCAAAATCGAACAAGCGCCATCAGTTTAGGGATATCCATAAATAACGACAATGCACTTGAATTTGCGGTTGTCATTTTGTAATCGTCTGAATAGTTCGTTGTTTCTAGTATCTGCATGAACAGATCTTAATGGCAAATCTACTTACACTTTAAGACCAGATTGCAATCGTTGTATGCATTGGCTGATGTTTTAAGTAAAATTAATGTCGCCATTTAAAATTTGAATTCGAACGTATAGTTTTATTCATAATTCAAATTACACAGAAACAATGCATATACGAAAAAATAAATGTTGAAATTTAGCAGGAGTAATGCAATCTGCGAAAAAAATTGTATTCCCTTGTAAAAAAAAATAAGACATAATTGTCTATCACGAAAAATACGACATATCACGTTTTATTAATTAATTTTGAATATAGCATTGATAGGTATCTCAGTCTCGATTATAAAATACACTTTACAGCCGCAGTAAGAGGAAGGGCATTGAAGCATTCCTTATCGTAAGAGTTCCACCCTGAATGAAAGCATTGATACATGTTATCTGCTCCGCGTCCACAGTACATTGTACCTATCATCTTCTCACCACTGTATCTTACATACCGTGTGGCCCGGATATACTTGGCACTTCCATCACTGTAAACAAAACAAAAAATAACCCAACTGCCATCAGTCCAGGATTAACTTGATTTTATTTTACAAGATTCATGGTACCATATTCATCATCCAATTATATTTGATTATAGCACAGACTTATGTTTGTGAGATAAAGGGATTTAAAACAGTTCTATCGTTCTAAACTATGTGAGGCCTTGTTCTTCCTTTCAAGCAATATTTTGTACTTTTTGGTGATACCCTCTAACGCTCATCCTCTAAGTACTTTGCTCTCCTTTCGAAATTTTAGATAGCATGGATACCTTTATTTCATGCATTTCAAGACTAAAATGTGCTTTCATGTCATAGTCATTAATAACAAAATACCGGTAGGTAGAATCAAATGCAGGTTGAAATTGAACCGGAACGGCAAAGATAAAACTCACTTCCTTTCTTTATCGGAATATGGTATTTTAGTATTACCTGTAGCCCAAAGATTTGCAGACTGCCCTAGCATGGATGTCGTCCCACAGTGTAGCGCATATCTTATAATCTTCTCCATCTTTGGTCAACTTGATCTCTCCCTCGTGAGTCTTATTTAATGTCTGCTTCACTTCAAATGCTGAAATGTTATAATTAGAAAAAAAAATCAAAATTATAAACAATCTGACATTATCTGCTCTGTTTGTAATCGACGATGCAAGGGAAGAAACAGGAGAATACCCATTGAGTGAACATATATACGGTATCTCTTTCCCAACGAATGTCTTTGTTGAGAGAAATACGTATATTTTCATTGTTTAATTTTCATTACCATTTTTTTAACCACATTATCTGACTGACTGAGAAAAAATCAAATCAAAATCCTTTTATAAGATCAGAAAAAATTATAATCAACGAGCATGCAAAACCATTGAAAACTGCAAAACCATTAACGATGCAAAACAAAACAAGCATGCAAAACGCACAATCGCTCACAAAACATAAACAATATATGTTTTGCGTAGAGCTATAATGAAGGTTCTCCTACTTGCTAGCTAACAACTTGAACAAGTCAACAACCCTCACACAGCATTACAAAAATAGCCAGTATCCGAATTCGGTAATTTTGCATGATTTAAAACCCTACTGCTTGCGGACCTATTTTTTATTCATACGATTTTGCTCTCGGCAGGAGAAATCACCTCGCATCTCAATTCAATTTTACTTTCAGACACAAAGATCAATAATCCGAAGTTTAAGGATCATCTACATGAAATCTATCCTCATGAACTACTGTCATGTTCAATGATTCCAGAGCATCCTGTCTTGGCGATTTATTCTGTCGTCTGAAGATTTTTCATATTAACTATTGTTTCCGAGAATTGACCTCCTTTAGCCGTAACTGGAAATAAATTTTAACTTACCCTATCAGCTGAGCACTGCCTTCAAACCACAATATGAAAAATAAGATGTCTAGGAGAAATTCCCATGTCAATTTCAAGCCGCCACCATATTGTTCGTAAACAGTGACGTCAAAGTGTCCGACGTAAAGCATTTCAGTGATTTTACTATAGAAAATCCCCGTAAACATTTTATTTTCCGTCCAAATTCTAACTTAATTGACGTACAGTCAAAACAATGGTATTACTAAATTTTGGATTCTGATTTCGGGTTTTGTGTTTGACTTAAAGATGATGTACGAGTAGTAATCTATACAGCTTCCGACAGAAAAAAAACCGTATGTTTCGGAGGAAGATTGTCACCCTCAGGTAGTAAAAAATAATAACGTACGTCTATAGTCTCCATAACAACGGATTCCGGTTGGACGTCCATATAAGGGCCAGTACGTTGTCCATTGAAGTCCTTCACATTGTGCGAGACTATCCTCTTTACCCGTACATTCTGTGTAGCCGGACAATGACTCCGAAACGTCACAATAACCTTCTAAACATATGTAGCTCTTGTACATTTCGCCACCAGACCTTCAATTATTTACTTCATGTTTATGCATATTGAAAATATGTTTATTTGTGGTTACAAAAAGAAACAAATTTTGACATTTACACATTGCTTTAGAATATAATGAATCGTTGTAAAAGTCGGTTTAGTTTGTTCTAGACACAAGTCTTCTACAGCATACTGCAATATTCTATTGTTCATATTTGAGGTTTCTGAATGTATTCTTTTGTTGAAATTCACAAAATACCCATACATTCTACAGAGGTCGGACGGTGAGTATCATAGTTTTTTTTTGGGGGGGGGGTTGTTTTGTTGTTTTTTTTTTCTGTTTTTTTTTTCCTTTACTTGTGGAACATTGCTTTCTGCATTTTAACATGTCACCTCACAATATGGGGGCTTCTTGTTTTTCTTTTAGCAAATTGAGACCACTATGAACCCGAATTAGAAAAAAGTTGTGCGTTTGTATTCCGTATATCTAAAGCCTTTACTGTGTAAGGAGCAAGTAGTCGTCCACAGTCTGCTCTAGCTACATTGATGTGTTGTCGTCTACAGTCTGCTCTAGCTACATTGATGTGTAGCAGACTAGCTACATTGATGTGTTGTCGTCCACAGTCTGCTCTAGCTACATTGATGTGTTGTCGTCTACAGTCTGCTCTAGCTACATTGATGTGTTGTCGTCCACAGTCTGCTCTAGCTACATTGATGTGTTGTCGTCCACAGTCTGCTCTAGCTACATTGATGTGTTGTCGTCTACAGTCTGCTCTAGCTACATTGATGTGTTGTCGTCCACAGTCTGCTCTAGCTACATTGATGTGTTGTCGTCCACAGTCTGCTCTAGCTACATTGATGTGTTGTCGTCTACAGTCTGCTCTAGCTACATTGATGTGTTGTCGTCTACAGTATGCTCTAGCTACATTGATGTGTTGTCTTTTTTCGTGTCATATGTCAATATAACTTTCTGCTCTTGTCTATTGATTGTTATCTTCAAAGTGTCGGTATGTGTTTTTTTCTATCAACGTGTTATTATCTTGCATGGAGTATTTAGTATTTAGTATGCCCATTCATTGTTATTTGAGTAAAAATTTTGTAGATATATGTTTTACGTATCTTGAAAATATATACGAAAGTAAACATTTCTTCTGTAAAAGTCGCAAATAAACAAAACAAAATTTCAATTATGCTGGATCTGTCATCTTATTTTGATATCACAGGACATTTCAATGTCAAACGTATTCATTTCAGAAGAAATAGATTTGCAGCATTGACCAGACATGCACGCTTCGGTTACCCAACCCTCGTCAGTGATCCGTAATCTAAACAATGAAATTTTGCCGCAGAGTGTGAAAGTTATTATATCCAAAGTAGCTGATCGAACTTGGATGTCAAAAAATGTCCCAAAAGACGTTGTAGGATGGGTGGAATATAATGATTCAGGACTCACGTTTTAGAAATTTCAAGAAATTTTGATAACACAAATTTTAGAATGCGTTCAAGATACGATCAACCGAAGTTGAAAACTTTCATACTCTTTTGGCCATATTATATTGTTTAGCTAGAGGATCACTGACGAGGATTAAGTACCCGAAACTTGTATATCTGGTCCACGCTGCAAATTTATCTGTACATAAATGATGTTATTGAATAACATTTGAACCTCTTGGTGAGTGTCACTGCTGGTGGACCAGTTTTGGTTGATATGGGGAACTCGTCATACACTATGATGTCCCTCTCTCCAGAATGGTGGATGATACTCTGTCACAGACCATTTGAACCATCAAACCAAAGATTGTACTCTATGTCTTCCGAAATGGAAGTAACCGGACGTGACAGTTCTACTGAATTCAAGCGACGGGTGTTGCATGCAAGCAGGAGATGCTTACTCTTCCTGGGCACCTGGTCTCACACCCATATCGGGAGTTCGCTTCTTTTCAGGTTTTTATTTTTGCTTTGGTTCCTGTTTTATCCTGATTTTGTATGCCTTCGGTTTCTGATTTTCTGAATTATCGATTTTGTGCTGTATACAGGGATATGGTTATATTCATATTTGTCATTTGGATGATTGTTTCTTCAACGCATTCTAAAATTTCTGTTATCAATATTTCTTGAAATTTCTAACACTTTGGTACTGTAGCAACACATCCTACCGATCCTGCTAAGTCTTTCGGTGCGTGTTTGGAAAATAAAACTTTCATACTCTTTAGGCCATATTACATTGTTTAGATTGAGGATCATTGACGAGGGTTAAGTACCCGAAACTTGTATATCTCGTTCATGCTGCAAGTGTATCTGTTCTTAAAACAAAGGAGGGGATCTCCAACATCACCTGGTTAAAGCACCCACAGCAAAACCCCAAAACACCAAATGCAAAAACATAGAGCTGACAAGCACAGAAAGAGACGCAAAAGGGACAAGGAACGTCAACGCACAACACAGAAATATCAAACACCAAGAACTACACATAAACCAACGAGACCAATTTGCAATAGACTTAGGACGGCCATCTGCCACGGATATAGCAGAAGGTGTGGTTATCCTGGGTTACGTGCGCACAACCCTCCCACTTTTCCCACTTTTCCGATTACCCAGAGGTCTCGAAGAACGTTCAATTGTGGTGTAAAACAACATCCTCACTGTCAGATGACCACACACAAACAAGACCGCAAAAACGCAGGGGCCTTTGTAACACAGATGAGTATGTAAATCTATATAAAAAGAGGGCGTACGTAATACAATCCGTGCTCTGCCAACGCAAGCTCATGTATTTTATCACCTGAGGAGTCCGACTGACATTCAGAGAGGACAGGTGGTCGGGCCCTGTCTTCTCTAAAGAGGTTTGGACAGGGCCCGTCATGGAGTCCCGTCGTCGCAGTCAGTCAGAGTGCAAGTTTTAAGAATGCGCTGGTACAAGACTGTAGATTGGTCAAATACCAAGCCTAGTGTCCGTCTGGTGACATTAGGATCATACCCACGGTATAGAAGGCGTTTGATGATTCTGACGCATTTTCGATAGTTATGTTGTCTATCTTTGATTCTTCTTATCTTGTTAATTATGTCACCATAAAATGCAGGTTGTGAAATGCCCAAAGTAATATACTCTGTTGCCTGTATTGGTCCGAATTTCAAAAGAAGTTGTAAAATTTCCAGAAAGTCTTTACTAGTTTGTGAAAGCGAAAACCCTGTCCTAAAAGTTTCTTGGTATTTTTTTAAATTTCTACTATGAAAATCCAAAACATCAGTACATGCTCTAGCATACTGGATGAGCTGTGAATTGTATATACCATAGGGCGGCAATCTAGGAACGTCACCGTCAAACCAGGGGAAATTTACTATGTTAAATCCAAAATTATCTCTTTTGTCATACACAATTGAATGAAACTCTCCATTAACAATTTTGATATTTAGGTTCAAAAATGGTGTTTCTGTGTCTGTTTGCCTTGTTTAGAATCAATTCTTGTGGATAAATAACATTTTTATACTTTTCCAAAATTGGATTGTCGAAAGAAAGAATTTCATCCAGGTACCTAGAAGTACCAATGAAACATTTCACATCATCAATTTTTCTTTGATTTTGAAGATTTTGGATAACTTCCTTTTCATACGTATATAAAAATAAATCTGCAACAAGAGGCACACAATTAGTACCCATAGGATCCCCTACAACCTGCTTGTAGAGTTTCCCATCAAATCATGCATAAATATTGTCCAAAAGGAAAGACAAGGCAATACACAGGTCACCGCATGTCCATGATTTGTATGATTTGTAATCTGTGGCGGAAAATAAACTGATGCTATTGAATTTGAAGACGTTAAACATTGGCTACATGTGCCCTCCTGGTCCACCAGCAGTGACACTCACAAAGTTGTACAAATGTCAAACGTATTCTTATTCAATAGAATCATTTAAGAACAGATAAATTTGCAGCATGGAACAGACTTGTACGTTTCGGGTACTTAACAGTATTAGCGATCCTCAATCTAACTGATGTAATATGGCCAAAGAGTGTGAAAGTTATTATTCCAAAAATGTACCCAAAGATGTAGCAGGATTGGTGGGATGTGATGCTACAGGGCCCACGTTTTAGAAATTTCAAGCATTTTTGATAACATTAACTTTCGAATTCGTTGAAGAACGGATTATCCAAAGTTGATCTAACTTGGCTGTCCAAAAATGTACAAAAAGTCGTAGCAGGATGGGTGGGATATGATGCTACAGGACCCGCATACGTGTCTCCAATTTGAGCTTCTAATTGAAACTGGAAGTCTTGAACACACAAAATTAGATGGAAATGGTTTGATTTGAAAATTATGAGTATCAACATGTGTCCAACAATATACCTGAATCCAAGTTGACGACACACCACAGATGCCAGTTTAGGGTCTCCTCTGTACGAGACAAACTTCCATCTGTTGTTATGATAGACCTCTAAAATCCCATCGTTTGCACTGGAACCATTCAGTCTGACCGGGATATCTTGAATGTGAATTCATGAACACGATTTAAACAATGTTCAAACTACAACATCTAAATATCTATATATCTAAACTGATAAGTACAATTAGTATTATAAATTTATATGAGGCCAGTCTATCTCCTTAGATACATTTCGATCAACTCGCCTTTTTCTTGTTATCAAGTAGTTCATCTTTTTTCCAATTGAACGAATCGTAAGCACGCCTCTTGACTGCGCTTCTCTCTAGGCTTTGCCTATGTTCATAATAATATTTTGAAAGTATATAAACTATACATTATGTATACCTTGTTGCTCGACTGGATTCTTGTTACAAGAAATACTGACGTCCTTCTTATGGTCAATGTAGGAATAACACGCTGACCGATGACTGTAGTCTGTGTAATTTCTGAACGGACACTGGGATATATTAGTTGCATTCATTGGACAGTCCAAATACTTCAAAAGAATGGGACCTAATCCTTTGTAAGACCAGTCCTTGTAAGACTTTATCAGCGCTCCACCATGTCTGTAGTATATATATATAGTGCTTATTATGGTGCTTATTTGATTGTATCAAATCTGTCTACAGAAAAAAAATATGATTGATTTTAAGTGTCGCCTATCGTTTCATTTATTGATATCGTAGTGATATTCCATAGTGTCCGACGTTATCTATTTCTTAGTTTAGATGTTAAACGTCTTTTAAAATATTCATTAGCACCAATAAGAATAGGAATAAATCTTAAGTGTTACTTGAATCCCATCATATGACAGATCATGGAGGCCTCTGGTTTCCCTATGTAGGCTCCACATACTGTCCCCCAATAACCGTCTTTATAGTACTGTAACTTCTCTACTCCTTGGTTATTCCGCGCTTTTCGGAATGGTATGGTTGGAACTGTCAAGAAATGTTTGATTATAAGTATCATCATCTAGTATAGATTATCATATCAAGATTTAAAAATACTAGTATTCCACGTATGGATGGATAATTTCTGAAGGAAATAATTTTTCCAAACCCCCGGTCATCTTTAAAAAAAATTCTGTGAAATAGATGTGTTTATTACAATTAAAGAAGGTATTTCTGTCATTATTACAAAATAATAACATATGTCATACTATTGACAATATTGTTGTTTTTTTTCTGGTCGTAATTAACTTCAAAGGAATAGGTGCGCTAACCCCTCATATCGGCCCTATAATTTCGACGAAAAATATTTTTGATAAACGAATTATCAATTATCCCTTTTTGCAAAGTTGAATGTTTGAGGAAATACCGCGTCATAATTTTGAGCCCTCGTAACGTCACGCGCGTGATGTATGACGTCATGTTTTGACGTCATTTACACTGAATGACGCAATACACAAATCTTTAAAATTCTTCTATGCTCCAGGCCTCGCCAACGAATTTTTTTTAATGCAAATTAAAAGGCCGATCAGAAATCCATCGATTGATACAAAAAATATTTATTGGCAAGGCCTGGATAACCACTTGATTTCATTGTTTTGTATCGAAATATCGCTCATTTATTGATATTTTCAATTATTTCAGCGTTTTTAGCCGTTTTGAGCGACGTATTATTCAGTATAGGACTGTGAAATAAAAAAGCTTTCATGATTTGGACTCAACATACATTTGACATTTTATAAACTAGAATATTATGGATATATAAACAACTTTGAAAATAGGGCCGAAATGACAGGTTACCGCACCCACTCCATTCACTGAATTGTTCTCCTCTCTGCTTTTTAATTTGAAGATTTCCAAAACCACTCTTCACTGATCATGTGTGTAGTGGAACATACATGAACACGAACAAGACAAATATCGGACATCGAACAAAGGAAAGGAGGGGATCTCCAACAACACCAACAAGAACCACTTCAACGAAAAGCCGGAGACGATGAAAGAAACAAGAACGAGGATTAGAGGGAGTTACAAAGAACATCCTTACTGATAATGGAATGCTATTAACGCTACAGGAATAAGACACGCCAACTAGATCATTATTCAAAAATAGGACAATCATGCATCAACTTCATACTTAAACAATGTAGCAAACGATGTCAACAAAACAAAACAGAAAATAGACGCGTTGAGATCATTCATGTCAAATCCCTTTTTGAATTAGTTTGACTTGAAAAACCTCGTTCATCATCCCAGACATGTATGTGATAAGGTCATTACCTGGTGTACCGAATTCGTCTATGTCCAGAAGTCTGCTTTATGACTGCAGAGTCGATACACTTACAAAGTATACAAGAGAAAAAGTACCAATAGTAGCTTAGAAGTCAAGGATCCAGGGGAATATAGCATTATTATGCAAGTCTGTGCTGTATCTTATCGTAAGAAAGCTTATCGTAGGAAACATCGATAAATACAATTTTTTATCACATGATGTACCCGTTTTGCAGTTTCTTAAAGCCATTTCATAAATAAATGTTATGATAACACGTTACATATCGCTCTGATTGAATGCGATTTGGCAAGTTTGGAGTCTCATCACAAGTCTGCTCTTTCAAATATCGGTCATATATTAAATTCAGACGCAAATTCAATATAGATTATTAAAATTGCTGTTATTGAAAAAAAATATTGCGTAAAAGCACTAAACGAAATTGAAATATTTTCCTCTTAACGGACAGAAAATCTAGACGATGTGGAACTACTTCTCATAGCGTAGCAGACAACCTCTAGGTCACGGCGTACTTCGCCTCTAATTCACAGGAACGTTGATTTCACGTTGGAAATACATATATTTTGGCAGGATCATGTGACGAAAAGAATCACAAATGAATTTTCATTTTATACGATGTATTATGAAACTCGTTGTGCGTTTTATATCACCTCGCCAAGATTCGGGGATATTAAACACACAACTCGTATCTTCCGTCACTTCTCATTGATCACGTTTCAAATAATACAAAAATACAGCTTTGATAGTCAGCCACATCGAGAAAAATAGCGATAGAATTGAAAATAAACCACACGTACCCACCACAAACATTAAAAATTAACGGGAACACGAAGTTTAGCAGCGAAAATAACTTTAACATAATTTTCTGTGGTTCAGAAGAAATACGAATGTCGAAATAGCGATTTGTTACTTGCCATTCAATGGATCTTTCCTACAAATGACACCTCCGCCTTGGGCATTACTTGTCATCCTCGCCCTTGTGCTATACGTCACCGAGCAATTGTTAATGTGGACAGCAACAGAAGGACAGTCTATATACTGAATTAGAACTATCCCTTTCGTTGCTGGAACTGTTTCGTTCAAAATAGGCTCCCCGCCATGTCTGTAGTAAATAGATAAAGAGGTAAAAGTAATGTAAGTCGAATACTGTATGTAACAACTTTGAATTCGCCCAGTCTTGTTTTCACCCAATTTACGAGGACTGATTGATATGTTGTGAGCCTCGGTTTTCTGGGATGCAGAATGTATTCTGCTGATAGATTATATAAAAAAGGACAAACAATCAATGTCACATTACTATGCTTAAATCTGACACAGTTACGGGAAATATTAAACTCAAGCGCCGCGGAAGGCTGTGTTGTTTCATCGGAATAATGCTCCTGTTCACAAGACTGCCGTTGTCATGACTGTCATTCTTGGTTGTGGCCTGCCTTAATTTGATTGAGCATCCGCCCTATTTATCAGACTTTCACCTATTCCCAACACTGAAAGCGGCTATTTCTGGCACTCACTTTCAGTCCGATGATGACGTCATACTTGAAGTGGATGGCTTTCTGACGAGTACGGATAAGGAGTTCTTTAAAGGTGGTATTGAATCCATTAAACACCGGTGGCAAAAGTGTATAGGTACCAAGTTGTGAGATCTATCATCTAGATTATCTCTCTAGATAATGAAGGGGATTGTGTAGAAAAATAATATAAGAAGTCTGATAAAATTCAAATTCTTTAATACGAGGCTCACAACATATCAATCATACCTCGTATATTGGAGACCGATTTATCCAGTAATTAATTCGCCCACTTATGTAGGCTTCACACTGTCCCGATTATGATATCCGATTGACACACGAATATGAAATTTTCAATTTCGTACGAAGTTACTCCCGAATATGGTTAAGATCCGCTCAGCAACCGATGTTTTTACGATGCTAAAAGATTATTACACGATGCTAAAAGATGACAACACGGTTGTATCCGACCCGCTCCCGATGAAAATACGACGGGACGAATTTTATCTTAAAACATATCCGAAGGTCATACGAAGGCTTACGATGTATTAACGAAGGCTTTTAGATTGCTTCACGACGTCGTATCTTGAATGCGATGCATCGGATTATAACCAGGAATGCATCACGTTTTGGATGTTTAAAAATTCTTGTTTAATCAGTAGCACGGTATCAATGGTTTCCTCCTCCACCTTTTATTATTTCTGTCTCAGAAAAATACAAAAAATACCCAAAACTTAGCAACTCAACTATATGTTATCGAATATTTGAATCGCACTGTCTATATACACTGTCTATATAGCATGGTTAGCCAAGATATATATGACTGTTGATTCTTATCATGCTCGACCATCTTTGAAAGTTTGATTTTACAAGGCATATCATTACAGTTTTGTATGTGACAGTGTGACTACCAGACGGACAAATAGACAACCGGTTCAGTTATCAGTGACCTTTGCGTAGTAGTTGACATGTATTATTGTCAACCAAAAATCGTCTTAAAATATCACGAATTTCATTTATAAACATCATTTGTGGAAACAAGTGGACGACGTGATGATTCACTGTAAGAAACATGAAAATGAATATATAACAAAGGAGGGGATCTCCAACAACACCAGGTTGTAGCACCCACAGCAAAACCCTAAAACACCCAATGCAAAAACACAAAGCAGACAAGCACAGAAAGAGACGCATAAGGGACAATGAACGTCAACACACAACACAGAAACATTAAACACAAAGGACTACACATAAACCAACGAGACCAATAGGCAACCGGTGCCGACTAAGGACGGCCATCTGCCACGGAAATAGCAGAAGGTATGGTTATCCTGGATTACGTGCGCACAACCCTAAAGAAGCAATGCTTCTGCCTTCCTTTTCCTTATCGTAACATTATCAAGGGACGCCATTTTG
This sequence comes from Pinctada imbricata, assembly GCA_033119305.1. Taxonomy (NCBI): domain Eukaryota; kingdom Metazoa; phylum Mollusca; class Bivalvia; order Pterioida; family Pteriidae; genus Pinctada; species Pinctada imbricata. The sequence continues at coordinate 61,428,107 of VSWD01000008.1, forward strand.
CTTTATAATGCATTGATTGTGAACTTGCAAATTGAACTTGCAAATTTGAAGAAGACAGAAAAGTTTTTTATTTATTTTGATAAATTTGGATAAACTTAGGAAAAAACTTTAAAAATGGCTTTGAATATTACGTATTTGAAATGTTTTGTTTAATATTTGTGTCTGTCATCTTTTGTATCGGGATCCCGTCTTAACGTCATCGTACTAGTGTACGATGACATTACGATGTCATTTCGATGGAATTGCGAGGTTGTCACGAAGTCGTATAGCCTTCCTGACTCCATCGGCAGGTTCTTGACACATTCGTAATGCCTTCGTATGGCAAAATTTCCCCGATGGTCACGATGGTAATTCGAAGGAGAAACGAAAGGAATACGCAAGATGCCTTCTAGATGGTCTTACGAAGGGCAAGATGATTACACGAACCTGTTTCGAAGATAGTCCTTCGGGAGTGCCATCGGGAATTTTTTGGCATGCCAAAGATTATGACAGCACTCCCGAAGTTGTTCCCGAAGTTTGACAAATCAAGCCGGCGGTAATACGATGGTTCAAGATGGCCTTACGAATAGCCCGATGATATTACGATCACATCCGAATTTGAAAAAAAAATCATTTATCGTGTGGCCATCGGCTGCTTAAATCGGGACAGTATGACGCCAGCATTACGTATATCGATAATATTTTATTAGTCCAGTCTTATACGAAAGCATTCAAGAACGAGTAGTATATACACAGTGATGCTTTATCTGGTTTGTACTTTATGATTGCAAACGTTCGCGAGCTCTTGATTACACGACAACCATACGCATTGGCTAACCTGAATCCCAGCATTTTGCAGAACATGTTAGCTTCAGGAAACTGGAGCCAGTAAGGATCGACGAGTATCCAACTTCCATTATGCCAGATCTCAACACGACCTTTATCGTTTCTCCCATATCCGGACAGTCGTATTGCCTGATGATCCTCTTCAGAAAATACAAGACAAACAAGGCATTTACTAGTATTAGATTTTTGATCATTATGTTTAACAATTATAGTTAACGTTGCAGTTTTCGTAAAATACCGAGTGTAATCGTAAAACATAGGTCAAACTATTCTTCAGGTAAGTTGATCGAAATTACCCTTTCATTTTTCATAAAAAAATTAATTAAACTGAACTATTTGGAATCGTACTTTGTCAACAATTTGAAGAGCCACTTGCCATGACGCTACATTTCTGAATAACATCCTTCATTTCAGCACTGATAGCAGTTGGTTTTCTTACCTCCAACTGGTCTTTCGTGACACCTAATAGCCAAGTCATAACTGTGGTTACATCCACAACAAAGATTGCCGAAGCCATTGTGTGAACATTGCCCATAGTCAGTGGCGTTAGGAGGGCATTTTAAACCAGTCACCATTATTGGTCCTACGTCTGTACGAGCTGCATAGTACGTATCCCATGCATTGTACATATTGCCTCCATATCTATCAAAACAATATATCAATTGGACTAATAGAGAATTGAAGTTTTCCATCTCTTTACTTCTCTGTAAGGTAAATGCACAAATTTAAATTCAAAACATGTCCCCTTCCGGTGGCATATATCTATGTCCTGCAAATCTGCCTATGAATTACTCTTTAATCTAATATGAGTTTTAATTAAACTTACTGTCTGTTGTGATGTTTTATCTGCTTTATGGATTCAAAAACAAGGTCAAGCGTGACGAAAGTTTAACTTGCTCTGTAACTATCCAAGACTAAGCTGAGTATCAAATTTTACCTGAATATCTCTATTTGTTGCAGGAAAAAGTCTCGAAAACTGACAAAAACTGAATTGTGCAAGTCATCAAGGGGCATAACTCCTCGAAAAATAGGTCAAGCGTGACAAAAGTCGAACTTGCCCTGTAACTATCCAAGACTAAGCTGAATATCAAATTTCACCTGAATATCTCTCTTTGTTGCAGGAAAATGTCTGGAAAACTGACAAAAACTGAATTTTCCAAGTTATCAAGGGGCATATCTCTTCGAAAAATAGGTCAAGCATGACGAAAGTCAAACTTGCTCCGTAATATCCAAGACTAAGCTATGTATCAAATCTCACCTGAATATCTCTATTTGTTGCAGAAAAAAGTCTGGAAAACAGACAAAAATTGAATTTTCCAAGTTATCATGGGGCATATCTCCTCGAAAAATAAGTCAAGCAAGAAGAACGTCAAATTTGCTCTGTAATTATCCAAGACCAAGCTGTGTATCAAATTCACCTGAATATCTCTTTTTGTTGCAGAAAAAAGTCCGGAAAACTGACAAAAACTGAATTTTCCAAGTTATCAAGGGGCATAACTCCTCGAACAATAGGTCAAGCATGACGAAAGTTCACTTGCTCTGTAACTATCCAAGAGTAAGCTGTGTATCAAATTTCACCCGAATATCTTTATATGTTGCAGAAAAAAGTCCGGAAAACAGACAAAAACTGAATTTTCCAAGTCATCAAGGGGTATAACTCCTTGAAAAATAGGTCAATGTAAACGTCTTCAAATTGAATAGCATCATTTAAGAACAGATAAATTGGCAACGTGGACCAGACATGCACGTTTCTTTTCATGTGGTGGAGGTTTTTGTTTGTTTGCTTTGGTTCTTGTTTTGTCCTGATTTTGTATGCCTTCGGTTTCTGATTTTCTGAATTATCGATTTTGTGCTGTATACAGGGATATGGTCATTATCCATATTTGTCACTTGGCTACATGTGCCCTCGTGGACTCCTGGTCCACCAGCAGTGACACTCACCAAGTGGTATAAATGTAAACGTCTTCAAATTGAATAGCATCATTTAAGAACAGATAAATTGGCAACGTGGACCAGACATGCACGTTTCGGGTACTTTACCCTCATCAGTGATCCTCAAATCTAAACAATGTAATATACCCAAAAGTTTGAAAGTTACTATGTCGGAAAAGCGTACCGAAAGACGTAGCAGGATGGGTGGGATATGATGCTACAGGACCCACTTTTTAGAAATTTCAAGAAATTTTGATAACAGAAATTTAGAACTCGTTGAAGAAACGATCAACCGAAATTGATCGAACTTGGCTACATGTGCCCTCGGGGACTCCTGGTCCACCAGCAGTGACACTCACCAAGTGGTATAAATGTAAGCGTCTTCAAATTGAATAGCATCAAGCGTGACGAAAGTCGAACTTGCTCTGTAACAATCCAAGACGAAGCTGTGCATCAAATGTCATCTGAATATCTCCATCCGTTGCAGGAAAAAGTCCGGAAAACTGATATTCGGACAGACGGACATACGGACAGACGGACAGACAGGCAGACCGAGAGGAAACTAAGAGTCCCCCTAAGAGACTCATGAAAATTACTTTGACTGGAAGCATCACTGATGAGGATTTTATATCCTAACACCTGTCTGGTGCATAATAAGTTGGTTTGAAAATTTCTTCAAGAAGGTATAGAGTTGGATCACTTCCGTATTATTCTTGGAATAATATATGCACCAGACAAGCGCCTCGGACAGCAAATCTCAACCAGACAAATAGGCAGTCGGTGCCACGTCAGCAGCAGACGGTGTGGTAATCCTGGGTTACGTGCGCACAACCCTTCCACTTTTCCGATTACCAAGAGGTCTCGATGAACGCACAGTTGTGGCGTAAAATAACCTTATCACCGTAAGATGAACATACAATTAGACAGCATGACACAGGGGCTCACGAAACACATCGATGGATATGTAAATGGATATAAAGAACAGAAGGCGTACGAAATACAGTCCGTGCACTGCAGGCTGTAGCGAGTTCACGCATGTGATCAACCGAGGAGTCCGACTAAATAGTAAGTCACAATGAAGGCGACTGTTAAACAAAGACGAGGACTTTTAAAATTCTTTGATACGATGACGTTATTGTTTATATTATCAATGAGTTATAGAAAACCCTGACGACAATCTCAACAACACCCACTATACCGGTAGATCACAAAATTGAGCATCGACGGATCCTTGTAAGCTAGAGGCAGGACAGGTGTCCGGGAGGAGTAAGCATCCCCTGTTGGCTAGCCGCACCCGCCGTCGATGTTCATGAACGAAAATGAAAAGAATATACAAAATATATGCACTGTCTGAGGTTCTGTTCTGTCTATATTGAAAGAACTATGGCGAACATGTCAGGAAATAATATTCAAAACACTTACTGTTAAACCCCTCGCGGGGAACTTTTACAATTGACAGAATCAAAGTAGGCTGATGACCCTACCCTAAGCCAATCAATCAATTCCATTTATCAAATGGGATTGAAGGTTCTGAATTCAATCTTAAAGAAATAAGGGAATCTCCAACAACACCCGGTTGCAGTACCAACAGCAAAACACCCACTACAAAGTTACAAAACTAAGATGCAAATTCTCATCAACTTGGTAGAAATGTTAAACGTCTTTGTATTCAATAGCATGATTTAAGAAGCATGGACTGGCCATGCACGTTTCGGGTACTTAACCCTCGTCAGTTATCCTCAATCTAAACAATGTATTATGGCCAAAGAGTGTGAAAGTTATAATTCCAAAATGAACCGAAAGACGTAGCAGGATGGGTGGGACATAATGCTACAGGACCCACGTTTTAGAAATTTCAAGGAATTTTGATAACATAAATTTTCGAATGCGTTGGAGAAACGATTAACTTGGTAGACATAATACGGAAGTGTTCCAACTATTTACCTTGTTGAAGAAAATTTAAAACAAAAATAGATACACCAGATACGTGTTTCGGAAAGTAAATCCTCATCAGAGATGCTTCCAGTCAAAGGGATTTTCAGACATGGCCCAAATTCATATCAGTTGCGAACCCCTCCCCCCCCCTTTTTTTTAAGAATTTCAATTTATACATTTTGTAAAGAGTGCACGGCTTCTTCACTGTAGGGTCGATTAAGTAGCATAGTTTAATAAAATGTATCTCCAAAATAGCATGGAAAGAATTTTCGATGAAAGTTTTGGATGAAATGACAAGTTTCCGCAATAGAAGAATAATCTATGATGTTCAATTAATAAAGGGCAAAAATAAAGCTTCTTTCAAGCGACAGAGCTGGAAAGCAGTAATGAAGTAAGTAAATAATAAGGTTTTAATAACTTCTCGGATAACGACCTCGAAGCCATAAGATCACGGATTATATTCAATATGTATTTCGATAGCCACTTATAATATTTTGTGTTAATAAGTGTCCCTGCAACTTTTTGTCTTGTTTATGATGTCATCTCACAGTGACCCAGCTTCCAAAGTGAGAGTTTTAAGTCCGATATCAGAGGTAGTCTTGGTATTATTGGCATAAGTATATTGACTAATCATGAGTACAGATGTAATCATAAAATACAAAGAATGAATATTTCTTACCTAAATCCTAGTGTCTTGCAGATGGTTGATATTTCATTGTCAGTCAGTCCGTTCATACAGACAGTGCCCCAGTATCCATTACCGAACACTTCTATTCTGCCCTCTAACAGTGATGTTCCAGCAAATTGAATTTGCTTATCTGGAACTAACGTAATTTTTTTTTCAATTAAAAACAAACGTTGACTGAAAATAACTTTCTTTCAAAATGAAGACTGAGTCAACTCAAAGTTTTCTGCCTTGAGGTAATATAAACATGACAGAAGTACCCATCAGTTATCCAGTCTCATAGTCGAGAAGGCAAGGCAAAATCATTAGATTTCCACAGGAACGGTTGCAAACCTCGGAATGAACAAAATTCCGAAGTGAGACCAGGTGCCCGTGGAGAGTCAGCGTCAGGTAACAAATTCTTTATAATTCTTTTTATCCCATTAGCTTGTTTAAGAAAAAAGAATATCCTAGAATGTCATCAGTGAGGTTTGATATCTGCAAATTGTAACCTTCAATGTCATATGGTGTTGCATTTCAACAATAGACAACAAAGTTTGAACATAAGAAGAAAACAACAAAGCTTTTCTTTCATTGTCAATGTGACCTTAATATTAAAACACATTACATCTGTAACCTGTAAGTGTTGTTCTCTCACAATGGACACTTCACATACAACGAGTTAACACTTCGAGGATCATTCAAAGTAAACTGTAATATTCGATAATGGTATGTTGTAGTAAATAATATGCACAAAGGAAACGGGGGCACGTAAGCAAACAGACAGAGACAACGAGATAGATAGCAAGTGTTGACAATAACTTGATTAAGATGCATGATCAATAAATGAGAGTTTTCTGTTCTGGGACGACTATACTTGTAGCAACTGCTCAACTACAATTTTGTCTAGAAACCTGACGTCAGCACTTACGGTGATAAAAACACGTGTCCAAGATAGTGTGAAACTAAGATGTAAATCTATTTTGGTCCATTAAAAGGATGTGATCGACAAATGAAATCTAGAAATTTCCAAGAAAATAGAATTTCTTTATAGGACTTCTCTAGTCAGTATACCACGCATCTTAACCACAACATTAATTGTCGATTGTCAAAACTCATATAATATCGTTTTATCGAGAGGGGAAAACTTACATTAGTACATCTGAATTAAAGGTTTCTTGTCCTCAGCAGACTGCAAATTATACAAATCATGAACATGTAGTGACCTGTTTAATACCTTATCCTGACTCTTGGTTAACTGGCGCGGATCTCTACAAACATGTTGTACGGATTCCTATGGGCACCAACTATGCGACTCTAGTTGCAGATTTATTTCAAAACACTTATGAAAAAAGAATTTATCCAAAATCTACAAAAGCAAAGAAAAGTTGGGATTTGAAATGTTTCAATCGTACTTCTAGGTACCTGGACAATATTCTGACAATTGACAATCCATTTTTAAATATATAAGAATGAACTTAATCCATAAGATTTGACACTCAACAAGGTAAACGTTACAAATACAGAAACGCCATTTTTGGACCTAAATAGCAAAATTGTAAACGGAAAGATTCATAGAAGTGTGCATGCCAAAAGATAATTTCCCCTGGCTTGACGGTGATGTTCCTAGGCTACCGTTATACCGCATTTACATATCACAGCAAATCCGGTACTCTAGAGCATGTACTACCAGTTTTGAATTTCCATAGTAGAATCACCAAAAATACTTTTGAGTCAAGGTTTCCGCTTTCATAAAGTAGTTAAGAATTTCTTGAAATTTTACAAATACTGTCATCTTCTTTTTTAAATTCAGACCTATTATGTATTTTCGTTCCCTTCTCATTTGGGGCGGTATCAGACGTAAATTGATTGTGACGTCATCAAATGTTATTGGAACAAGCACAAAATGCAGGGAAAACATGCTTCAAATACGACGTTTCTATAGGAATTTCATTACGTCATAATGCGTTTACGTCTGATACCGTCCCAAGTGGAAAGCAACTCTGTATATCGAAAATGACGGGTGATGGTGACATAATAAACAAAATTAAAAGGATCAAAGGTAAACAGCATAACTATCGAAAATGCGTCTGAATCATCGAACGCCCTTTATACCGTTGATTTGATCCTACTGTCATCAGACGGACACTCGGCATGGTGCTTGATCAATCTACAGCCTTTTACACCACCGCATTCTAAAGACTTTTTATATCAATTTACATATTCATCTGTTTTGCTGTCTTGTTTGTGTGGTCAAAGTCTGAAGTCAGCATCGATTGCCAATCGTTCTCGTGGTTTTATGTGCATCCTTTTGTATTTGATGTTTTCATGATGTGTTCGGTGTTCTTTATCTCTTGCTTTGTATGTCTTCTCTGTGTTTTCACTTGGGATGTTTTGCTGTGGGTGCAGCAACCGAGTGTTGTTGAAGATCCCCTCCTTCCTTGTTAAAATAATTACGATTAACAATAACGTCTAACACCAACAGCTGTTGGAAATATAAATATGACTATGAAATTAATCTGAAATATTACTTTTTACGGGGGTTCGTCTACATGTGACGCCTGATGGTAATCCACTTCTGTGTGTAGCATTCCATCCGGAGCAGTCCTGAAGTATTGTGCTGTTCATTGGACAGTCTAGCTTCATAAAAGGTGAATAAATACTTCGTCTCCCACGATAACTGTATTCAAGGAATGGATTACCATCGTTGAATGTAAACCTTGGCTCCCCTCCATGTCTTAAATAAAACAAAAGGTCATTATGGGTCGATCGCTGCCCCGAGTGTTATAAAGTACTTATTGAAAAAAAAACCAAGAATGTTTCTTTAGAAAATAAAAAGATAAATGATATATAATGTAAAGTGCATTTTCATTGACAGTAAGTGTTTTGAATATTTTCCCTAACATGGTCGCCATAGCACTTTCTATATAGAAATAACCTCAGACAGTGCATTTATTTGTATAATTTGTTCATTTTCTTGCATGAACATCGACGGCGGGTGCGGCTAGCCAACAGGGGATGCTTACTCCTCCCGGGCACCTGGTCCCACCTCCAGCTTGCTAGGGGTCCGTCGATGTTCAATTTGGTGCTCTATTGTGAGTGCTGTTGAGATTTTCGTCAGGATCTTCTTTAACTCATTTCAATCATTCATTTCTCGTGGTTGAGTTTCATTTTTATTTATACCATATTAACAAATTATGAATGCAGTATAGCCGGTTTGCATGGCTAATTTGTATGTTGTTAGCGTCGTATTGAAGGATTTTAATCAGACATTTTGAATAATTCTCTAAATAATCCCTTTCAGTATCTATACACTTTTGCCACCGGTGTTTAAGGGCCTCAATACTGTATAAGTAGAATCATTCGCGGTGTATTAACATTCGCCACTTTCGCGGGCAGCTTCGTACCGCGAAAGTTTATCTCAGTGAATTTGAATACCAAAAGCTTAACACCATACTAGCAGGAGTGGATCCGCGAATCATTTTCCATGTGAAATGGTTCACTTTTATAAAACCGCGAAAGAAAGTACCAGCGAATGATTCTACTTTTATAGCACCACTTTTAAAGAACTTCTTATCTTGACTGTTCAGAAAGTCATCCTCTGCAAGTATGACATTATCATCGGACTGAGAGTGGGTTCCAGAATTAGCTGTTTTCAGTTTTGGGAATAGATGGAAGTCTGATTGAGCAAGATCAAGTGAATAAGGTGGATGCTCAATCAAATGAAAGCCACAATCATGAATGGCAGCCATGGCAATGACAGACTTGTGAACAGAAGCATTGTCCTGATAGATCAACACACCTGTACTTCGGAATGTTATTCAATCCGAGGATCGCAGCCGTTCCTATGGAAATTCTTTTCTTTATCATTTCATATGAGACAATAAAATACAAAACATAGCACAATTAGTGACTTAGATTACATCATAAACGACAATTGATAAATAAATCATGTGATATCAAGGAATCAAAAAGAAAATACATCAGAGCTGATGGAAAATATTTTCAACAATAGAATTGAATTTTACCATTTGTTTTAGATTGCTTAAAATATTGATCAATATAATGAGAGAATCTTTAATATAACATTTTAGAGCAATCTCATCCTCTGTTTTGTTTTGCATTCTACAATACATTTTATATTTATAGATTTTGAAGGCAATAAAAGAAATGAAATTATTAATGAAATATGTTTTATCATTTTTTTCAATGTAAAATCCAATAATCAAATGTTTCCACTGTTACTTATAATCAATAGCCTTCCAATTTCATTCCACAAGCTTTTTACAATGCGACAAGCAAATAAAAGATGCTTTATGCTTTCTGATTCATGAATACAATTCATACAATTCTCGTTATTTCTTATTTTGTACTTATATAACAGTGAATTACAGCTTAATATGTTATTTAATAACTTATAATTAAACTCTGAAATGTATCTATCAAACATATCTGCAATTTTACATCTGTATATATTATACCAATTATATTTCTCAAAATGAAATTCTCTAGAAAAGTAAGATTGATAGCGTGGTTTTTGAAATTTCTGTATCAGAAGATTTGCATAATAAAATTTACATTTCTTATCAATAATATTATTGTACCCTTGTTTGAATCGAAACCATTTAGTTTCTTGAATTTTTGTAAACTGACAATTAGATACATCAAAACGCTTCAACAAAATCAAAGCACTAAAGGTACTGAGTGCGAATAGCCAGAATAATATCACTTATAATGTATGACAAAATATTGTGTTTTCAAAGTTATATTTGTTCCTGAACACCTTCGTATGCCAGTTTATGGACGTAATAAAACGGAACTAAAATGCAAATGCATAATGTTGTCGTAATGAATTGAAAGATGATGTTTGACAGTGAACATGAAAATTAAATAACATCACATTAAATCTCCTCCCCCTCCCCCTTAAAAAAACCAACAATCCAATATGACTATCGATTGATGATTCCATATACAAGGAAAGAAGACGAATCTTATTTTCTAATTTGATCCCCACTCTCTCTTTAACCTTTCATGTTCAATGTTAGGTGTGTGCTAAGAATTTGAAGGAAAATTCACTTCTTTTTTAGTATTATAAAACATGATACATCCTAAACAGGAATGTTTTGATCTTTTATTTTTCATAATTGTTAATATCATATTTCATGATGGAAGTTCCTAATTTTTCCGTCGTATACAGATTTTATTTTGTGAAGCAGGCAAAATAAGCCTACTTGAAGTTAGTTTTACGTTTCAATGATTCAACTTAATATCTTTATGGATAGCACCGTTTCATTTATATATTGTCCACTAAAACAGATAATCACCTGGTAATGGAAAGGGGTTTCCAACACACAGCCTGTGTTCATTTCAGTACATACAGATGCAATTTTTCATTAGGTCATGCATATACATAACACGACAGCTCGATTCATATAGATATAATTCATTGATTCAGACAGTGATCAGACTTTATACTGATCATGACGCTGACGCAGTCCCAAGGTACATGTAAACAGAGTAACATCGTTTATACATACTCAGTAGACGGGGCTCTCATGAGTGAAGAAATCAGGCAATCGCTATGTGCTATTCGCACAAAAATACTCTTCAAAATTTTGTACTCACAATGCCAATTTGATTTGTTAATAAGAACATTTGATAAAGAATCCAGAGTCATGAATGATCCATCATCTTCTAATATATCTTTTACATAATGAATTTTACTCTTAATCCAATTAATGAAATATAGACTTTTCCCATTATATTTGAACAATTCGTTATTCCAAAGGGGTTGTGTTAACAAATTTGCATTAGAAAGATTCTCTACTTCCAAAACCTTTTTACACTTATTGAAATTTGAGAAGACCTGTTGATATAACATGTTTAAGTTATGAGTTATTTTAAAATCAATTAGTTTTCTTTCCGATGTTTTTAACAAATAAGCTACAGAGATATTTTGACATTGACAAAAACTGTTCACATAATTGAAAATTAAAGATTTAGGATTTACAATTCTTTGTACCCAAGAAGCTTTTAATGCTTTCAATTTAGTATCAATATCAACAACACCTATACAACCATTTTCAACATTTCCAATCAGAGTGTTTCTTTTAATTCTATCATGTTTCTTCCAAATACAAAATACAACTTTTTATCTTACGTACAAAATCATCATCTGGTAATGGTAAAATAGAAGCAACATACACAAATTTAGAAAGACCTAGACTGCCTATGGAAATTCTAATGATTTTACCTTGCCTTCTCCACTTTGAGACTGAATAAGTGATAGGTAATTCTTTAATGTTTACTTTAGTGAGCTTTCGGCGGCGCTTAAGTTTAATATTTTCCCGTAACTGTGTCAGAAGTGAAGCATAGTATGTGCCATTGATTGTTTGTCCTTTTTGGAGATAATCTATCAGCAGAATACCTTCTGCATCCCAGAAAACCGAAGCCATAACATTCCCAGCCGAAGGAAGTCTTTGCCTTCTTTGGCCGGGATGAGCCAATTTGCTTCCAATGTTTCGACAGTTTTACGTTCGGCCTCTGGGGGTAAAATAATGGACCCATGTTTCATCCATAATGACAAATCATTGAAGAAAATTGACAGATTCTCCCTTAAAAAATGTTAATATTAGCACTCGATGAAGTGCACCTGGTGTGCTTCTCATCAACTGTCAAAAGTCTTGGTACCAAAAATGCCGAAAGCTTTCTCATTTCAAGATCTTCAGTCAGAATTTCCTGTGAAATGCCAACTGTACTGGCTATATGTCTTACTGTAACTCGTCTGTCAGTAATAGTAACTGTCATGGACTTTATTGATCATTTCTGGAGTTGCAACAGTGAAAGGCCTTCCAGGACGGGTTCATCCTCAAGGCTCTGTCTGCCGCGCTTAAATTCCGCCACCCACATATAAATGAAGTAAAGAAGATCCTGACGATAATCTCAACAGCACTCACAATAGAGCACCGAATTGATCATCGAGGGACCCCTTGCAGCTGGGACCAGGTGCTCGGGAGGACTAAGCATCCCCTGTTGGCTAGCCGCACCCGCCGTCGATGTTCATGCACGAAAATAAAAACAAAATATAAAAAGAATACATGCACTGTCTGTGGTTTCATCTATATAGAAAGGGGCATCTTTTCCTAGTTTATTACCACATCATTATGAATATCCTTAGGTGTTAACCTTTTTATGCATATTTTTGATCACTTCACTTTCGCCGATTTTGTCCTTTTTGCAAGATCAACTTGTATTGTTTACTTAAGAGTGTCACCTCGTCGATTAGAATTGACGATATGATGCCAGTCCTTTGGTACATTGCCTTATATGCATGAAGTCAGAAAATAACAGGACTTAAAAAGAAAATCTTTCGAAACGAGGCTCACATCTTATCAATCAACTTTCGTATATATACATTAAAAAGTTTTTACTAGAAATGAAAAGTTAGAATTTTACCTGTAACCCAATAGTCTACAAATCAGGCTGGCTTCAGGGGGTTCCCATGTATATATGTGAACCCTGTTCCAGGTATTGTTGTAATATATTTCTACTCGTCCTTCGCCGACGTTGTGTTTTCTAGAATCAACCAAGCGGACTGGAGGGGTGGGTAATTCTGAAAGCGATACAAAGCTAAAATAAGAAATTTATGATGAGAAAAGAAACACTAGTTGGAATACGTGTTTAGCATGGTATATAAAACTCGTCCTACCTCTTAAAAAGTATGAAAGGGTGCACAACGTCTGAGAACTCGAGATATTTCTATTCTCCTAATGGTATAAAATAAAAGCAACTACATACAATTTTCTTCAAAATTCAACAGAAAACTTTTGCATTAACGTGCTTCGCGTTTTGATGCACTTTCGGTCGAATTGTTTTTTATTTAAACCTGCATCAACAGAAAAAATAAAAGATTGATATCTCGATTTTTTAGAAAACTTACCATCCTTTTAAAATCTTACCATGAAAAGTAACTCTTGTAGATTGTGTGATGTTTCTCCGGCCAAATGAAGCAACACACATGTAAAATCCAGAGTCCTTAAGTGTTGGATTTTTGATCACTAATTTAGAGACATGCTTTTTCTTCCTTATGTGGAACCTGGAGCGATCATCTAAGCAGAACAATCCTTCTGGTGTCCGTATCTGTGTGTGTCGGATGACACAGGAGGTGTTGTCCGAAGCCTTCTTATACCACTGAATAATGAAAGTTTTCGGACAAAATTAAAGCACGAAAAATGAAATATGAAAAAGGAATAGACATCACAAACAACACATACAAAAGACATAAACCAACGGAATCAATTGACAAATTAAAGAAAAGATGTATTTAAAAAAAAAAGCAAACCAAACTCTGCTGTCAGAGAGAAGCAGTCTAGTAAAAATATTACCAATGTCGTGCATAAGACATGCAAGTATCGAATAATGGATATAGCAAAGGATCGTCATCGGCTGTACTTCAACTTCAAGTCCTGCTGGAGATCTCGAATTCTTTCTTTCAAAATGATTCAAATGAGTTAAAGAAGATCCTGACGAAAATCTCAACAGCACTGACAATAAAGCACAAAATTAAGCATCGACGGACCCCTAGCAAGCTAGAGGTGGGACCAGGTGCCCGGGAGGAGTAAGCATCCCCTGTTGGCAAACCGCACCCGCCGTCGATGTTTACGCACGAAAATGAAAACAATCTATGAAACTCATGCACTGTCTGACGTTATCTATATAGACAATGTCAGGGAAATATATTCAAAACACTTACTGTCAAACCCTTCGCGGGGAACTTTTTACGAGCTCCACACGGCAAAGGGCATAAGTGTGACACAAATGAGTTAAAGAAGATCCTGACGAAATTTCAACAGCACTGACAATAAAGCATAAAGCACAAAATTAAGCATCGACGGACCCCTAGCAAGCTAGAGGTGGGACCAGGTGCCCGGGAGGAGTAAGCATCCACTGTTGGCTAGCCGCATCCGCCGTCGATGTTTACGCACGAAAATGAAAACAATTTATGAAACTCATGCACTGTCTGACGTTTTCTATATAGAAAGTGCTATGGCGACAATGTCAGGGAAATATATTCAAAACACTTACTGTCAAACCCTTCGCGGGGAACTTTTTTACGAGCTCCACACGGCAAAGGGCATAAGTGCGACACAAATGAGTTAAAGTATACATATAAGTGTAATATGTGTCTTCTCGTTTCACTTCAAAGTTTCATGTATGAATTTAGTTACGTAATTTCTGAATTTAAAGATAACGCTTGAGGCAAAAATTTCACAGGTGCCCGCAGATATGATCGTTTCAACCCCACCCCTCCCCCTTTTTTCTTTTTCAGAATCATTGCTAAATTGGCCGTGAAGTAAAGAAATGGGAAAAAAGTTCTCCCCTTTCTTTACTTCACGGCCATTTTAGCCATGATTCTGAGAAAGAAAATTTGGAGTTGAAACGATCACATCTGCAGGCAACTGTGAAAAATTTAAGTGTATAAAAATCATTAAAACAAACTGACATTTATTTCCGGAGCTTTGGTCTGTCTTAATTCTACATCTCAAAATTCAGTCTTTCTCCTACTTTCCCTCCATATGCATTTACCATTGGTGTTAAAATCTCATCGTCATCGTAGTATCCATATGGATCACCTGAAATGGACTGGTTATATAAGAAATTATATTGGCCCAAAGGTTGTATTTTTGTCATTTTCCGACTTAATAGCAACATGCAAATCTTTTACCAAAAAAATTACTCAAGATCGATTTTTCTCAAGTACTTTTTTTCTCAAGTACTTTTTTCTCAAGTACTTTTTTCTCAAGTTATCTTTATCATTCGATCAATGGATACATACCTTTTCATAAAACTAAAATGTCTAGGAAAATATCGAATATATAAGAAGGCAAAGATATTTTCAAATTATCTAATGTATTCTCAAGCATCATAAATTCTCAAACATCATGAATAATGTTCTCTCAATTTGAAATGTATAATTGTTAACTTTTAAAATAACCTCCGGTTTCTCTTACCTGGGAGTCTATACGGCTTGTATCCATTTGGAAGTTGTGAATTTAGTGTTAAGATGAAACATATCCATAACCATAAAGATTGAAACATCGCTGCAGTGTCTATATGGGTCCAACTTATAGTTGTGCCCTTTTGACACAATTACCCACAGCAGCCCATGCTCAAATAAAGGACCGGAAAAACAACACTTGTGTTACTTCATCAAAGTATATCAGTCAAAAGTTTTCGAGGGGAAGTACATGTTTGAAATGATTTCAATATGGAGGTCATGGACAGTGCAATTTGCTTAATATCTTCATAGCACTTTGTATTTCAAGAGGCAAATTCACAAGTTTTTGATGAAATAGTTTTCATAAATGTAGTATTTGCCACACGGCAAAACTAACCAAGGAAAGAAATTACCTTCATGTATAATAGTGATTTTGGATGTCTTTTGAAGTTTGGATGAGTGTCGTCTCACAAATCAACGGGGAAACATCCGCATTTGTTATTTCATTTTTATCAGCAGTTCTTTTGTATTGAATGATCAAAAGCAGGGCATCAGTTAAAAGTATATATTGTAGATGGCGCCAGGAAAATTCACTTTGGCTTTATTTAACCTGTTTGACATTAAGTACTACTGACGAGGATTAAATATCCGAAATAATTGTCTAGTACAATAAAATTGGTACTATAGAACATATATTTTAGTATGACAATCAATATATCTGTAAGTATAACTCAATAGTCCATTTTCCAGAAAATATTCATGACCGTTTTAAACGGATATCACATCATTTGGCGAATTCTTTAATATTTTATCGCGCTTAATTTATGCGTTCTCATGTTTTCTATTTGACGTCACAATGAAAATATCGCCAACTTTTGTGATGTCTGGTGCCTGTCCGCCCAATAAATCTACTACAAAATCAGCTAGTGGCTAAATGCTTCTTTCATTAGAGAGCAAGGACTGAATAAATTCGGTTTCATATGAGTATGGAAAAACATCACCAAGAGCTGAAGCATGGTTTGTTCCCATCGGAATTCCCACAATTTGATAAAAACTTTTTCTTCTCTAAAAAAATGTTATTGAGCTAAAGGTTCAACATTACGTTTTCCTCTTGAATTTTCTACAGAAAGCTGATGAAGGCATTTTTAATTATTTCAGAACTATTCCTTTTCATTTTAAATGTGGACACTTTTATCAAATCAATTTATCAAAAAGTTGAAAAACGACACTTCTTGCTTTGAATGCAACAACCGTCACCTAGCTCGTACGGAATTATCAAACTAGGCTAATTCCAGAAGTCAGAAATATCTTACAAAAGCCAGGAGTTCCTGGTACAAAGCTGTAGATTTAATCAGTTGGTGAGAATTACGGCAAATTATAACGTCGCCTTTTACGGCGCGGCCTCTTAACCTGTAACGACAGTATATGCTTTATCAATGATAACATCAGTTGAATAGATTACATTGAAATGGCAGACGCTCTTAGTTTCTTTCAATACGTTCCGGCCCAATAGCATAGTTATACCACAACGTCCATCGTTTATTTACATTGGTGCCGTGACCTGGATTAAGGATTAGTGTTTTTGGATAAATTCGTACAAGATGGATGCTAATAGACTTAAATCACATCGTGCCAGAAATCGCGCTGTCGTTACCAAAACATTGATTCGGACGCAATCACAGAAGAAATCATGAAACACATCTACTTTACCGGTCCCCCAAAAAGGCGGGAAATATAAGTATTTCCTCTCTATATAAGAGCGGCACGCTAAAAAATTCCAAAATCCTTTAAAAGTCTTCTAAACGAGTTAAAGAAGATCCTGACGATAATCTCAACAGCACTCGCAATAGAGCACTATGTTTAGCATCGACGGACCCCTAGCAAGCTAGAGGTGGGATCAGGTGCCCGGGAGGAGTAAGCATCCCCTGTTGGCTAGCCGCACCCGCCGTCGATGTTAATGCACGATAAAGAACACAGTATTGAAAATACATGCACTGTCTGACGTTATGTCTATATAGAAAGTGCTATGGCGACCATGTCAGGGAAATATATTCAAAACACTTACTGTCAAAGAAATATCCTTTAAATACATTAAGCTTCGGCAGAGAAAAACATGGTTTAATCTCGTTTACACGTTATCAAGCAGGAAACGTCGCGTGATAGAAATGCGCGTGATTCAGCGGACATCAAAAACGTAAATAAAAAGCAGCTGAGCAAAAATGAAAATAAGATTGAATGATTTATACAGGAAGACATCCGATTTATATAATTTAATTCAGTGGTTAATTCAAATTAATTTTTGATAAATCTAGAGGGAGCTACGTGTTCTAAGTGCGTTTTGTCAATACTGCATAAAGAAAAAGTACTTGAATGGCAGTGCCGACCCTTTTATTAAGTTCCTTGAATTAGTTTCTCAAGTGTATGATCCAAGTTCGGCCTGGAAAGCCGTGGCAACATTAGAAACCATTGCTTTTCCAGTCCCTGTAAAAAGACAACGTGTCCTAGAATGAGTTAAAGAAGATCCTGACAATAATCTCAATAGCACTTACATAGAGCACGAAATTGAGCATCGACAGACCCCTAGCAATCTAGAGGAGGGACCAGGTGCCCGGGATGGGGGGGGGGTTAAGCATCCCCTGCTGGCTAGCCGCACCCGCCGTCGATGTTCATGCACGAAAATGAAAACTATAAAAAAAAAATGCACTGCACTGTCTGAGGCTATGTCTATATAGAAAGTGTTATGGTGACCATGTCAGGGAAAAATATTCAAAACACTTACTGCCCAACCCCTCGCGAAGAAGACATCACAAATCATAACAACAGCTTATATGATTTTCAAATCTAATGGTAAGTCAATATTTATATTTTATGGGGGGCTACCGCCCCAACCCCGTTTAAATCGCTCAAACGCCACTGGGCTCACTTGTATTAAAATCCTAAATGGTGGTGTCCCTAGGAAAGTCATACTTCGTTCCTAGCAACGGTTTGACATGTGCATTCATGACGTCGAAATTGACTTCCGGGGACCGGCAAAGTGGAAACTTCCTAAAATTTTCAAAACAGATGAGTTCTATTTAGATTTAGAGAGCAAATTATGCAAATTCAAGAAATATTTAAAATCTTATGCCATTTTGCCTCATACGGAACTCCCGTTCCGTTATAGCGCTCCACAATTTGTTCAGTCATCTTTGCATGCTCGAGAAAATCACAATGAAGTTTGACTTCAAATCAGAATCATCGACTTCCATAACCATAACCATCATCAAATTCTAATGAAAGAAGTTTTCAACACGGAGATACGTCTAATCACTTAGATATGCCTCATCAAGGAGACACACCACGCTGGAAGAAACGCTGCAATAGCATACGTACAGCAAAAGTACTGGATACCACACATAAAACCATGCGTAAGTCACAACTAAGGAAATGCGTCAAGTGCAGAAATGTTTCTGGAAAACATTATTCCGCACCAGATCCACCACCTTTTACCTAAAGACCGTTTTAACTACGAATATCTCTTTTCCGTAGTTGGTGTCGATTCCACATGCTATTTGTACACCAAAGGACCAAATCAGCAACTGAACAAAGTCTACATGTGTCTTTTCACATGTGCAGCGACCAGAGCCGTTCATCTGGAAACTGTAACAAATTTAATGGAAGATTCGTTTATTCTTGTCTACAAAAGGTTTATTGCTAGAAGATCTGTCCAAAGAATTATAATCTCGGACAATGCTTCAACGTTTAAAGCTGTCGCTGAACCAATAACGAGATCAAGCAGAGATAACAAAATTCAGGATAGACTAATTCATGAACAGAATGGAAATTCATTCCAAACCGAGAACCATGGTTTGGCGGATTCTGGTCTCACAAAAAATCAATCAAAGCCGTTCTAGGAAAGGGTTGCGTTACGATGGAAATGCTGTCTACCATACTAACAGAGGTGGGAGGAACACTGAATAATCGCCCGTTTACGCACATATCGACAGACATCAAAGATCCGTTACCACTAACCCCATCACATCTCTTACATGACCCTAGAACTGACATTCGATATGAAATCGTTTTAGAAGAGAGTGGTATGAGTGTGAACAAACATGCGAAATTTAATCAAACCCTAAGGAGACAATGCGAACTTGTCGATCGTTTTTGCTCAAGATGGAAACACGAAGATATCACGTCCCTCTGGGAGTTCCATACTTTTTTCGGGAAGAATAAACAAACAATAAAAATCGGAGTTGTAGTTTTTGTGCACAATGACACAAACCGAGCCATGCGGAAATTAGCAGTGGTACAGGACTTGATACACGGTAGAGACGGTCTTGTGAGAATCGCAATCATACGATGTTGGGTGTACCAATAAGCCTTTTGTAAAACTATGTCCATTGGAAGTTTGTAAAAAAAATGGACTATAAGGGACTGTATACCAAGATATTAATGTTATGTACATGTACATGTACATAGCTCTTTTTTCATTTAGTAGAAGTGTCTAAATATTACGTATGAACTTGTTCTTGAAACATAGACGATTCAATTTTCTTAAGTAACTGAATTAATTAATGACCTTACTTAAATTTAGGGGACGGGGACTATATAGAAGAAAAAGACGATAGGAAATACAGTCCATGCTCTGCCGGCTGTAGCGAGCTCAGGCATGTGATCACCAGAGGAGTCCGACTGACATTCAAAGAGGACAGGTGGTCGGGGCCCTGTCTTCTTTCAATGAGGAACCGTATTCCAGCAGATAGTCGGAATCCCCATGGGTACCAATTGCACCCTACTGCTTGCGGACTTATTTTTATATTCATACGAAGCTGACTTCATCCAGACCTTGCTCTCGACTGAACGAAAGCACCTCGCATCTCAGTTCAATTTTACCTTCAGATACATAGATGACGTGTTATCCATCAATTATCCGAAATTTAAGGACCATCTACATGAAATCTATCCTCATGAACTAGAGATCAAGGAAACAACAGCGAGCACAGATCCGCTTCGTACTTGGATATACTTCTATCTTTCGACGCAAACGGCCATTTGACGATTTCAGCTTCCACATAAAAGAAAAGAGGGGATCTCCAACAACACTAGGTTGCAGCACCCACAGCAAAATCCCAAAACACCCATGCAAAAAACACAGAACAGATATCCACAGAAAGAGACGCAAAAGGGACAAGGAACACCAACTCACAACATAGAAACATGAAACATAAAAGACTACACATAAACCAACGAGACCAATGGGCAACCGGTGCCGACTTAGGACGGCCATCTGCCACGTAAATAGCAGACGGTGTGGTTATCCTGGATTACGTGCGCACAACCCTCCCACTATTCCGATTTCCCAGAGGTCTCGAAGAACGCACAATTATGGTGTAAAACAACCTCCTCACTGTTAGATGACCACACACAAACAAGACCGTAAAACGCAGGGGTCCAGGCAACACAGATGAATATGTAAATGGATATAAAAAGAGGACGTGCGTAACACAGTCCGTGCTCTGCCGGCTGTAGCGAGCTCATATATGTTATCACCCGAGGAGTCCGACTGACATTCAGAGAGGACAAACTAACTTCCCTTTCATGAGTAGCAACATTCCGTCTTCTCCTGCTTATGGTGCTTTTGTTTCTCAACAGATACGGTACGCCAGGGCATGTTCCAAATATGAAGATTTCATCATTAGAGCCACACGGCTTGCAAGTAAGCTACTTGTTCAGAGTTGTGTTACACAACGTCTGAAATCATCATTGAGGAAGTTCTTCGGTCGCTACGGGGATGTTGTAAAAGCATATGAGATCCCCCTTTCCAGAATGATCAGTGACATTCTACATTGTGATTGAATGACTGTCATCATCACCAAACAAGATGTACTTACCTGATATGTACATCAAAATGTACATCGAGACAATCACCGAATTTGACGGGTTTCCATGGAGCTGTTGCGACGGGTGTTGCATGCAATCAGGAGACGGTGACTCTCCCCGGGCACCTGGTCTCACTTCGGAATGTTGTTCATTCCGGGGTTCGCAACCGTTTCGATGGAAATTCTCACGTGACTTAAGACTGAATAGCGGTTAGGTACTTCTTTGATGTTTATTCAAGAGGTTTGTACAGGGCCCGTCATGGAGTCTTGTCGTCACAGTCAGTCAGAGTGCAATTCTTTAGAATGCCCGGGTACAAGGCGATTGACTACTAGAATTCTTATACATTTCGATGGAAATTCTGTCTACCTTTGAACCTCCTTATTTTGTATATAATGTCACCGTAAAAGTCAGGCTGTGAAATTCTCAAAGTTGCATGTATAGGTCTGAAATTCAAAAGAATCTGAGAATAGTTTTCTGTAAAATTTCCATAAAACCAGAATAATAGTACATACCCGAGATACCGAATGTGTTGAGATATGTTATCGAGGCAAATGGTCATCATAAGCATCGTTCACCTATTTATGATTGGTTTTGTTGATTTTAAATTAAAACTTTATTTATTTTAGAACGTTTAACAAACCAGTTAAACAACTTATATTAATGTCTCACGTTAGCTAAGATGTTGGCGTGAGCAGGAGGAAACCGGAGTATCCGGAGAAATTCCCCCTGTGGAGGCCTGGGTGGGGACCACCTACCCTCCCACATAAAACCCTTTGCCGAATTTGGTATTCGAATCCGGGAACTTAGAAACTTTTTTCCTCACCAAAGGTACTTCTATCACCTCTTAAATTAAAACCCCGTAGACGTATTGCACCCACCTCTCCATCTGCAGGCTACACATTTAAAAACAAACATAGAGGGTTCTCAACCATTTGCAGGTGCAATGGGAAAATATGCGGCATGTGTCCGCTCATCAATTGCAATTCCACAATTAAATCTAGTGTTAATGGGCAGACCTTTAAAATCGAGATTGATAAGGACATTGATTGATCGTATCAAGATGTCATCTATGTCATCACATGACACGCCAAGGGATGTGGCGCCCAATATGTAGGGGAAATAGGCCAGGTCTTAAAATCTCGTTTTCGAAGTCATTCGTATCAGATAAGAAACTTGCGTCAGAAAAAAAAAACAAAGAAAATTCCTATATAATCACTTCGTTAAATACAATCATTCAATTTCAGATATAACAATTACTCCAGTTAAGTCATTCCCAAAACTTAAAAATCAAAGTAAAACTGAAAATAAAAAACGCCGCTTACAAGCTGAACTTGCTTGGATAACCAAACTGCAAACTGCAAACTGCGTACCCACATGGTCTAAACGATCAGATTTATGGACAAGGAAACATTTCTTCGGCCTCTTCAAACATTGATGTTTTTTTTCAATCCGCCCTAACACTAAAAAGAAGCATAGGTCTCACGGTAAAAGGCGAAACAAAAAACTCAGAAAAAGAGCTAGAGTACATCGTATCCTCAAAGATCTACTGATCACTGCACGCAACGGCGGCAGACATGAACTGCTACATGCTCTCTCTTCAGTTCCAGCAGTTCAATTAAAATCTATCTTGGATGAAGCAGTTGTTGCATTCTTAAGAAACACTGATTGATTCAGGCTAAACATCATTGTTGCATTCGCACAAAATAAACTATATCCTTTGGTTAAAAATACCTCCCCTAAAAGACGATTCATAAAAATTCCATTTATTAACAAAGCATTTGATCTTCTCAACATCTCTAATATTTTTCGGGATCATCGCGTACAAAGTGCCATTACTCAATATTTTGACAATTTAGAACCTCCTATTATTTGTTACAAATATAAGAGACCTATTCGAAATTTCGTTTTTAACTACAAAAAAGTTACAAAGGATCCTAAAAGTCTTGAATCGTGTCCTGCTTCTTGAGGATGTGCAACGTCTGAATATCTGTATAAACCAGCTGGTCATATTATTACAGGTGACTTTTCAATTATCAAAGACAGGCAGCTCCGTGGTCTTCTAAAAAAAGGACCTAAATATAGAATCCCATCCAAAATAGATCTTATTAAATGTCGCGAAGTGCTAAAGGAAGCTTTAGATAACTATACCAAACGATGGTGTAAATCGGAAGGAGTCGAATCGCATGCTCTGAATGACTGGAAAACCCTCATTTTGGATATTACCGATATTCGAATAGATAACTACCACAAAAATCCTCATCTTTTTGAAAATCCAATTTCTAAATCTGAAAGATATTTCAAATCCAAGTTACGTAATTTACATGAAAAATATGTCTTCGCGCCTGCAGACAAAGCAGCCAACAACACCATAATTATTTGAAAACGCTACTACATATCAACTTTAGTTTCGGAACTTTCCTCTACTAATACTTATATCGAAAGCAACGAAAGTGTTCCCAATATTTTGAACAAACATAACAGTGAAATTTCTTCTTTTAACATCCCTATTTCTAAATTGGATCTCCCTAAAATATACCGTATACCAAAACTTAACAAGTTTCCTTACAAGTTTCGATACATTGCTAATTCTAGCAACTGCTCAACGACAATTTTGTCTAGAAATCTGACGTCAGCACTCACGGCTATAAAGGAACACGTGGCAAAATACTGTGAAACTGTCATGAACAGGAATGGCGTAAACTTCTTTTGGTCTATTAAAAATTCAGGGGATGTGATTGACAAAATGAAATCAAGAAATTTTGAAGCAAATACGATATCTTCATACGACTTTTCTAATATGTACACCATACTCATTAAATGTAGTTTTGGTCGAGAGGAGAAAACTTATATTTGTACTTCTGAATCGAAGGGTTTCTTTTCCGCCACAGATTACAAATCATACAAATCATGGACATGTGGTGACCTGTGTATTGCCTTGTCCTTCCTTTTGGACAATATTTTTGTAAGATTTGGTGAGAAACTCTACAAGCAGGTTGCAGGGATTCCAAATGGTACTAATTGTGCGCCTCTTGTTGCAGATTTATTTTTAATACACGTATGAAAAGGAATTTATCGAAAATCTTCAAAAGCAAAGAAAAAAGGATGATGTGAAATGCTTCATTGGTACTTCTAGGTACCTGGATGATGTTCTTACTATCGACGATCCTGTTTTTGAAAAGTATAAAAATGTTATTTATCCAAGAATTGATTCTAAACAAGGCAAACGTTTCAAACACAGATACACCATTTTTGGACCTAAATATCAAAATTGTTAATGGAGAGAGCAATACAAATGTTTATGACAAAAGAGATGGTTTTGGATTTAACATAGTAAATTTCCCCTGGCTTGACGGTGATGTTCCTAGATTACCGTCCTATGGTATCTATATTTCACAGCTCATCCGGTATGCTAGAGCATGTACTGATGTTTTGGATTTTCATAGTAGAAATTTACAAATTACCAAGAAACTTTTAGGACAAGGTTTTCGCTTTCACAAACTAGTCAAGACTTTCTGGAAATTTTACAAAAATTATTGTCAACTTCTTCTGAAATTCGGACCTATGCAGGCAACAGAGTATATTACTTTGGGTATTTCACAACCTTCATTTTATGGTGACATTATTAACAAGATAAGAAGGATCAAAGATAGACAACATCAATATCGAAAATGCGTCAGAATAATCAAACGCCTTTTATACCGTGGATATGATCCTAATGTCACCAGACGGACACTAGGCTTGGTACTTGACCAATCTACAGTCTTGTACAAGCGCATTCTTAAAACTTGCACTCTGACTGACTGTGACGACGGGACTCCATGATTGGCCCTGTCCAAACCTCTTTAGAGAAGACAGGGCCCCGACCACCTGTCCTCTCTGAATGTCAGTCGGACTCCTCGGGTGATAATATACATGAGCTCGCGGCGGCAGAGCACGGATTGTATTACGTACGCCCTCTTTTTTATATCCATTTACATATTCATCTGTGTTGCTTGGGCCCCTGCGTTTTGTGGTCTTTTTTGTGTGTGGTCATCTGACAGTGAGGAGGTTGTTTTACACCACAATTGTACGTTCTTCGAGACCTCTGGGTAATCGGAAAAGTGGGAGGGTTGTGCGCACGTAATCCAGGATAACCACACCTTCTGATATTTCAGTGGCAGATGGCCGTTCTAAGTCGGCACCGGTTGGCCATTGGTCTCGTTGGTTTATGTGTAGTCCTTTGTGTTTGATGTTTCTGTGTTGTGAGTTGACGTTCCTTGTCCCTTATGCGTCTCTTTCCGTGCTTGTCTGCTTTGTGTTTTTGCATTGAGTGTTTTGGGGTTTTGCTGTGGGTGCTACAACCTGGTGTTGTTGGAGATCCCCTCCTTTGTTTTAGAGGTGAGAAGCGAGCGCGCTACCACTGCGCTAACCCGGTCTTGTTGATTTATGATGTCGAAGGGTTCCAACTCTCTACCTTCCTTGTTGATTTATGAGTAGTACTTTGATTCGAGTGTTCTTATACTATGTTTCAAGTTCCTTGTTCCGTTACATATCTACTGTAAGTTTTCGCATAGGGGTGTATCAGTGATCACGTGTGGTCGCTGTACCGAGTCGTGATACAGATCACCTTATTTTATGTAAATACTGTATGACAGTAGTTAAGCCAGGGACTATTTCTGTCTTTTGTCATTCACACTGATATGAATGTCTCCATTTGCAATTTTGATATTGAATAAGAATTCCAAACACCTGTAATAGATCTGAAGGGAGTTATCACTGTTACTCTTTAACTATATGCCACGCCGCACAAATTCATTTTAGTTGCGCTACCTATAACACATTTCGTTTCTACAAGAAAGATACATTAAGACTACTAGTAAGAATTTGTTTATTTATTTTAAGAATTTGAATGACAAATATGGATAATGACAAATATGGATAATTACCATATCCCTGTATACAGCACAAAATCGATAATTCAGAAAATCAGAAACCGAAGGCATACAAAATCAGGATAAAACAGGAACCAAAGCAAACAAACAAAAACCTCCACCACATGAAAAGAAGCGAACTCCCGATATGGGATTGAGACCAGGTGCCCAGGAAGAGTAAGCATCTCCTGCTTGCATGCAACACCCTCCGCTTCAATTCGGTAGAACTGTCACATCCGGTTACTTCCATTTCGGAAGACATAGAGTACAATCTTTGGTTGGATGGTTCAAATGGTCTATGACAGAATATCATCCACCTTTTTGGAGAGTGGGACATCATAGTGTATGACGAGTTCCCCATATCGACCGTAGAACTTCCTCAATGACGATGTTAGTCGGTCACAAACATATCCCTGACTGAGAAGCTTATCTGAAAGACGCCTAGCTCTCAGAACAAAATCCGTATATTTGGTACTTGCTCTGGCATAGCTGTATCAACTGAGATATGAACACGCCATAAGCAGGCAATGAAAGGATGTTGCTACTCAGAAAAGGAAAGTCTGAAATTGAAGTCGTCACGTTTGTCATAGAGTGAGGTGTTCATGTGACCATCAGTGTCGTAGGACAACATAATGTCCAAATAGGATGCTGAATTATTTGTCTCTGTAGTTTCTTTGACTTCAAGCTCCGAAGGATAGATACTGCTGAGGTAATCCGCGAATTTTGGATTATTGATGGACAACACATCGTCTATGTATCTGTAAGTGAAGTTGAAGTCAGAAGCTAAGTATCCTTAACCTTCAGAGACCAAAGATTGAATGAATTCAGCTTCGTACGAGTAAAGGAAAATGTCGGCAAGGAGTGGGGCACAATTGGTCCCCATTGGAATTCCGACAATTTGCTGGAAGACCTTTCCTCCAAACACCACAAAAATGTTGTCGATCAGAAAGTTTAACATCTGAATAATATCTGTTTCAGTGTACTTATTTTCAGAATCGGACTTTTCTTTTACAAAGTAGGTTTTGTCATAGTTAACAACAATAAATTTGTATTTGCGATTACCTTTCTTACTTGTAAACGCATTACTTATAATTTTTGCGAGTCTTTCTTTCAATTTAGAATGTGGAATTGTAGTGAAAAGTGTCGAAAAATCAAAGGCTTTGATCGAATGGACTCTACTAAAATGAGTGGATTTCAGATGTTCTAAAAGTTCTTTCGAATTCTTTAAAATCCACATCTGGTTGATTCCACTGCGAGAATATACTGTCGAACAACTGTTGAAGCCCAGATTTGATTTCAGATAAAACTTTGGTGAGTAGGATCGATACAGATTTGGTAGAACATTTTGAGGAACCAGCGATGAAACGTTGTTTGTACGGATTCTTATGCATTTTAGGTATGCAATATACGTATGGTAAATCTAAATCTAATTTGTTAGTGTTGAAGCCAAAGGAAGCAAGAGCTGATTTGTGGTTATCTATTATTTCAGAGGCAGAAAGGTTTGTTGGGTTGTAAGTGGGATTTCCAGGTGTCGAATTTAAACCCAACTATTTAACTAGACTGTCGAAGTAGTACTTTTTGCAAGTAAATGTGTAATTATTTGAGGCTTTGTCTGCTGGTGTGATGGCATAATGTTCTTGGAGGTAGGTAAGCTCTGTGATAACGTCAGGGTCTTTAAATATAGACTCGAATCTGGTCTTCACAGTTGATTTTAATCGGTTAATTCTAGATAAAAGTAACATCCTCTTTCTTTGCCCAACGTCGCGCATATTCCTCACAAGAGTCCATGATGATTTGGACATTTTGATTCCATGTAAAGGACATACTTTCTCTGTATTTGGGACACTATTTTAACAATTCTCTCAATTTGTTCTTCAAATTCATTAGCATCATTTAAAAGCAGATAAATTTACAGCATGGACCAGAAATGCACGTTTCGGGTATTTATATTATGTCGAGAAGAGTCATTCCTGTAACATTTCCAAAATGTTTTACAACTTCTTGATAACGAAATCATCTACCTAAGTCCTTTCGTCATACACTTTATATATATTATAATATATTCCTTCTTGTTTCAATGATGTGAGGTTATCGTTTATGTTGTATCCGTCTGTCGCCGCAAGGCCAATAAAAGTTTACGATGTTGAAACCAAAATCATCTCTTTTGTTATAAACTTTTCTTGAACTTTTGTCGTATAAATTTCTGAATATCTGGGTTAAAACGAAGTTTTAAAGCAATCTGAGTTTATTTGATTCATTATGATCTCTCTTCTAGAATATTAATGCTTTTGTTTGCTGTTTGCTGTTTGCATGCATACTACACATTCAAAACCCACTGAATTTGAAAGAGTAAACTAGTAATTCTTTTCGTAGAGCGTTTAAAAGTTTGAATCGCATCCATGACTATCGTCTTGCTAAATGCAGTTACCATTGTTGACGCTTAACTATAATTGCCCAAGAGAAACCTACAGTTCATTCCAAGTACGTATATTCCATGTTTGATCAAAATGATTTTGGTTGATCTATGGACATGATGGAGATTACTCCAACCTATTGCTTGAACCTTACTTAATCTTTATAAAGCCTGATAAACTTCATGACCAAAAATGATATTCCACCAGTTTTACCGAAACTAGACAAAGACAGACTTCAACTTAGCAGTATGTTTAATGAAATAAAAGTAACAGCATCATTTCAAAAAAAGTGAAATATAAACATTTATTTACAACATGTGGGTACTATTTACAAACGTTGCACAATATCACAGCTTATAAAAATTTTGAGTCAAGTTTAATATTTTGCGTTGCATTTGCATGGCTTGCCCTGAAAAACAAGAAAAGAAAAGATAAATATAATTGAAATAATTACAGAATTTTGTTAAAACATTTTGTTGTTGATATATGATGAATCGTATGAATATTCTTGTAACTTCTTGTATACTTTTTGTATATTTACATATTCATATGTGATTCTGGAAAGCATCATGAAATAGTACATGAACTGAGACCATGTCCCTTCTAAAATTAAAAGAAAACAACTAAGAGTCCTCTTCGGTGTTGCCGGTAGGGGACTAACTAAGCAAACATTTGGGCTGCTCCCTATTCCATCTCCCCCTCCTCCAAGGAGTGTAAACCCATCCTCGAAGACCTTTACCTGTTTTAAAGTATATATTGCATTTGTTCTATAAAACACTTACAGGAGCCATCTCGCAGACGTAGTATTGTTTAGATCTGCAATTCTCCAGTTTCCAGCAGTAGTGGTAATTTGAGTACAAGGCGACACAGTGTTTGTTTGGTCCATCAAAGAGAGGCTCTTTTCCAAACCAATCAAACCATTTGCATTGTTTCTTTCCGTATCCCCAGTACCATGTGTGTGTTTTGGGGAAGAGACAGTCATTCAGACCGATCCATACTCCAGGGGCCACTAAAATGAATGAATATAAAAGTGATGTATAGATTCTAGAATGTTACGTCTTCTAATTGATAACCTCATTTAAGAACAGATAAATTTGCAGCACAGACCAGACATGAACATTTTGGGTATTTTTTATACTTCGTCAGTGATCCTCAATCCAAACAATAAAATATGGCCAAAAACTGAAAGTTATGTCCAAAAAAAAAATACCGAATGCCGTAGCAGGATTGTAGGGATATGTTGCTACAAGACCCACTTTTCAGAAATTTCAAGAACATTTTGTGAACAGAAATTTTCGCAGTTATTTTGCTGAAAACAATATTTGAGGTTTTTGATAGGTTATAGAAAAGGAATATCTGTGGAGACATCTGAATATCACATATATTTGTTTAGATTTTTGTTCTTTTGTTGATTTTGTTATCTGTTTTTTGTATTGCCGTTTAATTATTTGCTTGTTCAAAGCCTTTGTTCTTTCTTCTTTGCAGAGTAACATTAAATAAAAACCTCTTTCTGCGTTGAGATCTGTCCAGACCATGTCGTTACACCTGATTTGCTTTCTGCATGTGTTCTCGTTTATCTTGCCTGATTTGAATCAGTTAATAAAAGATACTTCTAATAATAGAAGGAAATGACAATATCTTACTGCTGTTTTTGCTGGCCATCAGTTTGAGGTAACTGTTCTCGTGGGCAGAGTTTGCAATAGCAAGATATCCTCCCATGTATTCGCATTTCATCTGAAAAAGTTCAAGATTCTGTCATTTTTGTAACTCCCGCGGAAATTACTTGAAAAAATTACAGATGATTAGCCATAATTGCGAAAATTACTCTAAAAATGAAGTAGGAAACTATGTACTTACAGAGGCTTCGTACCAGGTCAGTTTGTCTCTGCTGAAGAAGTAACACATGTTGTTGTACATCTGCCATCCGAATGGGCATGCGCCGCTGAGGGGAGCAACACTGGCGACTTGTCTATAGTGGGGTACGAATCCGATTGGTCCGTAGCTTGGTCCGTATCCCTTGCCTGAGCCGTATACAGCCCTCATGTTTCCTCTGACCTTACCAGCTCCAGGGAAGTATCCGTGGCCTCCAACACGTACAGCGCCGTTACCATCAGCACCACCGCCAAAACCACCTTACATAGGATAATACACATATCTTTCAAAACATTTCAAAGTCCCAATAAACCAAATAATTTTCTAATTATTGTGATTGTTAATTTGGTGTCGTATTTTTTTTTAATTCTGTCTTGTGTAGGGAGGTGAAGTGGATTTTATAGAGTTTTCATTTGTGTTGCTTTTTGATTTCTCTTTTTCCATGTCTGATTCTTATTTTTTCAGTTTGGTGCTATAAGAGCATTGTTTGTTTGCATCTTTCTGTGCCCTTTACACTTTACACTTACTTATAAACACAACTTTCTTTTCGATTTTTTTATATTTAGAATATATACCTGCGAACAATTCTGAATCTTTATTTTTCATTTTACTGCGCAACATATTTTTTTTTTACCTTTGGGATAAGCAGCTCCATGACCGCCTCCAAGACCGCCACCGATAACAACTCCTCCTCCAAGTCCCTTACCAGAGCTGACAACAACTCCTCCCTTACCACCTTTTGGATAGTTGTTCACAACAACAGCAGCCTTTTTGCCTCCTTCATTTAAAAATAAATGTACGTTTTTCCACATGAGTTTTAGTGCAAGCCAAAAAAAGTAAGTGATTTTATATGAAAACTTTGCCAACACAATACAGACCAAAAAAAGAGGAAAAATCTTCTACGATATTTTTCTAGATTAAAAGAAAAGTGTTCATGAAAGTTTTTTTTAGATGAAAGCTTTCACAATAAACATTTTTATCAACATAAATCGTTGAAAAATTTGAAGTAATATATTTTCCTGTTTTAAACAAACATACCGAGGGCTCCTCCGAGGAGACCTCCTCCGAGTACAGCGCCGCCTTTGGGATAGTTGTCTACTACGACTGCCTTTCCACCTCCTTAGAAATATAAAAGTCTTATTCTTATCTAGCTTGATACATTTTTGTGGATACTTTGTGGTGATTTTGTGTTTGCCAATATTATTGCCGTACTAAAAAGCTTTTCCTGTATACATAGAATCAAAGATACGTTTGCAAACAACCGCAGAAGTATTTTGACTATCTTTGTAATTTTGGTTTAGAATTTTCCAGTTTCAATTAATCTAAAGTTTCTATGAAGAAATAGAATTATCTAAAAATTTGAGAAGTCATTTTTTCGTCGTAATGTTAATATCTTTCTGTACGCTTTTAAATGAAATGATGGATAATGAACTCAAACCACCTTTGCCACCAACAAGAACAGCGCCGCCACCACCGCCGAGTTTACCGCCGCCATGGCCGCCGACAAGGATGGCACCGCCACCTCTACCTCCTTTGGGATAATTATCGACAATAGCACCTTTGCCGCCATGGCCTCCTACTAGGATGCCACCACCGCCACCGCCGAATTTACCACCGCCATGACCTCCAACAAGGATGCCACCGCCGAGTTTACCTCCTTCAGGATAATCGTCGACAACAATGCCTTTACCTCCATGGCCGCCTCCTACAAGGATGCCGCCGCCACCTCCACCGAGTTTGCCTCCCTTTGGATAATCGTCGACAAGAATACCCTTGCCGCCGTGACCACCGCCTCCAACAAGGATACCGCCACCGCCGCCGCCGAGTTTACCTCCCTTAGGATAATCGTCGACAACATTGCCCTTACCGCCATGTCCGCCTCCGAATACGAGACCGCCGCCGCCGCCTCCTTTACCTCCTAGTACGAGGCCACCGCCTCCTCCTCCTCCGCCTCCAAATAGACCTCCTTTAGGATAATCATCAGCGAAGACTACAAGAAATAATTACGGTCACAGAATGATAAGCTATTTGTGTTCAAAGTACACGCGTATGATCTGTCAAGATGTTTTGTAGGGAAAATTAGAGTTGATCAGTCTTAATCTGTTTATATCTTTGAAATAGTATATGAAACGACGAATATACATGGATTACATTTCTTAACGAGAAAGGGAACTTACCAACGCCGACGGCTACCGCCAGCAATAATAGTTTCATGATGCTGCAGTAGGAGCTACGGAGGGAAACTGGAAACCACAAAGGTCTCATCGTCTTTTATATTCT
Organism: Pinctada imbricata; assembly: GCA_033119305.1. Lineage (NCBI taxonomy): Eukaryota > Metazoa > Mollusca > Bivalvia > Pterioida > Pteriidae > Pinctada > Pinctada imbricata. Next base: position 61,460,798 of record VSWD01000008.1, read on the forward strand.
AACAAAATCGATCAAGATCTCCTCACGCTCCATTTGTGTTTCTTGGATAAGCAACAAAAAGAACAGATTATCACTCAAAGATATTTAGCGACTAAACAGTACGATTTGGAAAAACTTGTCGAAGTCTATGGAGCGTAGGTAAACCCCAATGGCAATCGGTTTAACTTTGCAACAGGTTTGGCCGGACAAGATAACTCCCTGCTCAGATTGTCCACAGCATTGTAAGCCTCTTATCGTCACCAGGGTTTTCACGTTCGTTGACGTAAATGTAATGCATTTTGTACCAGTGTTTCACGCTTCAGTTCCAAATTAGCATAATTCAACGGAAAAAACATCTGATGAAACAGAACGAATAGAAAATTACGTTGCCCAGGTTACATGTACACATTGTAGGTTTTTGAACGCTATTGAACGGTACATATCAGAATATTGTGTATTGATGGTGCATAGAAATTTTATTTTTTCGTGATCGATTTTTCTTTCATTCAGTTTGTTTGTTTGTCTGTTTACTCATACAGAGCAGAATGAAAAACAATTCATCACAGAATTCACTATGACAAAAATAAGAGATACAAATTTTATTATTTAATTTTTTTCAACAATATGAACAAGTATGAACTTTGCTCTCACTACATGTGTTTTCCCCATTAATTAATATTTGTAGGACTATTAATACAATGGTTCAATGTGTGATCTCAATGAAAATTATGCTATATTATTCGATTAATACGTTCTACATTATTACAGTTCCTCTCTTTCGAAAATTCAAAATCAAAAAGGAGAGAGAGAGAGAGAGAGAGAGAGAGAGAGAGAGAGAGAGAGAGAGAGAGAGAGAGAACATAAAATTGGCCCTGAATGAGGAAGGAGGGGTACGTCTCAGAGAACTATAAACTAGGATAAAAAGAGCCATCCCGGCCTACTTTTCCATTTTCAATAAAACTGTTATATCTCCTATCCCAACCTTACATCGGTACCGATAAATTTATCATGCCAGAATCCTTTGAAAGGAAAATAAAAACTCAAACTTTCCAATTCTGTTCCCAAGAAAATGTTTAAAATGAGTGGCACCACCTACATCTACAAAAGTTTTGATAAGTTATTATTAATTGTGATAATCAACGTAGGTAATGTACATCTATAGTATGATTTGAGAGCTGCAAGCGCGAATCCTGGGGTGGGAGGGAACATCCCCTTCTAGAATACCAAATTTTTTATATCTTTCCCGTTGTTATGTAAATATTTTTTTCATACTCAAAGGTTGAGTCTCCTTACAGGCTGGGACCCCCCCCCCCCCTGGAAAAAATCTAGATTTGCTAATGGTTTACAAAGGGTAGTAGGGATGGGTGGAATATGATGCTACAGGACCCACGTTTTTAGAAATTTAAAGATTTTTTTTTTTTATACTAGTAACAGAAATTTTCGAATGTGTTGAAGAGAAGTCGATCGACCGAAGTTGATCGCACTTGGCTACTTGTACCCGTGTCTTGAGAAAATAAAACATACATTAGGAAAAATTATTCACTTTCAGCAAATCCCAGGGGGTACCTGGTAAATTATTCCTCAATTCCTGGCGTTTCTTTTGAAAAAAAAAGTTTGTAATGTATACATTAGAAACACCTTATTCTTCAATATCCGATGTTTTATATTCAAAAACGTAAATTTATACATGTCTAGTACAGAAAAATCTTTCTATGGATCGATTTCACGAAGATTATGTGTAGGTCCAATGCAAGTCGTTTTAAAAATGTGCCATTTTCTCTTCTTAATATCTGAATTTAGAGTTTGAATTTTTTAAAATGCAACATGGAATCGATAGATATACTTCTGAAGTATAAGTGACAAAGATGCTGACCAAGGAATTTGATTGCTATTTCTGCGATAGCGGAGCACTTTTGAAGACAGTACTAAAGCCAAAATAAACACACGATTGTACTATCATAATATCATAATGCAAATTAAGTTCATTAAAGCGATTGGTTGAATATGACAGAGCGCTCACTCGATCTGTACTGAATATGTGACGCAGTCGTTCCGCCTACGCCTATACGTCATGTGATCGGAAAAAAAAACTTATTTACGATTAGACTTTCAGAGAAACAGCATGTTAGAAAACCAAAGACTATCAGATAGTTCAAGAAAAAAAAGATGCAAAAAATGTCCGCAAAAAAATCGATTGATCAAGGACGCGTATTCAGACAAAGATGAACCATGTAAAAAAAAAAGAAAGAAAGAAAAGACCGGCATACAAAGAAAAGCAAAACAAAACATTGCTGAATGGGTATTTGGGGGGAAAATACATATTTTTCAATGAAAAATCGCCGAAAATGGGGGGTTCGGGTTGAGTTATAATTGGAAATTCGAACTTCATGTTATTTAACTCTGTGTTTTTGGGTCAAAATGTTGATTTTTTTTTTTTGATTTTTTTTTTTTGCATAAATTATTGTGCTATTTATAGAAACAGTTATTTTGCTCAAAAACTGACTATCATGGGTACATATTGGTTTAACTGCTTAAAGATAAAGCAATACCATAGCTCTACACGTAGAGCAGTAGACCTAGCTATTTTGAAATAAAAATTACGAGTTGCTGCCATGGCAACCAGCAAAATCGTGTTTATAAGAAAATACTCTCCTTAGAACTGTTTATTTTCACCGGAACATATATATAAGGATATAATTTATATAAAAAGCACAGGAAAGAAATAAACAACAACGTTAAGTATTCAGAAAATGTCGGATCTGCCCAAAGGCTAATGCATGTCTCTCGCAGAAAAAAGATATAATTTATATGATATATTGCTTTATGTGCTGATGTTGCATTGTGCTTTATGTTTGTGTATGCAGTGTGCATTTGTATTGCTATTACTTTGCTTTGCTAAGTTTACGATGCCAGTGCTTCAATGTATATGTGCTACATGTTTATTTGCTTTGTTTCCATGTCTGGAGTTTAGTTTATGTAAATTATAAATCTGTGATGTATTGTTGCTTTTGTTATTCTTCTTTTAAACCTAAATGTGCTCAACATTTACTATGATAATTAGTCTTTCACCATTTTATCTATATTCTCCTAAATGTGATAAAATTTTTGTTATATTATTGCTGTGATAGTTTCATCTTAATTACCATAACATCCTTCATTAATTTCCTTATTTAATAGACTGTTAGTAAAGATATTTAACTTTACTCTCATATGGAAATGAAATCTTAACATGTGCCGTAGTTACATATTGATACCATCTTCCAGTTTTATATACCTTGTTACCTGCTTGTTATCTTGTTTTATCTTGTTATTTGTTATCTTGTAAATATGTTCTATGTCGGTCTAAAAGCTCAGTACTTACATTCAAAATCAGTTAAGTCGCGCCAATTTCAACTTCAAAACGGCCGCAAACTTTAAGATTAGGAATATTTCAAAACCATGTCGATTTTGAAGCTGGGTATATATGTGTTTTGGAAAAGGCTATAGAAAAATTTTCCACCAGCATTTTAGCCAGAAATTTAATTCGATGTAGACTGTTGTGTAATTGTATGTGAATATTACGTTACATATGAGGGCATATGTTAATAATAAAATTTTCTGACAATGATAAACGTCTAAGTGTCCAATAGTTTGCTCTATTGGTAACTGTAGTCATTATGGTGGTCATCGAATGCATTTAGTATAGATTTTCATACATTCGTGAAGGAGAGCAGCTAATTTATAATACCTCAAACCTATTCGTGCAAATTAATCACGAAGTTAAGTTATTGATGTTTTGCAATTATGATAGTTTGATTTTAACGGAGAACAGAGTAAAATAGATTCCCCAGATTTTGCTTTTAGTTGATAGTGAAAACATATAAACTGCAAAATCTACAATAACTCGGAGGGAATGGCTATAAGATAAATACATACATTGAAATTACCTCGTAACGTAATTCATGAATCGAGAAATTCCGTCACATTTTAAGCAAGATTTCACTTGTTTTATCTCTGATAGCATTTTATTTCAAGAGGACACGATCATAGAACAGTAAATCGTACTTGAAGAAATACAAATTATTTCATATTACAGTCAAATGGCATCAAATAGTGTCATGCAATGTTTTATGATTAAGAGTATTCACATGTATTAAGCTTCTCAAATTCGTTTTTACACAGACATATTTTGACAACAACCGTCCCAGTTCTTTTTAAATGATGATCTGACCTGATATAATAAAAACTTTAACAGAAGATCCCAAAATTATCATGTTTAGTTTCCAATTTTCAGAGTTTTCATAACCCAAAGTGCCGTAACGTAATTCACAAAAATTCGTTTAAAGTTTCATTGTCCATGAAATAATAATGTTTAACTTAACAATTCCTTGCCGATTCATTGCTCTGTAGACTTTCAAACAGGATCTGAATCTATGCTAGATCGAAATATATCACAAACTTGAATCATCTGGCATGTTATAACATACTTGAAATAGAACATCTTACAGACAAGAAACTTAGCAAAGTGTTTTTGTACATATACGTGTAGCTACTTTATATAAGTGTATTTCTTTCTTATTTTTAAGCTGATTCTATCTTCCATATCATCTTTTGTAAATATCTTTGTGATTCAGTATTACTCTGTGCAATCATTGCCCTATGTAATCAATAAAGATACCCAAAAGTGAATTACGTTACACAGCGTGAATTACGTCATGATCATAGAAATGCACTCTGCGATTCTTTTCACAGTGAAAGCTGCGTAACGTAATTCACAAAATAAGTGAATTTTTCAGAAAATAAAAAATGAAAGGATTTTTTTCCTAAAATGAAACGAATGTAAAACATTCAATGAAAAACTATTAAAGTTCGGTCTATTACAAGTTAGAAAAGTGTTATCATGATATTATATAGTTCTAATTTTAACTCATCCTATATTTCCAAAGATGGTAACGTAATTCACCGTAAATCTTGTGACAATCGAGTTTAGTATAATACAGAGTAAAATACTGTAAAGCGTATGAATTGAACTCGATTTTTTAAAATACTGATGTTACTTTTATTAAAATATGTGCTAAATATTTTGAATTTAATACATTTTCGTGTCACTGACAACCCATTTTATCGTACACCTCAGTTTGTGACATGCATTTTTTGACAAATACAACCCTTATATGAAAGAAAAATCCATACATATCGAGTTCAAAGGTATTCAAAAGGCATATGGAGGAATAGCAACTAATGGAATTAATAAGTTAAAGCAAAAAAATCATTCATTGATTCAATGTTTCTTTCAAAAATGTATTGTGACACAGTTTTTGCGTATTGGCGCAACTTAACTGATTTTGAATGAGTAGAGCTTATGTTATGTACTTGTTTTGTGACATGCCGACTCTAAATAAAGCTTATCTTATCTTATCTTATCTTATCTTATATATTTTTTAAATTCATGCATTGCAGAGGTATATAGAGTTATGATGTGGTACTCTCGAAAAAGACGAGTTTTTGGGGTTTTTTGTTTGTTTTTTTTTTAAGGCAAAAATAAAAAAAAAAAAAAAAACGGAGACGGGCAAATTTTGATTTTTTGGTCTGAATAGTTCTAGGAGATGTTCCTCTGCACGTGGACATCTCCATCTTTCTTCTACTAAGGCACAGTCCATTTGATATTTGGGGGGGGGGGGGATTGGGTTTTTTGTCGGAGCAAGATTAATAGAATCTATCACCAGATGTGATCAGGGACAAAGAAATCCAATCCAAGTGTCCAGGATTTGCTTGTACCACGACGAGGCTTGCCGAGTCGTGGACAAAAGCAAATCCTGGACACGAGGGTTGGATTTTCGTGTCCATGATCACTTTTGGGGATTGATTATTTTTCTTCCACTGTCTAAAAACGCTCAAAAAATGAGATTTTATGTTTTCTTTTTCATATTTTTATCGGCTAACACAGCAATCATGTATGACGTCACAATTGACGTTACAGTCAAAAGGCACATGAAAATGTTACCTTACCCCATAGGGATAAGACTAATAGAATCTATCCCCAGATGTGATCTGGGACAAGGAAATCCAACCCGAGTGTCCAGGATTTGCTTGTACCACGACGAGGCTTGCCGAGTCGTGGACAAAAGCAAATCCTGGACACGAGGGTTGGATTTCCGTGTCCCTGATCACATCCGGGGATTGATTATTTTTCTCCCACTGTCTGAAAGCCCTAAAAATTAGATTTTATGTATTCTTTTTCATAGTCTTGATCGGCTAACGCAGCAATCGTGTATGACGTCACAATTGACGTTACAGTCAAAAGGCACGTGAAAATGTTATCTTACCCCATAGGGGTAAGACAAGGATATCTTTTCCCAGCGTTTCCATGGATATCCCAGTCCACAGTGGGAGAAAAGGATATCTTTTCCCAGCGTTTCCATGGATATTCCAGTTCACAGTGGGAGAAAAAAGATTTTTACAATATGATATAATTTTCAGTAAACAAAATGTATATAAGGTCATGTAACATGTAAGAGGGCCTGAGTTGAGGGTCTTCTAGTCAAATTTTTAAATTTAGAAATGTAAACTAGTGAAAAACTTAATTAAATTCTCCTTCCAATATTGTATATAAATTTCAGACTTTATGGTGATACATGTATATATATTAAAATGATACTGATAATGTACTTAAGGAAGCCCCTTTTTTCAGTCACATGTATACTTTTGATATGGACTTGCCATTAAAGAAGAAAAGTATAGCGAGCTAAGCGAATCAAAAATTTGTTATATAAAATGAAAACTGTGGCGAGCGAAGCGAGCCGAAAAAAATTCAGGATTTTTAAGCAAATTTTATGGTTTTTCTTCAAATTCAGATTACTTGTAAGAGCAAGATTATTTTTTTCTGTCACACCATAAGCAAATTAATTTTTTTCATAAAAATTCAGAGCAAAAATTAATTTTCTCGAAAAACCCAAGCGCCCCCCCCCCCCGAATATCAAATGGACAAGTTTATAAAGTTATAAACAAGTTTATAAGTCCTTGCTCGAGTCGCAACCCCCCCCCCCCCCTTTTTTTTTTTTGGCCTCATCTGACAAGTTTCAGGACGAATCAACCTGTGGACGGATCGTCTACTGAACTTTGGCCAAGACGTCATTTCCTTTTCAAACGATATCAGCAAAAATAGCAAGAATTTTGAAGAAATCAAATGGTTACTTGTATGGAAATTACATCTGTAAAGTTTACGATTTAAAGGTATAACACATAATATTTTTTTTTTCAATTGAAGAAATATTGATTTATGACAACAGAGATTTTAATCATCAAAGTATCAGTCCAACGTAAAAGAGTAAATTCTACTTTCTCTTTCCACTCGAGGCCACAGGGGCTACAGTACACCAAGAGTTCAGAACAACTAATACAAGAATAAGCTTTTCAAAAAAGCTTGCCTAGACCTTAACATAATAAGAACCCTTTGGAAAATAAAACAAATAGGAACACATTGAAATGAATCTATAACTCGGTATAGTATTTAACATTTCTGATATCCTCGTGCGCCCAGTTTTCGATCACCTAAATTTCTATTTACTACCAAACATATTTATTTTCATTCAAGAAGTTATCAGGAAAAGCAATCTGTTTTAGTCATTATGGAGTATTATTTCATCGAATGCACGATACCAAACTTGCCCCTGAAGAGATGACCAGTGTTCTCCCCAGAAATTTCAGATAGCATGGTGCTAAGTCTTTGTGGTGCACCTTTCGTTGGAGTGCATCATTGAGCATTGCATCATTGCGCATTGCATCATTGCATACTGTTTCATGTGTTGTTGCTTTATTACTAAACTATTAAATAAATAAATAAATGCAGGGATTTTTTTTGTCCCTTTTTGGGGCCATTACTCGGCCCCATTCCCAATGAAAAATAGTATCTTTTTTTCCCAATTGTGACTCTAAAATTTCCCAATTTCATTCAGATGGAATTATCAGCGAAAATAGTGAAAATAACTGGTTCAAAAGTAGCAAATTTACTAAGTATTTGCCATATTGTTGTAAGCATAAGAAACTACATTTGTATATCATATTTAAAGAAAATTATATGATTAAACATTCAATTCTTAACTTTTGATTGTATAAACTGTCATTTTACTTTTACTTTGATATTTAGTACTTCCCAAATATTCCCAAATGTCGTTAATTTTCCCAATTGCAAGGGCCCCGACCCCATTCCCAAATTACTGAAAAAAATCACTGAAATGTGTCAATAATACAACATTTTTATCTGCATGCCAAGGCCATTTCTTGTTTTTATTCTGTTTTGCGTCCTTTTGAAATTGAAAAACCTACCAGCCAACCAGGAAGAAAAACAAACAAGCATATAAAACAAATTGCAATTTCATATTATGTGACTGTGTGAAATCTGACAGAAACTTGTTTCATTTGATCATCTTGACATACAGGTATTTTAGTCTACTAAAGAATAATAGACAGTGAGTCATTGCAGTTCTTTTTTCATTTTTACATAAAATATAAAAAAAAATCCTTTAATTTTTGCAGAAAACACATTGAATTTGCTAAAGATCTTATTTTAATTTTGTTTTGTTTTATGACTTTTGGCTCAAAACCTACCAGCACGAGGACGCAAAACAGAAAATAACAAAGAAATGGCCCAATTATCATTAAATTTTAGACAGTGAGTTCATTGGTGTTCTATGTAAAGAGAGATTCATGACAGTTTTAAAACTCAGTTAGTTTGGGGCCTTTTGAGAAGATTATCTTGAGACTGTCTCATGACCATAACTCCAGGTAGCTTAGTGTAAAAATTTGGCATATTCCACTGATTTGGAAGGAATTGAATTTTGTGAATGGGCCATTTTCCATGATATTCTAAAATATCCATGGGCCATTCCTTGAAAAAAAAAGTACTAAGTTTTCAATGGGCCATTTGGCAAACTAATGGGACTATGGTGCATGTCCTCTGTCCCTCCTAATCACTGATATAATTGAATATAAGCATGTTATGGAAGGGTGTCTAACCTTGAGTTCTGAATTTTTGGTTCAGGGAAAGGGCAGGTTTCACCTTTTAAAAAGGTTGAAAGTTTGAAAATTATCTTTATAAAAATTCCTACTTGAAAAATTGGGTCCAAATATGGAAACATTAACCCCCCTCCTTGTTAGCCATTGCAATATTGTTTGTGGTAATCTCTGGCAAAGGAAGAAAGTTGACAATTGTTCTACTTTGCCCAAGTATGGAGCAAACTCCCCCCCCCCCCCCCAAGATATCAATGTCTATTTAAAATGTCAATTGTATACAAAGCCATCCACATCGTGCTCAGACTTATCAATAAAACGATGGTCCGTGCACCATGTTGTATTTTGATGATTAATTTCATCCATCCATCCGTCTAAACTTCTTATTAACTAGATTCAAGCGTATTTCAAAAAAAAAAAAAAAATAGATAAATAAAAATTACGGACATACCGACTCGTTATTTATTCAAAGTAAAATGATTCTGCGCGAACGAGATAACCTCTTTCTTATCTTGTAAAAGCGGCAATTATTTTGTATGACAAAGACGGCGAGGTCGGGTAATATGTCGAACAGTAAGACGGATTAAAAACATATTTTAATGACATCTGATATAGCGTATTGCTATTTCCAATTTACCGTTACGCTGTAGCTATATGACATGTGCCGGTCAACACGATCTAGCCATGTAGATGAAAACGTTTTCATGAACTACGTTATAGAATGGTCGTCTTTTGTTGGTCACTCGATAGACATTGACAACACAGTTATTTTAAATGTCCGATAGATTGACGTGCGCCGTAGAAGCCAGACACGTTCTCAGTTCAGGTAAATAAAGCTTGCGGGGGGTTACAAGACGTTTAACACCTTGGGTTGTATACAGCCGGGGCTAATTAACCGGGAATGCGGCGGTTAAATCAATCAATTAAAGCAAAGGGGTACACAAAATAGTTAATACACGATTTTTTTAGGGAAAAATATAGCATGGCGGCCGTAAAATATAGCGTGGTGCTAATCCCGATAGCGTGGCGGTAAATCTCGATAGCGTGGCGGGGCCGCCACGCTAAAACGGCCTGGGGAGAACACTGTGAGGTATCATCGCTTGGTCACAAACCCTTTCCTCAATACAAACACTTTCTCCTGCTAGTCTATATTAAAAACCCCAAGGGAGGACACTTCCTATATGATAGCTTTATAACTCTTTTGTACATGATCGTGGCTTCAACTTCTAGCAATCTGCATTCGACCTGTGCAACATTTAGGATGAATTTTCATTTGGATATGTTTTATACATTCATCTAGAGATAACAAAACCAAAAATTGTATCAATAGACCATTTTCGAGTTACCGATCACGTTCGGATATTATACTCCGCTTCGACGTTTTGTCAAGATGCCCTACTTCCGGTTTACATTTGAGTCTAAAAATAACGTGATCACGATTAAGAAATAAACTATTTACGCAACCAAATGGCATTGTAGCATCGTAAATGTGCACCATTTACATGATTTGGGGTTGGAAAAATTCAAGCAAAAGGTATCGGTCAAAGGGGATGCTCTATGTAAAAGTTGAATGGGCAGGAAAGGGGGGGTTACGAGGAGACATAACAAGAGACTCAGTCTGGACACGTGTCCAGGTGTATGTGACTGAATTTATTGTTTGTGACAGTTAGATGGGGATAGGCATTTGACATGACAGGTGTTTAAATGTTTGATTTTGACCTGTACATCTACCCAGTACCCCGGCAACCAGCCAACGACCTGATGCCGGGTAAAGCTTATGAAGGTGAGGGGGTTGACAGGGTGAAAGGGAGGGGGAAGGGGCGGGAGAGAGGGACAGGGAAGAAAGGGGGCGGGAGGAGGGAGAAAGGGGGCGGGAGGGGGGGGGGGGGTAAAGGGAAGGGTGAAAAGGGAGGGGAGGGGGAGGTAAGGGGTGGGAGGGGGAGGTACCCCCTCCCCCGAAGGTGTACCCTGCTGACGATCAAATATCATGATAGCATTGATATACACAGTAACATTGTATCTGTGACTCTGTAATCGGAAAAAGATCATGCAGATTCTAAAAGAATGCATAATGAAAAAAAAATGTCTGAAATAATTATCTTCTCGGACTCAGGACTGGTATATTTTCCTTACCTGGCTGACCCCCCCCCCCCCCCTCTCCTCCTATCGGCCTTCCATTCCTCGTTTGTAAAATATTGAGCAGGCCACGAGCGTGACTGGGTTGAACTCCGTCCCCTAGAGATTCGCGAGAACAATTTTCATTTTAAAGTTTGCAGGCCAGATGTATTTATTTAAATGTATGTTCAAGGAACATGACTAAATAGATACAAGAAGGTCTATCTGTGAATACGGCAAATAAAACGTTTACTTGAACCTTGAGTCTCATAGGATTTACATTTTATTTTGCGTGAAGTTTACACCCGCGCGGGTGTTGAGGCTCAAAACTCCCCTCCTCCTCAAGATGTCAGTCATTATTCTATTTCTACGCTTCCAATTTCTCAACTTCAGAGCCAGGATGAACCCCATCCTTGGAAAAATGTTTTAGATCCACGTATTTTTTTTTTTTTATCTATATACAATTTGTTTTTTCATTATTCCAAGGTACCGTTTTTCAGATTTTTTTTTAAATTTTGAACATCTTTTTTTTAATGCCTTCGTCAGGTGTACAGGGACATATCTTTGGTATCTTTCTTATTTTCTCAAGTTACCAATAGCACACGCTGCCATTTATCAAAATAGTTTAACCCCCCCCCCCCCCCAAAAAAAAAACCCTGTTAATACCGATTTTCATACTGAATTAATGCATTCAGATGAGAAAGCGGCTTATATTACTTCAGAAATACTTAATGTCATTAAAATTTTAGAACCTTTTGTTTACTGACAATTTCTTAGGGATATATTTGCATAAATAGGCAATGGCGTTAAAGGGGGGGGGGGTGTTAAATCACAATTATTGTTATGTTTTATAAAAGAAATTCAGTTGGGTTACCATTTTCTAATTTTTTATGTAAGACTTTTATATTTTCCATTCAAAGAATTTCCTGTTTTTCACTTTTTCAATATTTATTAGAATAATTATCTCTATATGTTATTACTGAAAAAAAAAGTAAAATCCGATGACTTATAATTTACATTGTCATTGATGACATAAACAAATTAATGGTCAATACAAACAAAAGCAGCGATTATAACAATTTCCATATTCAAAGAAAAGTAGTTTTTCAATTTTTAGTAGATTAGATCTATTTTACACCGTTGATGTCACAATATGTGACGTTGCTAAGGTAGACCGGAAGTAACCCTACTTGACGTAACTAAGCAGGTGCGTCATAGCAGTGACTAAACTGAAGGTTTATAACGGTCATTAGCTGTAACTCGAAAATGGTCTATTGGGCCGTGGGTTAAGCCTGTAGGAAGGAAAAAGAGAAAGCCATGATCATGTCATAAAAAGTGCAAAATGACAAATCGATCATCCACAGGGGAGTGGATAATAAGCTACATGTGCGACCTTGACTATGACATCATAAAAGACTGATGCCTCGCTTCAGCCATGATCAAAAGATGACAGAAAAGTATAGGAAAATTATTATTTTTGACGTTTTTCAGACATAGGGAGAAAAATGATCAATCGCCGGGTGTGATCATTGACAAGGATATCCTACCCTCATATCTGTGATTTGCTTTTGTTCATGACACTCAGGTTGGATTTCCTTGTCAATGCTCACACCCGGTGATAGATTCTATTAATCTTGCACCCTGTATGCTAATACTGTCTTTGTATCTTTTCAGATACATGGCTGATTCCACTCAGCCACATACAAATATGGAAACACTAGAAGAAACCCCACAATCATCATACGGAAGTGGTGGTAGAGGATCAGACTATGTTATACCATCCTCAGTTGACAGCAGTTTGGTGCATGTGAGCAGAGACTCATCATTGATGGAAAGAAAGGAAACAGGACTCTTACAAGGGGACAAAATGGGGAATGGAGATCTAGGAACATCTATGAAAGACGAGCACATGATTAATCAAACTGGTGAGATGGAACAAAAGCAAACATATGATGGAAATGAAAGCACAGTTACAAGCAATGGCTTTCACTCTCAGATAAAAAGTGAAGGAGACAAAGATGAAGTGATGGATTTATCTTTAAAGTCAGATGATGCAAAAGGAAGCTTGTCCTTTAAATCAGGAAACTTCAGTCTGCTTTCAGGGCTGTCTGATTATCCAGCATCAAGTGGAGAAAAAGACACTCCATCGATAGACTCTGGTAGTAATGTTGTATCTCCAGAGAGCTTTGTTGTCTTAAATGACTCCCACAGTGAAGCCAGTCTTACCCCAAGGTCACCTCTGTACACCCCAGAAGAAGGACCAAAGATTCTATATGAATTTCCAAGTGAATTGAGACAAGACCTAAGTTCTACCGTATCAAGTGAGAGCATAGTGGTCTTAGATCACAATGGCCGTAGTGATACTGTAACAAGCCAGAGTTCAGAAAGTCCAGAATCACATGTCCCAGATGTAGAAAAAGAAGAGGAAGAGTTTTCACTTCCTCTAAAATACTTCGAAAAGAGCTTTGAAATCTCTAATGAGAGTCCGTCAAAAGAAGAAGCTTTAACAATGGATGATGATGATGACATTGATCTAGTTTGTGAAACTGGTTTTGATTCACTCTTAGCTGAGAGGAATTCAAGGGAGCAAGATGGTGCTGTAGATGGTACAAATAATAAGGACTTACATTGTCAAATAGATTGTATCAATGCCAAAAAGTTAGAAGCAATGTTAGAGAGCCAGCATGATAGTAAAATGGAGGAGTTTTCTCTCATTAACAATACCTGTTCTCAGGGCACTGAGGATGCTCCAGTGAAGCAGAGGAAAAGCTGATACAACAAATGCCTGATGTTGACTCTAATGATGTTTTTGATTTGACGGAGGATTCAACCTCACCAATCAAAATTTACCAACCGAGCAGTAGTCCTGACCAGTGAGAAAGACAGTCCTGGAGATGAACGTCTCAGTAGTTTCTTTCCATTAGATAAAGTTAGTGAAGATAATCCAATGAATCAGAAGTCACCCAGATGAACCAGTTCTAGGCAAAGAGGCTCAATCTGATGAGCTACTTGAAGAAACACAAGGACATTCTAAACAAGTTATTTCTGAAGAGTCAAAGCCACATGAACATTCCCTTCAGTCATATGAAAAGAGCTTTGAAAACAGTATGGAAGATCCTCAAATCTTTCAGGAAGAGAAAGATGATTTCTCAAAATCAGAGTCTTCAAAAGAAGGGACTGACTTTTCTATGCTGGATAGTGAGGCAGTCATTCCTGGTGTAACAGATTTATTGGTGGTTCATATGTCTGAATTCTCAGACAAAGCTGCTTCAGAATTTACACAGGGTGGAGCTTCATCTGCAAGGACCTCAAACAATGAATTTTCATTGCTTGATGTAGGAAATGATGGGTCACAATTAGACTTACAGAACATTGACTCAGATCCTCAAGTTTCTAATACACCAATGGTTGGCAATTTTGAGAACTTGGCAGAAGCAAAAGGAAGATGAATGTGAAATGAAAACCGAGGTTCGAGACAGATTCAGTATCAATCAAAATCTGAGCAGCACACAAAAGCAATCAATTCTGCATGAGAAACTGACAATTGCTCTGAGGCATTTTGGAGCTCAGGGTTTAGATCTGCAGAACTGAGAGAGACATTAGTAGCATGACTGAACAGATTGTAGGCATAGTGAGTGATTTATTTGGTCAAACTGGGAACTGAAGTCAAATGTGAATTTGCTAAAGCAGAAACAGAATCTGTGTGTGAATCAGAACTCTTTGAAAAAATCTCCATGCAGTCTCATGATGATTTTCAACAAAACTCCAGATGTGATTATTCTGTAGTACAAAGCATGTTGAATTATCAGAAGTGAAAATACGGCTGTTAATGATGTTGGATGGGAAGAGGATATTTGAGAGAATCATGAAGTCATTCTTCACATTGACAAAAGCAAATGTAGCTGTGGATATCAGCGGAACAACCAAATCAGTATCTGCTGTAGAGACAATCTTAGAAAGTAACAAATGGATGGGGGATTATATTGTTCGATCCTTGAAGTTTAACTTTGATGCAGAAGTCACAGAGCTGTTACAGTTTGAGAATGCTCGGGACTATGTGGATACAGAACTTACAAAGGCATTTGACTTCAAAGTCTGTTGGAATACTGTACCCCAAAACAAGATGGTTTTGATATATGTGAAATCAGATGACCAAGTCCAGCGTGTTGAAGACTTGATACGATCCTTATTATGCAGTGAAGTGTGACCAAACCTGTCACAGTCAACATAGAGAGATGGAATGAGGCTCTTACAAATACATGTAATACATTTCCAGGAAAAGTTCTCATTAAAATTCAGGACCAGGAAAGAGCAGTGTACAGAGTAGCATGTACTAAAGATGTGTCTGCTGCTGTAGAGGACATGGTGAGGAAAGCAGAAGTGGATTTACAAGAAGTTTCAGAAGTATGGGAACCAAAACAGTTGGTGATGCCAATGTCTGAAAACGATGAAAATGATATCAAAGACAGTGATCAGATTTTGGAAAAGGCTGCTGGGAGATGATGTTCCTCAATGCACTAAATGCTTGCTTATTGAGGAGGAGGCTTTCAGGTTCCTACAAAAGTGGAAGAGGACTGAATTGGAGGTACTTGCCTATTAATCAGAATGTGAGGATAGGCTACTATTGACAAGGATGGCTTTGGATTTGAACTGATTGGCAAGGAGTTTGACATTCAGATGGTACAAGATTACATCAATAACATGAGGGATGAAACAGTATGGAAAACTCACAAGGTACAAAGCGGAGATTTGATTAACTTTCTACAGGCAGATAACAACAGAGTTCTAAGGGATGTAGAGGAGAGGAACCAGTGCTGTATAGATATTGTACAGGAGGGTGAAGTGACCAGTCATTGATGAGAATAAATCATACCCTGACTTCACATTGGATCCAGTTACAGTATCAACCAAGTGTGGGATGGCATATTGGGTAGAAGCAGATGTTGTCATTGAGGCTGTAGAAGACTTGGAAATTACTCCATATGGTAAGAATCTTTACTTGTAAATGTGTAAAGGTTATATTTTTTAAAAAGATGAGCTATCTAACTTTACAAACTAGTACTAGTTAATAGTCATTTACATAACAATAAACATAGAAACATTTCACATATTGATTATTGGCCAGAGGAAGGAGGGTGTTCTTTTAGATGAAGTATGATATGTTTGTTTCAGTATTTCAAACTGGGCCCTGAAAATTGGCAAAATATTGGCCTTTTTTGCATGGAGAGTGAGTCTGATAATTTGCTTAAAAAGGCTGTGAAAATCCCTTCATCAGTCTTTGTACTTTGCTTGAAATGAAGAGCATGTATTGATAATGACATATTATATTCATATATGGTATGGTTATTTTGATATTTCATTGCAGGTCCAAACAGGTACCATTATGATTCTCAGCACCATAGAAGGATAGTGAAAGTAGCGGTACCTAGATGGAATCCAGATTTAGGCAAACAGAAGAGCAATTTCTGTGAAATTTTAGTGGATTTGTTCAGTTTTATGGAGAAATATGAAATAACATCAGCTGCAATGTCTGTACAGAAATTCAATGATTGGCCGTACGGGAAACTTGTGAAAGCAATACTGATGAGCTTGCAAAGTCTGACTCAGAAGACAAGTAAACTGAAACTTAGAAAAATCATTTTCTGCGACACGGATGTACAAACGTGCTCTCAAGTTGTTAACATATTGTCAGAGGCTCTTGGACAGCCGTCCCCTGAAGACAGCAGTATTACCCTACCTAGAGGTTAGATTTGGCTTGTTGTAGATGGGAAGTAGATTCTGTGTGTAATTCTCCTCATACGAAAACATGTGAAAAATCATTTAGTATTAACCATCTTTGATTTTCTTTAATAGTTTGAATTTATGTATCTAGTCACTATCTTTTGCTTAATTGTTAATCACAAGTTGGACTCTAATAAATTTGACATTAAAACTTTCAGCACAGAAAAGAGCACAGATAGAAATTTTTGTTGGAAAAGGAGAGATAGCAAAAGAGAAGGTTAGTAGCATGTTATACAGTTTCAGATTGCTAGAAACTTCGAAAGAGTCATAATATCTTTACTGCTAAAAACTAAATGATTTACTACTTTGACCATGCATTTCATTTGAAATATAATGTTAAATGTAGATGAATTAAAAGGTTTCACAATTTGAAATATGTTAAATGTAGATGAATTTAAAGGTTTCACAACTTAATATGAATGAAATCGCATGATATCTTATTTTCAGTGCTAAAAAGTAAGTGGAATTTTAAAAATTGCAAAAATCATTTAACAATACAAAATGCATTTTACTAAGATACTGATATATTTTGATTAGGTTGACATTATTGTAAATACAACATCAAGGACCCTAGATCTTAAAAAGGGGGGAGTGTCCAAGTCCATACTTGGAGAGAGCTGGATTCAGAAATGCAGAAACAGATTAAGAGATACCATCCTAAAGGCCTGGAACCAGGGGAGATAGCAGCCACAAGCAGCTTTAATCTCGACTGTAAACGGGTGTATCACGGGGCCTCTGGAACCATGGCCACAGAAACATGGCTCAGACGTCGAGAAACAGAAATGTATAGATGTATGTTAGATATCATGCATGAGTAAAGTTATCTGTATTTTGAAGCTGCATGTGTCTTTCACAGTTGTTTGATGCAAGAATATGAGTCTTACACTTGCAAACATTAAACTTGAATCATAAGTAAAAACTAAACAAGATCTATTCAATGTTATTAATTTTACTTATTTTAAATATGTGTGTATACTGAAAACATTTGAACTAAAGTCATTTCACTGATTTGTATGTAGAAGATACACACTATAATGATTGATTGTTCAGGAGATTACAAAGCTTTATACTTCAAATTTACATTAATTCATTGTAGGTGTTGGAGAAGTTTGTATTAGACTGTCTCCACCAAGCAGATATGTCCAAATACAGAACCCTAGCCTTCCCTGCCCTTGGTACAGGTGTACTGGAGATGCCTCCTGTCCGGGTAGCCAGGACAATGATGGCGATAATTAGAAGATTTGAGACCAATCATCCACATACAACATTGTCTACTGTCAGAATTTTAATACATCCCAAAGATGCTGTCATTTACAGGGTTTGTTAGCTTCTTTTGTCAGATACATGTATATAAAGACATGATTATTTTCCACTTTAAAGCAGAATTCTACTTCACAAATCACTTAATTTAGAGTTTTTATTTTTAATTTCTTGCCTTACAAAAGTATCCTTATTAGGATTTAGGGTTGTAAAATGGGATAAAATTTACTGTCGATTATCGGACACAATCAGAGGAGTACTTTCAATTTATAATCGCGATAATGGAAGTATTGTAATTTTTAGGCGAGTTTCGCATAGCGATCTCAGCTATAGTGATCGCACGGACCACGTGACCTCAGATTTGCATCACGTGATCTAAAAATCGTTACACTCGCGGGCCCCAAAATGTATAAGTCGAGTGAAGATAAATATATATTCACACAGTTTTACTTAACTCCAATCGTGTGGCCCCATGACCCTGGACCTCATTATTCACCATATTTATATAAAGGCAGCGTAAATTGCATTCCGCGTTCTAACAGTTGTTTCATAATGTTTGAAAAAGTAAAAGATTATTTAAAAAAGGTACTTTAGGATGCAGTAAACATCAACTGTCTCATGTGCACGTGTGTTGAGATTGCCTATAAGTTTATCGGCTATACTGTACCACCTGACACGACCATATAGGTAAAATTGTTCTCAGTGGGCAAGGCAACGCAGAACGTTTGGTTTTTCTTTAATTTCGTGCAATACAGATCAATGCGCTATGAATGCTTGATTGTTTGTGAATTCTAAAACAGTAGAGATCAGAACAAGACTACGGTAAAAGTTCAGTCCAATCAGATTGCTTATTCCAATTCAGTCCAATCTATGTAAATAAAATGGAAGGCGCTGATATTCAAATCATAGCAGTTCGGGTGTTTAATCGATTAACGAGGAGTTACGGTCATACATTACACTTCTAGGTATAGAAATCAATTTAGAATTCACAAACAATCAAGCGTTCATAGCGCATTGGTCTGTCGCATCTCACAAATAGAATGCACTGACTGAACACTGAGCCAGGGCTGGAACGGACACGCTATATTCAAGTAAACAAAAACTGGGTCACTGAAGAAATGGTACCTACGATATCTCTGGAAGTATGGGGAATTTTTTAATGAAATATGGTGACATAGTAGATAAAATATATAGGTACAACTGTAGAAAGTATGATCTTATTGGAACCTCTGTAGTGAATTTTTGCAATGGTTGAAGTTAGAAATTTGACATGACTGTGTATCTGGAAGATACTGGCTTTAAACAATACACAGGTCGTACACATACGCAAACATACCAGACGCTTTTACGGCCTGTGGCTGTAACTAGTTGACTTGAAATGGGGACCGATTAAAAAAATCTGAATGATATAGGCTTACAAGATACAAGATTTTAGAACAGTTTCAAATGGAACAGATATGCAGATCTATACACCACAGGGGTGAGGTATCATTGCTTGGTCACAAACCCTTTCCTCAATACAAACCCTTTCTTCTACATAAAACCCCAAGGGCAGACACTCTCTTTGTACTCGATCGTGGCTTCCTCTTTTTCCTTCCTACAGGCTAAACCCACGGTCCATTTGATTGGATTTTTGGTTTTGTTATCTCAAGATTAATGATTTTTGGTTTTGTTATCTCAAGATGAATGTATACAAGATATCCAAATTGAAAATTCATTCTAAAAGATGCACCGGTCGAATACAGATCAATAGGAGTGGAAGCCACGATCAAGTACAAAAAAGTTAAATACATTGTAGCTATTATATAGGAAGTGTCCTCCCTTGGGATTTTTAATACAGACATATAGAAGAAAGGGTACGTATAGAGGAAAGGGTTTGTGACCAAGCGATGATACCTCACCCCTGTGCTATACATGCAGAAAAAATTAACGCCTGTACTATCAGTGCACATCCAGCTTATTATTTAGTAAAGAATTGGCAAGGGGTCTGGAGCCCTCTAGGGGGGGTTGAAGCCTCCTGGAATCTCTTGAATTTCAGCCTTTTTAGGACCCATTTTCGTGACTGTAATTAATTAAAGAATGGATTTTGATGCATTTAACAATTATATTTACTAACAGGTAGGTAATATTCACTAATATTCACTCTTTCTTGATTTAAAATGATCGTTTTACCCATGATTGGAAAATTTTAGGGGGCCCTATGCCCCCCTTGAATCCGTCACTGACTATAGCAGTCATGCTGACATAGGTTCATAAATATTTTATTCCGGAACATTGGAAAATTTTTTCTATCTACTAATACAATATTTAAAAATCCCATAAAATATTTTGATATCATTCTTAAATGAATAAACGAAACTCGCCATCTGTTCCTTCAGAGCTTTGATTCAAACTTTTAACCTTTATTCAGAGCTACTTTCGACACAATTTAAAAATAAATTTTAACATATCTCAATTTTTCTTGTCAGAGATTTACATGTTATATGTTGTTTGCACTAGTGTCCATAGTCATGACTCCTTTTCTGATATATTTCTGGTGTCGCTTTGCGCGAAGAAAGAACCATTTGCGATGAAGTGTATGAACTCCAATTGATTGATTCTCAAAACTAGAATCGACTTTCAGTGCCTTGGATATCTTAACAGCGTTTGCGCCTATGTTGGCGACTAATCGTTACAACACTATTAGGATTTATTTTAGGCTGTAGAAAAATGTCATTTTACTTCAAGCTTTCATGAAGTTTTTGGTGTCAATTTACAGTCTCATTTTTATCTGAATATGTTGAAAACTTTCAAGTTTGAATCATGTAATTTCATGTTTCTTGGTATTTTTTCAATTACACCTTTTGACTCAAAGGAACTTTCTATAGGATACTGGTAATATGTAATAAATTAAGACAAGTAAATTGGTAAAATACATAAATGTATGCTATAATTTTGATGTGTTATTACTAGGCATTCATGGAGGCCTTGTCAGAACACAGAAAAGCAAAAGAAGAAGATGAAGTGAGGAAAGAAGCTGAAATTGTTTCTCCTGAGCCAGAGGAACCCACATCATTAGGTAAAAATTAATTCAGAAATGACACAAGTCATCGTTAGATTCATGGAAAAAAAACCCTCATTGGGTCTTTTATCGTATCGTCTTGCACCGCAATGTCATAGGTTCCTTCCACTACTTCCCACTCTCAATATGATCTGCCTTGAGGTTCCATATATTTCTCAAATTAATGAAAAAGGAAATTAAGTTAATTAATTAATATTGTAGATGAGAATAAAGTTGGAATTACTGTGCTAAATTACAGGGCTAAAAAGCAAAATTAATAGCATTTGTTGTTTTGCAACGTCATTAAACTACAATGAGGTGACATCGTAATAAGGTGGCCAACAGAAATCCAAAACTTTGCGATGAAACGTCTTGTGGAATGCGATGAAACCCTTGGTGCTCCAAGATGTTTTTGTATATTACTAACTTTTTGTCATACCTTCAAAGATAGATACTTAAAGTATCTAATGTAATTGTGATTTCATCTGATTTTATTGATACCTTTGTAAAACAAAGATAAGATATAAATCTATGTGGGAAATCTTACTTTTCTATGGTTTTTTCTTTAAGATCACAAAGTTTTTACATCAAACCCATGTATAGAGTCAATCTTTAAAAAACTAAGAGTCTCCTTCAGCATTGCCGGTAAGGGACTAATAATTTTGAAATTGTATATTTCATAAAAGTCTGCATAAAAAAATGAAAGACATTGAAATGAATGTTCCTTGTATTTGGTATGATGAATGTGTAAAGTCCTATCACTTGTTTCAGGGTCTAGTTTGTCACTGATACGGACAGAGATCTTGGTGAACATAGACAGCATACAGCTATATGCCAGCCTTGGTGATCCTACCAGACAGGAGGGATACGATGCCATCGTTATGATGTGGTTAGACGATGATGGCTTCAACTCTGGTATGTCAGTGAGGAAAATATTTTATTAAAAAACTGCACTGATTTGATACTTTAAGCACATTATTTTTATCAAAAATCAATTTTTTTATGGTGTAAAGATAATGAGAAAACATTTTCACATTCATACAATTCCACTTGACAAAGACCAAACATAGATATTGAGGGTTTCTTCACAATGTCATTTAAATTGATCAATGCCCTAAAGAGCACTTACTCCTTCAAATCTCTGTCTACATATATTTCCAATGAAGGTGAAAATGTAATTCATTTGTACTTTTAAAATTATAGAATCTTTGTATTTTTAGCCCATCACTCTGATCAAATATTGACCATCAGTGCAAGAAGCCCAAAACAGCCAACAGGTGAGAGTAAAAAATACATAAAAACCACACTTATTTACGTTCTCATTTCACAAAGTACATGTATCATGTGTTTTATTTTCTGCATAGTTTACATCATATTTCTATCTGTTAATGTTCTCTTGTCAAGGTGATCCAAGTGTTATTGATGTATAACAGATCTTTATTTAATGTGTAAAACTTTATGGGCACTGCTCACTTACATGTAAGAGAGATTTTATAATATATGAATGAACGTGTAGTTAATTCTTTGATTTTGATATAATCGTAGACTTCAAGTTATCCGAGAGACGACAGTTGGTGACACCTGCCGGAAACTTACCCCAGCGTAAGATACTCCACGTGTACGTCAGCGATGCAAACATCTCAGAAGCCTTTGTACGGGCTATGATTCTAGCAGAGCAGGAGGGGGATATATCATCACTTGTCTTTCCCCTCAGATTCAATGGTATGTCAAAGCATCTATTTAAAACTCTCAATTTTCAGAAACTTACAGCCCTTTTCTCTGTATTAGCCGAATCTGCTGCATTTTAGCCCATTGGCTAACCTATCAGATGAAATCTTATTCGGTTCACCAAATTTTATAGAGAAAAAATTCAGTCAGTCTTAAATTTTATAATTATTGAATGCATAAAAATGTTGCGTAAATTCTTGAGAATGAAATGATACAAGTTGCATGTGAACTTGGGATTATTATTATGCCAAAGGATTTCAAGGTTTTTTGCCTAATCTGATTTAATGAAACATGTTAGATTTATTAAGGTTCCATGCATATTCACTAACTTGAATCAGATTCTACCACAAAAACTAAAATTGCATTCTAAGATTTACTGCTATGGCACTTGTAGATAGTCAAAGAGATGTACAATGATTGATAACAACCTGTATTTACCAATATTACAGACCCATTGGCCAAGGATTACACATCTTACACCAAGTCCCTGTACCAGGCCATCGAGAGGTATATACAGATGGATCGTCGGACACCGTCACAGCTGATGAAGGTGAAAATGTGTATCTCTGGCAAACACATGGTCAATCCTGTACTGTCTATCCTGGAAAAACTTGACAAAGACCACAAAATTAGTATGTATTTAAACATTTTGTGCTATTGCACCTAGAATTGTACAATGATTGATAAAGACCTGTATTTACCAATGTTATAGACAGAAAAATGAGTATGTGTTCACTGGATTTGAAGTAAAATTGCATGTAAATGTAAGTAAAATGTAAGTTACATGTAGATTGATTTTTTATAGCATAGAAATTTCATACATATTATACAGTTAAAGTATAGCATTGAGGGAGTTAGCATGATTCTGGTTTCCTGAGACTAGACCTTTTTCCGGAGGTGAAGCCAGTTCATGCTAACTCCCTCAATTGTATACTTTTACTGTTTTATTATACTGTCACTGTGGCAGTAGCGTCATGCACTGAAGCTCTGCCCCATTTTGAAGCTATTTCCCTTGGGAAATAGTCTTCCCAACTACGCACCCTTGGCAGGGAAATAGTCTCATCAGGCGATTTACAGCTAGTTTTAATGAGTATCTTTTTATATAGGAAAAAACAGGTAGAGGTATAATAAATATATATATCCTCTGACAAGGTCTGTCTGTGACTTTGTTATGAGCACATTTTGAGAAAATCTTTTTATACTCAAGAAATATTCAAAAGAACAATTAAAATTCATCAGAAAGAATTTACATAAATCACTTTAAATTCATAATCAAATTTTGTAGTTGATGATCATCATAGAAGGAAAGAGATCACCCCATTGATTCTGAAAGTAACGGCCATGAGGGAGGATATGAGGAGAGTACTAGGTGAGCTAGATAACCCGCCCCCGTCAGTCCAGGAGCCAACTGTTATCTACAGTAGACAAGATAGTCAGAATATTCCAGATGATGATCGCACACAAACTATATACATCAGAGACATATATCCAAATGTGTACGAAACATTCCTATTTTTCTTTGGTACAAGAATTCAAAAAAATTCTTCAGAAGTGCAGATGGAGTATCAGAGTTTGGAAAACCGAGTCAAAATCACCGGACACATGTCAAATGTCACGGCTTGGGCACAAGATATTCAAAAACAGCTGCTGGAGGTAAAAAGAGATATGTGTGTGGATATATATGATCTACCCCAGGAAGTGAAGTCCAAAAAAGTTCCTGTGACACGTATTGTAGCAGAACTCCAGAAGTCTTTGAACCTGGTTCTATTGTACATTCCAGAGGACTGTTCAGATTCATTCCATATTATTGGTCTCCGCTCCACACATGTTGAATCTGCCACACACAAAATCATGGATCAGATCAACTTGGCTGCAAGTAGAGCTAAACAAAATTCCACAGTTCCTATGAAAGGAAGCTCTGACCAAAGCAAAGCTATACATCCCATACCAATGGACAAGAGAATGAATGTCCACACATTTATCATGCCCAATGGTATGCAAGTGTATGTATATCAGGACAGTATCTTACAGCTACCTG
Organism: Pinctada imbricata; assembly: GCA_033119305.1. Lineage (NCBI taxonomy): Eukaryota > Metazoa > Mollusca > Bivalvia > Pterioida > Pteriidae > Pinctada > Pinctada imbricata. The sequence goes on from VSWD01000008.1 coordinate 61,485,727, forward strand.
TGGATTGTATTGTTAATGCTGCAAACGAGGATTTGGATCATGGTGGAGGGGTTGCTAGGGCCATTTCTGATGCTGCAGGAAAAAGCATGGACAAAGAATGCAAAAACTATATCAAAAAGTATGGGAAAGTGAAAGTAGGAACCTCCTGTCACACAAATGCAGGTGCTCTGAACTATAAGTATATCATCCATACTGTGGGTCCACGCTGGAAACCCAAAGAAGCAGTTTCATGTAGGAGACAGTTACGGTCAGCTGTAGAATCCTGTATTAGTACGGCGTCAGACCTTGGCATGCAGTCAGTGGGTATACCAGCCATCAGTTCAGGTAACAGTTTTAGTCCTTTAATGTTTAAAAACAAATACATTTGAGTGTTTGTCATCAATTGATATCATGACAGTAAGTGTAAATTGTGCATGATTTTTGTGTCCTCTGTGAAGCAAAGCGACACTTATGGATTATTTTAGCATGGAATGTCCGGGGAGTTACTATTAATGTCATAGCCCTAGCATCCTCAGCATTCTTGTCCTTTCATTTGAGGCCTTGACTTTTGACCTAATAATTTTGACCTTGGAGATTGACCTCCTTTTCAAAAACTTTAACTGTGGCCATATCTTTTGAACTACATTTATATGGGGTAGTGTATAGATATTTCACATGTGGATACCTCATAAACATGTCTTTAATTTGAGGCCTTGACTTTTGACCTAGTGACCTTATGAGAGATTGAGCCTAAGTATTTCATTTCTGGACCTCATGACCAAACATTTCATTTCTGACCTTGACCTAGTGACATTGACCTTCTTTTCAACAATTTAAGTCTGAGCCATATCTTACTATTTAAAAAAAAACCCAACAAATTCTTACCATCGAAAACCTGAACAGAGAGCAATGTTGTCTTATGATAAACTTATAACTAATCAGATCCTTTGAGATCAAAATTTTTCATGTGTATCTTATTAGCTAGTTTACGGTTCGTAAGTATTTTAGAGTAAGATTTTATATTACAGGAATATTTGGTGGCCCATTAGAGGAATGTGTTGAAATCTACAGTGAAGCTACAATACAGACATGTTTATCTTTAGGACTCAACACATCACTGAAAGAGATCCATTTCATAGATAAAAACCCATCCATTGTGGCGTTCATTTCTTCAGCATTTGCTGCAGCGGTGAAAAACAAGAATACTAGTCTGCCGGCATCTGTAGAAATCTTAGTGAATCAGCAGACGGCTAATGTTACCAGTATTAGACCTCCGTCAGATGTAGAAAGCGTAGATGTAAAGGTCAAGGTCGAATATCCAAGGAAAAGGGTGTTTCGGATGGAGGGAATAGAAATACATGAATATGAGCTGAAGAAGGATTTCAAGGTTCTAGTATATAGTAATGACATTATTCACTGTAAGACTAGTGCAATAGCTTTCGGACAGGATTTGAAGTTAAATCATGGAGGACTGATAGCAAACACTGTTAAGAAATTGGGTGGAAGTGACTACGCAAAAAAGCTGAGAGAGGCCAAGAAGGGGAAAACTTTACATTATGGAGAAGTTTTAACAGTAGATGCTGGCAATACATTTGAGACAATTTGTTTCTACCTAGAGGCTATAACACCTACATTCAGCCAGACTGACTTGTCCGAGTCATGTTGTGTGTCAGATATACAGAAGTGTAACTATAATCTCCTCCTAGAAGCATGTAGAATTGGGGTTCCTTCTCTGGCAATGCCTTTCTTAGGAACAGGTAAGCACTTGTGCTAGCATGATACGTCATCAAAAATTTCAGAATAAAAGTTATACACTACAGTGGAAAATGTTTCCTCATTTCAAGGGTAATTCTACTTTCTCTTTTCACTTCATGAGATGAGCATTGATGAGGTCATATTCAAAACTATGCACATGAAAGTAAATGTAAAAAAAATACCAGCTGGAAGTACTATATAGGAAATCAGAAAGATAGTGAATAATATACTTTTAAACCATTGTGTACAGCAAACGTAAATAAAAAATTAAAGCTATACAATATCCACTTTTTATCAAATGAAACTTGACAAGGAGACTTTCAAGGTTTTAAAAGATTAGGTATAGTTCCACTGCAGGTTGATTCAAGTCCAATATAATTTTTACCACACTGTACAAGTAAGCTTATTTACATTTCAGGGAGTGATTTGGGAAAAACTGAGTTGATGGCCGGAGTACTATTTCACCAAGTTGTAAAGTTTGTTGGTGACATTGGCTCAGACTGCAAGTTGAAGGAGCTACATATAGTAAACAAGGAACAAGGTCCAACACTGGCCATCAGGGATCTGTTTGATGAATATGTCACGTCAGAACGTAGGAAGTTAGCGGAGGAGTGGGGGAACGCTTTAGGAGTCAGTACTAAGACTCCATCCCTCAGTAGTCACATAGAGGGATCTCTGATTAGAGATGTAAACATGTCAGCCCCCATGATGAATGGTACAGCATCAGAGTGGAGGAGTTCGAGCCAAGGAAAGTTTGCCTCCTCTGAGGAGTTGGAAGAGGACATGGAGGTAGATGGGGAAGTGGGAGAGGAGGAGGAGGGTACAAAAGAAACAAGTAGTAGAGATTCACAGTCCACCAAAAAGGATTCCCTCGGCGCCATCAGAAGATGAATTCTGTGCTATTTGTTTGGACAATGTAGATAATGACGACTGTAGAGTACTGGAGAAGTGTTCACATGTTTTCTGTAGGGAATGTATAGAGAGACAGTTTAAGTCATATAAACCAGTCTGTCCGACCTGTGGTACTGTATATGGCATCATTACAGGTAAGGACAAAGTTTGAAAATCATAGGACAGGTTTTGGTTTTGATAACATATAAATCGTCCTCTAAATATACAAGTCGATGTAAAGTAAAGTACATTTTAAACAGCTGTCCTTTTCAAGACCCCATATGGCCCAAACTTCTTCTAGTACAAGTATGCTAACATATGCAGATCTTTTACTGCAAATTCAAGAAATTCTTTTTCATACCTATAGGTAATCAACCAGAGGGTAAGATGACTGTCCAACACAAACAAGAATTACACTTACCTGGCTATGAGCAGTATGGGACTTATATAGTCACCTATGACTTTGAAGATGGAATTCAAGGGGTAAAGAACTCCTCTCTTTAATTATACAATGTATTTACATTCAAATAAGATCATGCTTATCCTTATATTCTATTAAATTTAGAATACGAGAGAAGAGAATGAAAGAGAGAGAGATAGTGAAAAGGGAGAGAATGTATATCTCTTGGTATAATTCTGGTACTGTGGTGTATAGTTTTGGAGAATTCCTTGTAAAAAACCAAGATGCAAACATCTTAAGTGAGACACTTTTTGCAGAGCAGGGTTACTCAATGATTAGAATGCACCTATAGGTTAAAAGTGTCCAGGTTTGAATCCTAGTGTGGACACATCTTTTTCTCCCCTACATGTCTAACACTCACATTCCATTATTATGATAAAATATTTTAATTGTTGCTCACAATAAACAAAACCCAAATCATTACCCTTACTTGAACACTTTTTAGCTCACCTCGACGAAGTTGAGATGAGCTTATGCTATAACCCCGGTGTCCGCGTCCGCGTCCCCGTCCGCGTCCGGTTAAAGTTTTTGGGTAACTCAGTATCTGACAAAGTATTGATGCTACAGTAACCAAACTTGCACAAGTGATTCATCTTTGGATGCTGAGGTGAACCCATGCATCAGATGCTGCATCTGACCTACATTTTCCGGTTGAATGACTTTGTCAATGTCTGGTTAAAGTTTTTGGGGCAGCTCAGTATCTGACAAAGTACTGATGCTACAGTAACCAAACTTGCACAAGTGATTCATCTTTGGATGCTGAGGTGAACCCATGCATCGGATGCTGCATCTGACCTACATTTTCCGGTTGAATGACTTTGTCAATGTCTGGTTAAAGTTTTTGGGGTAGCTCAGTATCTAACAAAGTACTGATGCTTACAGTAACCAAACTTGCACAAGTGATTCATCTTTGGATGCTGAGGTGACCCCATGCATCGGATGCTGCATCTGACCTACATTTTCCGGTTGAATGACTTTGTCAATGTCTGGTTAAAGTTTTTGGGGTAGCTCAGTATCTGACAAAGTACCGATGCTACAGTAACCAAACTTGCACCAGTGATTCATCTTGGGATGCTGAGGTGAACCCATGCATCGGATGCAGCATCTGACCTACTTTTTCCGCTTGAGTGATTTTGCCTTTAAAGGCTAATATTGTGCAAAGTATAAGTGCTACATGTACCAAACTTACATATTGGATGTATCTTTGATCAAACTTTCATAAAATGACCTTGACCTACTTTTTCTGCTTGAGTGATTATACCTTTAAAGTTCAATATTGAGCAAAGTATAAGTGCTACATAAACCAAACTTGCATATTAGATGTATCTTTCATCAAACTTTCAGAAAATGACCTTGACCTACTTTTTCCGCTTGATCGATTTTGCCTTTAAAGGCTAATATTGTGCAAAGTATAAGTGCTACATGTACCAAACTTGCATATTGGATGTATCTTTGATCAAACTTTCATAAAATGACCTTGACCTACTTTTTCTGCTTGAGTGATTATACCTTTAAAGTCCAATATTGAGCAAAGTTTAAGTGCTACATGTTCCAAACTTGCATATTGGAAGTATTTTGATCAAACTTTCATAAAATGACCTTGACCTACTTTTTCCGCTTGAGTGATTTTACCTTTAAAGTCCAATATTGAGCAAAGTATAAGTGCTACATGTACCAAACTTGCATATTGGATGTATCTTTGATCAAAATTTCATAAAATGACCTTGACCTACTTTTTCCGCTTGAGTGATTTTACCTTTAAAGTCCAATATTGAGCGAAGTGTAAGTGCTACATGTACCAAACTTGCATATTGGATGTATCTTTGATCAAAATTTCATAAAATGACCTTGACCTACTTTTTTCGCTTGAGTGATTTTGCCTTTAAAGGCTAATATTGAGCAAAGTATAAGTGCTACATGTACCAAACTTGCATATTGGATGTATCTTTGATCAAACTTTCATAAAATGACCTTGACCTACTTCTTTCCACTTGAGCGATTTTTCTTTTAAAGCCAATATACATGTACCTAGAGATATGTTTTAATTGAATTTTGCTGCCGCGAGGTGAGCTTCGTAATCTTTGATTACACTATGTTTATTATAGAGGATACTGATTTAGGGTCATGACTTCACACAATAGGAATTGTATGAAATTTAAAAAATAGTAGAAATAGCTGTGTATTATGCTTACTGTATATAAGATTATAAATATCATAACAGAGCAAGAGTAATAATTCAAAGAACTACATAAAAATATATCACTGTAAAAACGTACCATTTAACATTATGCTTATATGATTTTCAAACCATTTTCTGTAGGAGGACCATCCTAACCCTACTGTAGAGTATGAGGGTACCATAAGGAGTGGTTACCTACCAGACTGTCCTAAAGGAGAACTAGTTATTATGTTTGGACATTGTATTACATCTATGATCTATTTTGTGTAGGAGGACCATCCTAACCCTACTGTAGAGTATGAGGGTACCATGAGGAGTGGTTACTTACCAGACTGTCCTAAAGGGGAACTAGTTATTATGTTTTACATTGTATGACTTCTATGATCTATTTTCTGTAGGAGGACCATCCTAACCCTACTGTAGAGTATGAGGGTACCATGAGGAGTGGTTACTTACCAGACTGTCCTAAAGGAGAACAAGTTATTATGTTTTTACATTGTATTACATCTATGATCTATTTTGTGTGGGAGGATCATCCTAACCCTACTGTAGAGTATAAGGGTACAATGAGGAGTGGTTACTTACCAGACTGTCCTAAAGGGGAACTAGTTATTATGTTTTACATTGTATGACTTCTAGGATCTATTTTCTGTAGGAGGACCATCCTAACCCTACTGTAGAGTATGAGGGTACCATGAGGAGTGGTTACTTACCAGACTGTCCTAAAGGGGAACTAGTTATTATGTTTTACATTGTATGACTTCTATGATCTATTTTCTGTAGGAGGACCATCCTAACCCTACTGTAGAGTATGAGGGTACCATGAGGAGTGGTTACTTACCAGACTGTCCTAAAGGAGAACTAGTTATTATGTTTTTACAATGTATTGCTTCTAGGATCTATTTTCTGTAGGAGGACCATCCTAACCCTACTGTAGAGTACGAGGGTACCATGAGGAGTGGTTACTTACCAGACTGTCCTAAAGGAGAACTAGTTATTATGTTTTTACTTTTATTACTTCTATGATCTATTTTGTGTAGGAGGATCATCCTAACCCTACTGTAGAGTATGAGGGTACCATGAGGAGTGGTTACTTACCAGACTGTCCTAAAGGAGAACAAGTTATTATGTTTTTACATTGTATTACATCTATGATCTATTTTGTGTGGGAGGATCATCCTAACCCTACTGTAGAGTATAAGGGTACCATGAGGAGTGGTTACTTACCAGACTGTCCTAAAGGAGAACTAGTTATTATGCTTTTACCTTGTATTCTTTGATCTATTTTGTGTAGGAGGACCATCCTAACACTACTGTAGAGTACGAGGGTACCATGAGGAGTGGTTACTCACCAGACTGTCCTAAAGGGGAACTAGGTATTATGTTTTTACATTGTATTACTTCTATGATCTATTTTCTATAGGAGGATCATCCTAACCCTACTGTAGAGTATGAGGGTACCATGAGGAGTGGTTACTTACCAGACTGTCCTAAAGGAGAACTAGTTATTATGCTTTTACCTTGTATTCTTTGATCTATTTTGTGTAGGAGTATCATCCTAACCCTACTGTAGAGTACAAGGGTACCATGAGGAGTGGTTACTTACCGGACTGTCCTAAAGGGGAACTAGTTATTATGTTTTTAAAATGTATTACTTCTAGGATCTATTTTCTATAGGAGGACCATCCTAACCCTACTGTAGAGTATGAGGGTACCATGAGGAGTGGTTACTTACCAGACTGTCCTAAAGGAGAACTAGTTATTATGTTTTTACAATGTATTACTTCTAGGATCTATTTTCTGTAGGAGGACCATCCTAACCCTACTGTAGAGTATGAGGGTACCATGAGGAGTGGTTACTTACCAGACTGTCCTAAAGGAGAACTAGTTATAATGTTTTTACAATGTATTACTTCTAGGATCTATTTTCTGTAGGAGGACCATCCTAACCCTACTGTAGAGTATGAGGGTACCATGAGGAGTGGTTACTTACCAGACTGTCCTAAAGGAGAACTAGTTATTATGTTTTTACAATGTATTACTTCTAGGATCTATTTTCTGTAGGAGGACTATCCTAACCCTACTGTAGAGTATGAGGGTACCATGAGGAGTGGTTACTTACCAGACTATCCTAAAGGAGAGCTAGTTATTATGTTTTTACATTGTATAACTTCTATGATCTATTTCCTGTAGGATGACCATCCTAACCCTACTGTAGAGTACGAGGGTACCATGAGGAGTGGTTACTTACCGGACTGTCCTAAAGGGGAACTTGTCTTACAGCTGTTCAAACTAGCATTCAACAGAAAGCTAATGTTCACTGTAGGTCATTCCAGGACCACTGGGATGGACAACGTAGTCACGTGGAACGATATCCATCATAAGACATCTGTAACAGGAGGTCCTCAAAGGTAAAGGCACATAACATTTAATCTGTTTGTATTAAGTTGGTTGGTATTTCAGTAGACTAATTTATGTCATGCTCTTCTTGACCTCTTATCTTAAAAAAGAGCTCCCCCCCCCCCCCCCCCCCCCCCCCCCCCCCCCCCCCCCCCCCCCCCCCCCCCCCCCCCCCCGTTTACACTATGTTCCCGGCGGCCACAGTGACCACATTTCAAGCCACCGTGGACGAAATGTGGTGACAACGTAGGGGAACGGGATCGACAAACGTAACTAGCTGTGGTTGCCGGGGCTGAAGGGGCAAATGTTTAAACTGTCAAAACATTTGTCACGTCAGACCACGGTGCAGATGGCCTACTTTAGAAACCGTAGCAAAACGGGTTGAACGCAACGCAACGTGACAGAACATAACAGACCGTAACAAAACTTGGGACAGTGTCTGTAGCGGAACGGGAAGCAAAAGTATGATTCGGCAACTTACGATCCTAATGAAGTTGAGTTACGGTCTGTCACGTTCATGTCCCGTTTAACTGCAGCTGCTTTAGGGTAGATGCGCGTTTTATCAAGGTGTGCCACGATTTCTCACGGCGAGCCAAGGAATGTGTTAGCCGTTTCGTCACGGTACATCCCGGCTTGTTACTGTTTATTTCAAGTTCTACTACGGCCTGGCACAGTACGCACGGTCACACAAGAAGTATAACAAGCCAAACCCTTTTATGCAGCTTTTTGTGTCTCCTTTTCCCAACGGTCACGGTTAATTGTAGTAGGCCTTGATAGAACTTGGTAGACGTGGCCAACTTGAGTAGATCTTAACAAACCGTGCCAGACCTTATCAGAATGTGGCAGGTCGTGAGGAAACGTGCAAACGTCCACAACAAACCGTGGGTTGAAACGTAGTGCACCGTCAGGTCTCCGGGATTCAGGAGCCGCGGCTCGTCACGGATACCTTGATAGACTGTGGGAAAACGTAAGGAGACCTAACAGAACTTGAATACCAAGATAAAAACTGCCAAAAATCCTACGGCTTGCTGCGTTTCGGGTCGCCGTGACTGCCGTGGTCGCTGGGAACCTAGTGTAAGTCTAGGGTTAGATATCCAAGTTTACTCTTTGGGAAGAATTTTTATTAAGCCACCACAATAACATTACATGACATTATTATGAATAAAAACATACCTAAAGTGGTTAGCTTGGACATATTGAGGTTTTGTTACAAGATAGGTAATAGGTAAAAAATAGAAAAGACAAATCAACAGCTTTTGTGTCTCTTTGGACCATCAAGTCTTTTAAAGCATTTTCTTGGTAGTAAAAAAAAACAACTCCCCCACTATATACAGTTAAGGAATACATCTTGAAAGAACTGAACTGATATTGAGTTGTACATGGTACAATGATGAGTTGGAGGAATCCTTTATTAGGAATTTGATTTGACTGATTTCAGGTTTGGTTACCCTGATCCACACTACCTGGATAGAGTCCTGGAGGAATTGGCTGCCAAAGGTGTGAGGGAGCAAGATCTACTGGACAACACAGAATAAAAAACTATGTATTTAATGGTTGACATATTTATAAGCATAGGATACTGGGAAATGCTGAATGGAGACTATTCCTTCAACTGTTGACTTATTATAATTCATAAAAATGCTTTTCATGAAGATTGATTCATTTTTTGTGTTTTAACCATATTCAGGTCATAAAATGACCAAGAATTTATTGTAACAAAGTTCTTCAGTCTGACATTTTTCACTGTGTTTATCCTTTTATTATTTTATTTTCATTGTTATTGCATTTTGCAAATGAAGAGAAAGAATGAAAAAAAATGTATTTGTTGTGAAGAATTATTCTGTGATCCCAGTAAACTTGATATATGAAAAAATTGAGATATATGTTGACTTTTACATAAAAATCAGAAGGCAATGCCCATGTTAATTCATTATAGTTATCTCCTTCAGACATATTTACACCAGTTTATACTATTAAATGCCTACATCTTTTTCTGTTATTTGTTATTCCTGTTACATGTATTTGCATCTTATCAGAAAACACTTAATTCCATTTAGATTGGATGAAAAGTCATTATGACATCCTGTAGCCAAATGTAAACATTGATTTCCTGTAGTTTTAATGTCATTTTATATAGAAACTTTATGTATTCTATGTTTCCTTTTGAATTTTTTTTTTTTCTTTCTTTTTCTACAAATATAAGAACATTTTAGAATGTTTAAAGAACTTAAAACAGAGTAAGGCAAGTCTTATATTACAGTAATAGCTTTCTTATAGCTCATTTTCATGATGATGTTTAGCGAAACAAAAATTTTTGGAATTAAGTATGGTAAATCAGAATGTATTTGATTACAAGTTACACATAGTTCTTGGATAAATTGCATTACTTCATCCTGTATAGATTGGTTGCTAGAGTAAAAGTTGAGTTTGTTTTACCTACACATCTCTTTACATGTTTTAAAGTACATATTCATATCTAATATCACTATCAAAACTTCAATTATCTGTGTTTGTGTATTTGTATATTTTTGCATCAGATGCTTAATAAGATAGCAATATGTAGTCAACTGTAAATTTATCATATTTGTGCCATTTCATTTCGTCTCTTTACCTTGGACATAAATTTCCACAGCGTAGTTTGCAGGGTGATCGCTTTAGATGAAGCTTTTGTTGATCTTTTTTATAAAGTCTGAATGTACAAATCTAATCGTCTTATTGCAAAATCAAAATTCATTCAGTTGTTTTCATCCTGTCACTTTTCGTTTATACCTAAGTTTCTATAAGGCCTACTTGTCAAGTGCCAAAACTGTTTTACCTGTCATAAAATTAAACCTAAGTTTAGGTATGATCATCTGTGATATTTAGATATGTCAACCTACTAACCGAAAATAGAAAACAAATTCCTGATATCAACCTCTTTTAGAATGTACATGAATGTTACACTAGTTGTAAAAGTAATTTTCATTCAGTCACTTTTATGTCAATGGCTTCGAAAGTTCAAATTCCACTCTTTCACCCATGACTTGTTGTCATGCACTAAGACAATGTCCGCTTTTCAAGGTAACACATCAGTATTGTGGGATATACCTTGTTACTTCATTTTTGTATCAATACATTTCTCTTAGTTGTCAGACATCTGAATAAGACGTTACATTATGTATAGGGATATGGTCCATTGTTTGCAATTTGTAACTACATGAATACTAGCTGCTATATATATAAACAAGAGCCATAATTGAGGTAATCTTCAAAATGCTGAGGCAACAAATAATAGAGTAACATTATACTTTCTCTTCTCAATCACAAATATTAATTGATGGTCAACAATTTTAAAGAGGAGTGTCATTTCCACTAACTTTACAGGAATTAAAGACTTTTTCTGCAATTTTGATTTGTACTACACATTTGATTCTAGGAACTATGTAGTCAGAGGTCAGTAAGTCACATCTTGAAAATAAAGAATGGTTACTCTCTTTTCTGGCTTCTCTGCAATTTCTATGGTCCTTATAAGTTATATCAAATGTGAATTTTGACCTCAGTTTTGTTTTATTTTAGTTGACCATAGGACTTTATCCTCTGACTTTTTAGGACTGTAGGAGTTTTATAGATTTCAGAAAATCAATCAAAGAAGATAGTTTAAGAAATGTGGTATTAGAACTGTTTCACTGTATTTCAACATGACTTTTTTTATGCCCCCAGAATCAAGGATTCAGGGGCATATAGTTTTTGGCCTGTCCGTCTGTTTGTCCGAAAAACTTTAACATTGGACATAACTTTTGAATGGTATAAGTGATAGGGCTTTCATATTTCACATGTGTATTCCTTGTGACAAAACCTTTCCATTGATACCAAAATTTTTGACCTCGTGACCTTGACCTTTGACCTACTTTTCAAAAACTTTAAAATTGGGCATTACTTTTGAATGGTAAGTGATAGGGCTTAGATTTTTCACATGTGTATTCCTTCTCACAAGATTTCTCCATTGATACCAACATTTTTTAACCTAGTGACCCTGACTTAAACCTTTCACATACAGTACTTAACATAAAATGGTGTTTTTACTAACAAAGATGCCACCGGGGGCATTCATGTTTCACAAACACAGGCTTTATTATTTCTTAAATTTTTTCTATTGTTTAAGTTTGATGACTGTTATTATTCATTTTTTGCGCTACAGTCATAAAAGATTTTTTTTTATAAAAATCATGATGAATAGTAATTGTTATATGCCAACATAATGAAAACTATGAACTTTGAACTTTCAATGTATCTGCAGTTATGTTGTTTGTTCTTTTTGTTCAAGTTTTATGTTTAAAGATAACGTACAGCAAGAATATTTTTAGTATTTTTCCTCTATAAATATCGAGTAGCATGTATTGTGTTTTATCAAAATATTGTTGATGAAAAATGTGTTGTTGCAAGCATAATGTTTTTTTATGATGGAAGAAATTACTGACGAGACCAAAAGAAAAGGATCGTGTTGCTAAGCATGTATAATTGCATACAAATATTTACATTGATCATGTTACCAATAAAAATAAATGATTTCTCATAATCTATATTTTGTCTGATACACATTAAGTGCACGATGTTGTACATAACTCTAATTAGTGGTTTATACAATTGAAGTTGCTAGCTAGTTCTTCATTGCGTCCATACTCTTAACAATCCAGGATTACCAAATGTGTAACACTTCACCTGTTGGCAGATTATTACATTATGATGTTATGGTCAGATGAACTTTCACAGGACATAATGATGTCATAATGAATAATCTGCCTGGACGATGCCATGTCAGAAATTTGTGGATTCATAAGGAAGGGGTTACCTGGCTTGGTAAGAATCAATTATTGTATCTGCTGAATTTCCTGTCTCCAAGATATTAACCTTTGATTTAAAATATGCTGCTGGATATGTTATTTGCTTCAGACATTTTTCTTCCCCACGACTGAAGAGTTTGAACTGATCAGAATCTCCAGTTGTTTTTTTCCATCTTTCCACCGTACAGGTCGTTACTTTTTACCCCCTTTATATATTGGAAAATGTTGACAAGGACCAAATGGCATAGAAACATGGTCATATCTGCAAGGTAACAGTGAAAAGGAATAGTAAATTTTTTTTCTTGGTTATGACTTAAGCTTGAACCAAGTATGTAATTGCAAGGTCATACTGAAAAGGAATTGTAAGTTGTTGCTTTCGTTTAAACTTGGTAGTTTTTGTATAGAATGAAAATAATTGTTGTCTAGGACCTAAGTGTATGTAATGACCTTGAAAGAAGAACAAGGTCACTGTAAAAGCAATCGTGAAATCTTGCTAAACTAAACCAAAAGAATTGTCACGAACCTGATCTTAAAGATCACAGTGAAAAGGTATGGAAATATCTAAACGACACTAATCTCTCTGTAGATTTGAATATTGCACAGTTATAAGCATGATTGCGACCTTGAGCCAAGACTTTCTTATACATATAGACATTGTAGTTTTAGATGTTCCTGGAATTGGTGAAATTAGCAACTCGCAATGTATTCTTTAATGTAAGGTGATACTATGAACCAGATTGTGTGCTCATAACCTTCCAACATGCCGCCGACAGTCGGGATGTTTCGAAGATTATACCCACTGACGGGAAAGGTTTAGATCCAAACAAAAATCATTGAAAAATTATACAATGCATTGCTTTGCTTGCTGAAGCGAGACGATTCGTCTTTCAAACTAATTTTCAGTGCAGTGTAATCAATAATTATCCATTTAACATTTATTGAGGGGATTGTTGAACACGAAAATTGTGCGATCTTCAAGACCATTGAGTGACCGGAAAAGTGGGAGGGTTGTGCGCACGTAACCACATTATTGCTTCTGGCGTGGCAGATGATGGTCCTAAGTCGGCACCGATGTCCCATGGTCTTGTTGGTTTATGTATAGTCATTTGTGTTTAATGTTTCTATGTCGTATGTCTATTATACGTCTCTTGTTGTGCTTGTTACATGTTGTTCCGCATCGCATCAGGTGTTTTGGTGCAATGTTGTGTGTGCTGCAAACGAGTCTGGTTTGTGATCCTCTCCTTTCGTTTAGAGGTCATACTAGTATATCCATGCAATGCTTGAAAATGAAAATAACATTCCGCCGTTAATTGATAATGGGATACAAATTATGTATGCATGTAGTATCATTAAATGTGATATTCCATACAATTAGCTAGCAATTTGAACGAATCTTGATCCTGTAGCATCATATCCCATCCATCCTGCTACGTATTTCGGTATTTTTGGACATTTGTACCACTTATAATTTTCACACTCTTTGGTCATTTTTCATTGTTTGGAATTAAGGATCACTGACGATGGTTAAGTACCCGAAACGTACATGTCTGGTCCATGCTACAAATTTATCTGTTCTTAAATGATGCTACGAGTTTGAAGACGTTTAACATTGGAAGCATTTTTTTGTTGTCCAATCCTACATTGCGTCGTAAATGTAATCTTGGATGATGCACTCAAGGTAATAATCTTGACTCATTATAGACTTCCTCAATGTACTTGAATATTGTCCATTGATTGAGGAAACAATTATAATATACAATTTACATCCTTTTATAAACACTTCAATCATTCATCAAATGAAACATATCCATGTTTTAGATTTTTATATATATTTTAATTCCCACTAACAGAGGTATAAATTGCATTGATGTTCTCTCTGATTTTATTGGTCATCCTAAAGACATATATTTTTTACGTCCATTTTATATGAGAAGGGCGAATTTTCACGTCCATTTTACATATGGGAGACAAAAGTTTGAAAAATCCTAGAAATATCAGATCAGACACGGTATCAGGCTGAGTATCAGAGACTAGGTTATAATGACAGTCTGCCTACGCACGTTATTAGGCTGGAATCATGCAGATTGTAAAGGATTGCAGAATATAGACGGCACGCAATCATTGTGATATTTGATTATTAAGATCGTACTTATAAAGTGGGATAAACATATTTATGATGACCGGAATGACCGATTCCATGATTTCTGATTCTGGAGGGGGACCGACAAAATGGAATTTATTACAGTTTGCCTTGTTGTGTTGTTATACTGTCGGTATGCATGGGAGTATCTCTCTGCCGTATTATGTGGCTGCATATTCACGTAAGCATATTATTATTTCTATTTTATCAATCTATTTTTACGAACATTCATTCACTAATTTAACACGCACCCATCTTATCAAAGCATAAGATGAAATCTTCTCGATGGGTAAAATAATTCAAGAAGCAACAAGAAAATGTCAAACAATATAAAATTAGGGATTTCTTGCACAGGAATTTTTTTTCAGTTGACCAAATGATGGTAATTTGTCTTCTATTAATCTTTTTATTTTTTCGTGATTATTTACTATTATTACTTTGGAGGGATACACGGGAAAAATTGAATATGAACAATAATCTCCCTAGTCTTGTATGCTGTAGTTTGCTTTAAATAATGAGTTGCTGGTAAAATATGCAAACTAATGTTCAACCGGGAAAGAAATCAATACAAAGCACGCAACAATAACGGTATCAAGAAAATCAGGAACGTACGTAGAAACCCTGCATGCACTTCTCGGAGGTGGGAGTGAAAGAATTCAGGGACCTTGTGTAAACTCCGGTGACTCAGACAGGATTCCGATAATCGATAGTGTACTGTCACTCAGGACCAACTCTCCTTACAGGGTCCATTACATCTCTGTATACATGTTCATGTAGTGTAAGACACGGACCAACAAACGGCAGATGAGTCAACAAATCAATATTACTCTCAGACTGACTTTTTTCTTCTACTTCATTTTGTCTGTTGATCTCTAGATCTATTTATTGAAGAATTAAGGTATGAACAACGTCATATATTTTCCAAGCACGAATAAATATTTAAAATACGATTTGAAAAAGATGTAAAAGATTATGCATATTATTTTCATATCAATTCCACATTCCAAATTGAAAGAAAAGTAAAGTATTTCCATAGTCATCAAAACATGCCTTCACCAGCACAAACAGCAACGACATTTAATGTGAGGATTGTTGCGATTATAATAATGAATCCACAGACGACATAATCAGAATGTTAAACGTTCTTATTGGAAACATATTTGTAGTTTTTGGAAAAATTAGTCAGCATTTTATTGTGGGAATTCCAAAAGAAACAACTGTACTCCACTTCTAACTGATACATGACATTGTATGTTTTTATACTCACATGAAGCCGATTTTGTTCAGTTCTTGCATGGTTTCTCAATGAAAAAAACATTTTACATACAGATACAGTAATTTATTATTCTCAATTTATAATCTAAATTTTGTTAGTTACCTTAGATCAATATATCTCGAACTTGACGCAAAAGAGAGCACTGGAAGCATAATATAAACTTTTCTGTTGACGACAATGGTCACCTAAATGCTTCAATATGTGACAATCGTGAGGACTTCAACTTCAAAATTATAAATGTCCCTTTCCTGAGTGGTAGCATTCCTTTGTCCCCTGCCTATATAGTAAACATATCACAATTTTTAAAAACACTATGCCAGAACCTTCTTCAGAAGGCAAGGTGACCGAACAAGAAACTACTCAACTAGGGATTTTATCAGCAACTGACTTTGTCATCGCATGAATTTTTGGATGATACAATGAAAACACAAGACAAGTTAATATATCTTATCTTTGGTCTCTGAAGAGAACAGATACGTAGCTTCTAACTTTAACTTCATTTGCACATATATAGACGGTGTGCTGTCCATCGATAATCCAAAATTTGCGGATTACCTTGCAGAATCTATACTTCGAAGCTTAAATTAAAAAAAAAACAACAGGGACAACTAATTCAGCATCCTATCTGGACATAATGTTGTCCTACGACACTGATAGTCACTCTATGACAAACGTGACGACTTTAATTTCAACATCACAAACTTTCCTTTTCTGAGTAGCAACATCCCTTCATGGCCTGCTTATGACGTGTTCATATCTCAGTTGATACGCTATGCCAGAACAAGTACCAAATATAAAGATTTTTTCTGAGAGCTAGGTGTCTTACAGATAAGCTTCTCAGTCAGGATACGTTTGTGACCGACTAACATCGTCTCTGAGGAAGTTCTACAGTCGATAATGGGAACTCGTCATAAACTATGATGTCCCACTCTCCAGATTGGTGGATGATATTCTGTCTTAGACCATTTGAACCATCCAACCACCAAATATACTTGTATCTTCCGAAATGGAAGTAACCGGATGTGACAATTCTACCGAACTGAAGCGACGGATGTTGCATGCATGCAAGCAGGAGATGCTGACTCTTCCTGGGCACCTGGTCTCCCATCCATATTGGGAGTTCGCTTCTCTCCATATGGCGGAGGTTTTTCTTTGTTTGCTTTGGTTCCTGTTTTATCCTGATTTTGTATGCCTTCGGTTTATGATTCTCTGAATTATTGATTTTGTACTGTGCATTGGGATATGGTCATTGTCCGTATTTGTCATTCCACAATATTGAAATATATCTTAAGTAGAATCATCCAAAAACATCGAATGTACATGTAATACATATACTCTTTTCAAACTGTTCGACATTGCATCAGCAAAGGGTGTCGCTAACAAGCAGGAGATGCTCCCTCTGTCCGAGCAGATGATCTCACGACTGTTGGGGATTAGTTGGTGATTGGCTTTTGTTCCTTTGCAGAATGTACTGTTTGTATTGTATTTATCCTGAATTTGCTGATAGTGAAATTTGAATGAATCTAATTATCAAAAATGTATAAACAACATTTAATGAGTACAGTTGATTGGTTTTGCTTCGCTAGCTGATATGAGCTCAAACATCAAAGAAATACAACGTTGGGCCTTTATATCGAAATTGTGAACGGAGAGATTCGTACGACTGTGTATGAGAAAAGAAATTATTTTGAATTCAACATAGTAACCTGGCTTGACGGTGATGCCCCTAGTTTACTGTCATATGATATTTACATACCACAACTCATCCGGTACGCTATAGCATGATTTTCATGGTAGAATTTACAAATTACCAAGAAACTTTAAGTTCAAGGTTTCCGTTTTCATAAACTAGAAATTTTACAAAAAATACTGTCAGCAGAAATTCGGATGTAAACAAGCAACAGAGTAGATATTCACAACCTGCCTGCTATGGTGACATAATAAACAAAATAAGAATGACCAAACGTAGACAGAATAACCAGCGAAAATGCTTCAGAATATTCAAACGCCTTTTATGCAATCGATATGATCCAGCCGTCACCAGACGCACAGTCGACATGACACTTGACGAATCTATAGGATTTTACCAGCGCATTGTTAAGAATTGCACTCTGACTATGACGGATATCCATGACGGGCCCTTTCCAAACCTCGTTCGAGAAGACAGGGTCCCGACCAACTGTTCTCTTTGAATATCCGTCGGTCTTCTCGGGTGAGTACATGCATTAGCTCGCTACAGCCGGCAGACCATGGACTGTATTTCGTACGCCGTTCGTTTTTATATCGATTGACATATTCAACTGTGTGTTGCTTAGGCCCCGGTCATCTTACATTGAGGAAATTATTTTAAACTACAATTGTGCGTTCTTCGAGACCTCTGCATAACCGAAAAAATAGAAGGGTTGTGCGCACGTAGTCACATCATTTGTTAGTGACATTGAAGATGAACGTCCCCAGTCGATACCGATTGTCACTTGGTCTCGTTTGTTTATATGAAGATTTTGTGTTCAATGTTTCTATGTCGTATTTGGTGTTCCTTGTTCCTTTTAAGTCTCTTGCTGTCCTTGTCTACTCTGTGTTTTTGCATAGGATGTTTTGTCCCAGGTGCTGCAATCGAGTCCAGTTGGATATCCCTCCTTTCTATCAAAATATTAAATTCAAAGGATTTCAAAACTAAGCCATTCAATATTGATACTTTTCATCAATTTTATTTCCGCAATTCTAAACTTTTTAATCATATTCAATTCTGAATAGAAAAGTGAGACGGAATTGATTTAATTAAACATTATTCATTTGAGCATTGGCATATGATTTGATTTTACAAAAAAAAAAAGAAAGGTTGACTGGACAACAAGACGAACTTATATTAAGTCCTCTCCCCATCAATATTTTATTACAAATTTATAAATTATAGGCACATCCGTTACATATGAGGTAAAAATAAACCAGTTTTAACAAAAGAAGTATAAGAAAAAGAAAGAAAGAAAAAATTCCGGAATCGACGAGGTGATTGTTGCAAAACATGAAGAAACCATACGACTACAACAACAAAAAATCGCGATTAGAAAGCCTGGCACATTTTGTAATTTTAATACTTAATTAGAATATTCGAGTGATTTTTATAATCTTTGAGAAGGAATTTTTAAATTTATATTTCAGCTTACTTCTTGGTTGCGTTCTATACATTAATGATTGTGGTGTGTATTCCCGTATGCTACGTACAAATCAAACTCGGCGCCGTGTACAGACGAGGGATCGTTGGCACCTTCAGCCATTTACTACCAATTCTCAAAGGTAACTACACGTACTCTGAAACCATCACTAATTTGTTTCTGCCAAATGTTATAAGAAGATCTCCAACAAGAACACTATGTAATGATAACAACGGAACACACACGAATGAGATAACCGAAAAGGGAATATCACGCAATAAAGACACAAACAGACGGAAACAACGAGAACAGTCACACACACAAAAAGAAATAAAACCAAATCACTAGTTTTAAAATATTTCAATTTCGAAATAGCAGTAATTAACTGTTCAATTGGGATAACTGGAATTGCATTTTTAATGATTGTGCACATCTGTATTTCTTAAAATAATACGGAAGTGTTCCAACTCTATATCTTCCCGAAGAAAATTTCAAACTAATTTTTTATGCACCAGACACGTGTTTCGGATATTAAATCCTCATCAGTGATGCTTCATCCAAAGTGATTTTTAGACACAGCCAAAATTTATTTTAGTAGCGCCCTCTGATTAAATTTATTTAAATTAAATTTGTGCAATTTACAGAGAGTGCGTGTCTCCAAATTTCCTGTAGGACGGTTCAGTAGCATATCCAAATAAAATCTATGTTCAAAATAACATGGGGGTGACCTCCTTTAATTTCGATGATTTGTTTCATGAAATTACAAGTTTCCGAAATAGCTAACTAATATTTTTGACGTCAAATTGATAAAGTGCCAAAACATAGCTTCTTTCAGGCGACAGAACTGGAAAGAAGTAATTGATACACTTAAAACATCTATGTCACGGGGAACGATTTTAACTGCTCCTCATTGCAACACCAACTACAATGAAATTTGGAAGTTTTCTTCTTCAGAGGTCTGATTCAATATCCAAAGTACGAACCCCCTTATTTTTAGTTAATACTGCGAGAGAAATAGCTTCCTTATCAAACATACTTATATACAATTGCTTGCATTGTATATGTTACATAATTCATATGAGATTAGAATAAAGCTTATTTTGATATACAGTGCGTGTATTTAACAGCGCCACCTACATTAAATGCAATAGATTTCTTCCTTGAGCTGGATTGGATTGGATTGGCCATTGGGATAGTGTCCTTCTTATTTCTTGTGTGAAAGTTTATGTTGAATTTGTAAGCCTATTGATAGTCATATTTGGAGTCTGATTTCATTTTAGGTGTAGCTGTTGCTATTTTGGCGTTGACCTATATAAGATGTATAACAAATGGACTAGAACTTAGCTACAGTTTATACTATGCCTTTATATCATTTGCCAAACCTTATCCAAAGGACGTAATAGAGAGAGGGTAAGCTTGATTTTTTCCGTAACTTAACAAATCTTATCTCCTCCATATTTGACTAATCATATATTTAGCTATTTGTTTTATTGAATGAACTATGGTTTTCGTACACAGGTTATTCAACAAGGATAATTCTCCTCAAGTTTTTGGGTAAGTAGCGTTATTCATTACACCTGCTAAACCATGATCTGTACAAAGTCGATTTATTTCTTGTAAGATGAGGGGAATTATTGATAGGGGATAATACATGCAAAATGATCATCCAAAAATATAAATTTCAGGGACACTTTCCTGCAGAGATCTGATGGGATAGACGAGGGAGGATCCATGGTGTGGTATATAGTACTCTGCTTGATGGCCACGTGGCTTGTCATTTTCTTATTTACATTCCGTGGCCTCCCTGTCTTAGGAAAGGTATGTAAATTGTCTGTTGCTAATTGTGTTTTGATATGGACACTGCAATGTGGTCTTGCTGAAGATCTTTTCTCTGTATTGCTTTACATTCTATGATTCTTCATTTTAAGATAAATAAATAAACCATATTTAATAAAATGACAATGCCCATGTTGACAGATATCCTACGTCGTGTCCCCTGTAGCGATCATACTGACAGCAGTAGTGTTTGGATACGGATACAAAGTTCCCCTGTCAGAGTCCCCTATTTATCCTCAGTTTAAGGGCTACAGAATCACAGAAACTGTACGTCTAGAAGGCAACATCACTTCAATAATGGAGGACGACGAGGCCGATGTCACCAGAGAAAACATGTATTCTGCATCTGTACTTCTATCTCCAAAGGTATAACTGATGTCATAAATTTCGTTTACATTATCCCATTTGTAAATTATGAATGGAGAATATCATTTTGTTTGGAGTGGATAAACATGATTCAAATATGAAATAAGAACGGGTTTTTCTTTCAATATCAAATCAGTGAATGAAAGTCGAACACGAATTTCGAATATTCCAAAAATAACAATCAAATGGCTTACAAATACTTGAAAAAAGAATAGAATTTTCTCACGAGAAAGAAAAATCGGACAAACAGACGGACACAATTAACACACAAGGGGAGGGGTTCGCTCATTTTTAGAAAAAGAAAACTCATTGTAAGTTGCGCCACATATATATTGTTCTTACTTTCTGGTTCAGCAATCTATTGAACTTCAGATCAGTTTTATTTCTCGTTTTCAGCCATGGATTGACGCCATGACACTACATCTTTACGGTATTGGTTTATGGTCTGGTATCCTTCCTCTACTAGGCTCTCAGATTTACAACAGAAAGGCCATCATTAACGCGTCAGTATGCTATTTACAATAAATTCATATGCTTCACTGTAACAGTTACAGAATAAAGCAAACAATTAAACTGATTTAAAAAGAAATACTAACTCGTTAATACTATCAAAAGATTATACTTTTAACGTTAAGAGCATCTTTTTTTTTTAATTTCCAAAAAAAAATTTTTTAAATATTTATTTTCAAAAGAAGCAATGTAAGGATAGAAAGTTCTTCCTTCAGAGTTATCGACGTATATAGATGAATAAACAACAGGATGTGATCTATAGCCTTCTTAGTCTTCTTGAAAATTGAGTTTTTAATTATTATTTTTGCAGTGCATGGTCGATATTATTGATAGTGTATGGTATACTACCAATGATTGTGGTTTTTGCCTTCATCCCTTATTACGATATGGACTCCCATACAGGGTATCTAGCTTCATCGAACAGCTTGAAACCAGGTTTGTCACTATCGATTTAATTTCGGATCCGATTATCGATGTTTATTCCAAAATTCTTGTATTGTTCAATTGGTACATTAAAAAAGCATGTGTTGTGGCACATATATTCCTTTCGTTTTTGTAACTACTGCTGTTGGTCTGGTATTGTTCATTTGGTACATTAATATATATGTCAAACGTCTTCAAATTCAATGTATTATGTCACATATATCCCTTTAGTTTTTGTAACTAAGTACTGCTGGTAGACTGGTATTGTTCAGTTGGTACATCAATTGGTACATCAATCTTCTTTAACTCATTAATATACATATATTAATGGGATAAAAGAACTGTGTTTTGTTGTACCGACAGGTATATGTTGGTTGTCGGGACCCCCCCCCCCCCCCCCCCCCCACGGTATAACGTTTGTTTCCAACAGTATATCCAACATATACCTGTCGGAACTACAAATGAGTTAAAGAAGATCCTGACAACAATCTCAACAGCACTCACAATGTAGCACAAAATTGGCCATCGACGGACCCCTAGCAAGCTACTAGTAGAGGTGAGATCAGGTGCCAGGGAGGAGTAAACATCCCCTGTTGGCTAGTCGCACCAGCCGTCGACGTCCACGCACGAATATGAAAACAATATCTAAAATTATGCACTGTCTGAGGTTGTGTCTATATAGAAAGTGCAATGGCGACCATGTCAGGGAAATACATTCAAAACACTTACTGTCAAACCCCTCGCGGGGAACTTTTTTACGAGCTCCACACGGCAAAGGGTATAAGTGTGACACAAATGAGTTAAAGAATATCCTGACAACAATCTCAACAGCACTCACAATAGAGCACAAAATTGGCCATCGACGGACCCCTAGCAAGCAAGAGGTGGGAACAGGTGCTCGGGAGGAGTAAGCATCCCCTGTTGGCTAGCCGCATCCGCCGTTGACGTCCACGCACGAATATGAAAACATTATCTAAAATTATGCACTGTCTGAGGTTTATATACAGTACGTTTATCCCTATTCTAATTTATGTGACATATTCTAACTCTTTAAACCCGTCAGAGGGTCTCACGTATCGCAGTAGAGGTGACGTTGCTACGGAGGACTAACAACGACCAACAGAAATTATTGCGCTGCAAAATAAAAAATATAACTACTTCGTGTTTATTACAATGGCGAAAAAAATCAAAGTGGTATCATTAACAAACTTACTTGCTCTGTTGTTTATAAGTGTAGGACGCCGTTTGCAAGCTATGGTTCATAGTCGATATTTGACATATTCACAGGCCTATCGTTCATGCTTGTTGGAATATTTGGTAAAGCCCGGCACGTACCTGGAATAGCCTTGTGTATCTACCTTACAATCTTCTTGTTTGGCATGCTCCACCAGGCAAGTACATGTATTGGTCATTAAAATGTTTTCCGATCTTTTCGTACCATTTTATGATCCAAACTTCATGTTCAATATCATCCTTTTTAGTAGTAAGTAATTTGTTTGTTTGTTTTTTATTTATTTATTTATTTTTTTTTTTCGGGTTTTTTTTTAGATATAGAATCAGTTTTTGAACAATGCAAGACATGGACATATGATGGAATGTTCGTTTTTATGGGGTTTTTATTTTGCTAGGCTCTACATTTCTTGACTATAATGGAAGTGGTGTTACCTTCTCTGCCAACCTTCATAATGCGTTTTCTACAGAGGAGAGAGCTTGTAATGGCTGTGACTTGTGTATTCTCCTTCTTCCTAAGTCTGCCGTATGCCTCACAGGTACATGTATTCCACTTTCCTGCTCCTGTAATATATAAAGAAATACACCGAAGGAAAGTTAAAAGAAAAGAGGGGATCTTCAACAACACTCGGTTGCAGCACCCACAGTAAAACTCCTAAACACCCAATGTAAAACACACAGCAGACAACCACAGAAATGAGTTAAAGAAAGAGACGCAAAAGGGACAAGGAACACCAACTCACACCATAGAAACATGAAACACAACAGACCACACAGACCAATAGGCAACCGGTACTGACTTAGGACGGCCATCTGCCACGCACGTAGCAGACTGTGTGGTTATCCGGATTACGAGCACACAACCCTCCCACTTTTCCGATTACCGAGAGGTCTCGAAGAACGCACAATTGTGGTGTAAAATAACCTCCTTACTGTAAGATGAACATACAAACAGACATCATGAAACAGTCATGGAGTCCCGTTGTCACAGTTAGAGTGCAATTCTTCAGAATGAACAGGTACAAGGTTATAGATTGATCCATTACCAAGCGAAGTGTCCGGCTGGTGGCAGAGGGATCATATCCACGGTATAAAAGGCGTTTGATGATTCTTACACGATGTCGATGGTAATTCTGCTTCTTAAATTGTTGATTATGTCAACATAAAATGCAGGTTGTGAAAAACCCAATGTAATATAATCTGTTGCTTGTATGGATCCGAATTCAAAAAGAAGTTGACAAAAATTTTTGTAATGTTTCCAGAAAGTCTTTACTAGTTTGTGAAAGTGAAAACCTTGAAAAGTTTCTTGGTAATTTGTAATTTTCTACTATGAAAATCGAAAACATCAGTACATGCTCTAGCATACCCGGATGAGCCGAATGAACTGTGAAATGTAGATACAGTATGACGGTAATCTAGGAATATCACTGTCGAGCCAGGGAAAATTTACTATGTTGAATCAAAAAAATGTTTTTGTCATACACACTTGTATGAATCTCTCCATTGACAATTTTGATATTTAGGTCCAAAAATGGTGCATCTGTGTTTGTAATGTTTGCCTTGTTTAGATTCAATTCTGGTGGATAAATAGCATTTAGCATTCTTCCGTATTGTTATACTTATCAAAAACAGGTTTGTCGATAGTAAAAATAATACCATCCAGGTACCTAAACGCACCAATGAAACATTTCAAATCATCATGTTTTCCTTGCTTTTAAAGATTTTGGATAAATTCTTTTTCATATGTGTATAAAAATAAATCTGCAAAAAGAGGCGCACAATAAGTTTTCATTGGGAACTCTACAACCCGCTTGTAGAGATTATCACCAAAATGACATATATGGATAATGACCATATCCCTGTATACAGCACAAAATCGATAATTCAGAAAATCAGGAACCGAAGGCATACAAAATCAGGATAAAACAGGAACCAAAGCAAACAAACAATAACCTCCACCATATGAAAAGAAGCGAACTCTCGATATGGGAGTGAGACCAGGTGCCCAGGAAGAGTTAGCATCTCCACCTTGCATGCAACACCCGCCGCTTCATTTCGGTAAAACTGTCACATCCGGTTACTTCCATTTCGGAAGACATTAAGTACAATCTTTGGTTGGATGGTTCAAATGGTCTATGACAAAATATCATCCACTATTCTGGAGAGTGGGACATCATAGTGTATGACGAGTTCCCCATATCGACCGTAGAACTTCCTCAGTGACGATGTTAGTCGGTCACAATCATATCCCTGACCGAGAAGCTTATCTGAAAGACGCCTAGCTCTAAGAACAAAATCCGTATATTTGGTACTTGCTCTGGCATAGCGTATCAACTTAGATATGATCACGCCATAAGCAGGCGATGAAGGGATGTTGCTACTCAGAAAGGAAAGTTTGAAATGCTGAAATTGAAGTCGTCACGTTTGTCATATAGAGTGAGGTGTTCATGTGACCATCAGTGTCGTAGGACAACATTATGTCCAAATAGGATGCTGAATTATTTGTCTCTGTAGTTTCTTTGACTTCAAGCTCCAAAGGATAGGTACTGCTGAAGTAATCCGCGAATTTTGGATAATTGATGGACAACACATCGTCTATGTATCTGTAAGTGAAGTTTAAGTCAGAAGCTTACATAAATCTTACATAAATGTTGTCCAAGAGGAAGGACAAGACAATACCCAGGTCACTACATGTCCATGATCTGTATAATCTGTATTCTACAGCAGAAATGAAACTTTTTGATTCAGATGTACAATATAGAATTACCCCTCACCATCAAAACACCATTTTATTAGTTTGGACAATCGATCATTAATTTTGTCGCGAGGAAGCGTGGTGTACATATTAGAAAAGTCGTATGAAGAAATCGTATTGGCTTGAAATTTTCAAGATTTCATTTTGTCTATCACATCCCCTTAATTTTTTGATAGACCAAAAGAAGTTTAAATCATTTCTGTTAAGAACAGTCTCACAATATTTACCACGTGTTAAAGTAAGAAAGGCTAGATTAGTTTCTTCATTATAGCACGAACATACCCAAGACGATAATATTTTTAATGAGAAAGTCGGACCAAATGGACCTAAAGTGTACAAGCAATACATGAACCATGATACTGAACAAGAACGCAAACGTTTGTAAATTAATCGACTCTCAGAGCCTTGAAGATGAATCAAAGCTTTTTCGAAAGCTTAATCTTTGACGTGTATAACGCATAACAATTTTCAAAATTAGATGCAAACACTCCCATTTGACCGACAGATCTTATGATTTCGTCCCAGTTAACTTTTGATTAGGCTATTTTAATTTAGTATGTATGATTTTAACACTTGCTGTTTAACGTACTTTGATCTACTTATATTTCAGGGAGGAATTTACCTTTACACCATAGTCAATAGCTTTGTTGATCGGCTGATATTCAGTGTAATCATTCTTAGTACAGTGCCCTTCCTCATTGGATATAGTACGTAACATTGCTTTGTTCAATCAGTGTAAACGATTTTGTAAATATACCCTTATGAACAATTGAACAATATCCATTTACAAGTACCTTGAAGACAAAAGAAAAACCCACTTAAATAGAATAAACTAAATACATGTAGCGAGAAACGACTTAATTAATTATAAAAATGTGTGAGGGGAATAAAGTTATATCTCTGTAGCATCGAGGTAATAAATGACAAGAGTGTGATGCTTACATAAGAAAGGAGGGGATCTCCAACAAGACTTGGTGGCAGCACCAACAGGAACACACCAAACATCCTTGCCGATCGACCGACATCAGATATAAAGAATTCAATGTATAACCTTACATCTAAAGAACAAATAAGATCTAACCTAGAGTCATTTTACATTATAGTCAAGCAAGAGTACCTGTATCTCCCAATAGAGCGGGCATGCATGAGCGTATGGTATGGATTGGCATCTGTATTTCCAGCTGTAAGTAGACTGTTGTGAACCAGTTACCATTTGAGACCAATAAATTCAAGCTTATTGAATTTTATAAGTTGTATAAATCGATCCCCTCTTTCTTGTTTGTTAAACGTTCAATCTAAGACCAATACCTACCTTGCATAGTAAAATAAACCGGAATCTTATGCAATTATTACACGAAGTGCAAGTTTCAACCGAATATTTCGTATATATATCAATCAGTGAATGAAAGTCAAACACAAAAATTGAAATCAGATTCCAAAAATACAGCCGAAAAGCTAAGAACTTCTTGAAAAATATAAAACAGAACTTTAAAATCTCACTCAAAAAGAAAAATCAGACAATTTTTTTTATTTTTATTAAACATTCATTTTTCTGAAAATAAGTCATTAGGACACTTGAAATATTTAGACTTTGAAATATTAAGACGGGTCCGACGATCGGACCAATAAATCTGTCTTCTTTGTTCTAGTCGTTACTGATCTACTACTTTGCCGTGTATGTATATCCCTTTCTGGTTGTTGGATATGATGAGAGATGGGCGGAGACGCTTGGATGGGTAATAGCAATAGCGCCAATATCTACGTGTATCTTACTTGGTGCTATCCACGCCGTGTTAACAAAGAAAGGATCTTTCAAACAGGTAGCATATAAGTTGGAAAAGATATCTTTTCATTTCTTCTATTCATGGTAGTGTATTCAATTACAGAGTACATGTAATGCAATGTGTACAAGCAATATTGTAACTTACATTAATGTTTCTTCACTTGAAAATCATCCAAGCATTAACATTGACATGTGCATATTGTTCACTGAATTATTACGATAGGACATATTTTTCAATATTGATAAAATTTATATTTCTCTTTTCACTAGAAATTCATCCAAGCATTAAAAACAGAACACCTTGACCCAGTAGATGTTCATCCCCAATATGACTTCTCTGATACTACAAATACTGGTACACATGCTTCCAAATCTCCGAGTTACAATGGTGGTCACATTGGTGCCGAACGAGTGGATACTGAAGTTATCATCCCTCCACCAAAACAGGATCCCATCGACCAAGTATGATGCTCCAGTTACGATTCCGAGTCCTTGGTCATTTTGGATTCTGAATATTCAGTTGATTTTGTCGATGTTTGAAAGTCTATTGTTGCATTGATTTTAATGTTGTAGTCAGTGATGTAATTCATGAACAAAATAAAGATACTCCTTTTTCGGTGAGATTAATCCATATAACCACAGTGCCGTACTTATAAGCACTTTCTGTGACTTGGGTGCTGAAAATTATTAGCGTATCTGCACGGATTATAACTTACACACGTTTCTAAATCGCCGTTATACGTGCATTACTTGCTACTAGACATCATAAAACTGTAAAGCAACTGCCATAAACCAATACCCGGAGATAAAGTATGATGCGAAATACGAGGTAAACTTTGCTTTTGGCAATTAAGATGTGATGTTTTCGTTGATTTTCTGTTGTAAAAAGATGCCAAATCAGACTTTTTATGCTGTATTGATTACATTGTTACCATTCGTGATATATCTCTCATAATAATCATGATGTAGTTTTAGATGTGAAACAGCATATGTAAAACTCGAATTTTCTTGAGTAAAAGTACATCTCTTATGTACAGGTAAGTCAAATTAGGTTTCCACTTCAACGGTACAGAAAAGTAAATGCCAAAGTCATCAAGCAAGAAGAACTTTTTATATGTTTTACTTAAACCTACCAAAGATGTTGAGATTAATGTTCATTTCATCTTTGTTTTCAATGCAGAGTTTATATGACTTCACATCGTGAACTATTTGTACATTTTCTGTGTATAATTCAGTTTGAATCCTTGGATCAATGAACGATTTTGAATGCATTTATTGTTGTAAATTCTATCGAGAAATGATGATTGTTATGTGAATTTGTGGATTAAAATCGAAGCATTTATGTTGTACATATTTTTATTTGCATCGTATGAATAATGAATAAATCTTGATCTACGAAAAAAATTAGAATAAAAAGAGACAATGATTGCTAATCGATGTAAAAGAACATTATGCTTTAATCATATAAGTTATGACTTTCTTTTAAAGAACATGGGTGAATTAATAATAATCAACTTTCCAGACTATGTGTTACAACATATATCCTAACGATGGACATTCTGTTTTTAAAAGCTCTTAAACGTATGAGTCCTCTGATTGGTAATTTAGAGTCACGTGTCTACTTTCCCTAGCTGGCCTCTGACTGTAACACATATCACACTTCTTTCTTCTATATTCATTGATGAAAGTACACATAGTACACCTCCAAGCTGTCAAATGAAAAATAGCGTCATGACTTGGAATTTACATTTAGCTGTAAGTTCAGAATTTGTCATTTATGTAGATTTCTATGAAATTAGTATTCAAGGTTCTATATATTATCACCAGACAAAGGTCCTCAAACCTTTCAAGTGTTACTTGATAGACATATACTGTTTGTTGCTCCCTATAAGGCGTCTCTGTATTTCTTTTGAGAATTATGGTTATTAATATCTTTAATATCTTTCAAAATGACATGGTAGAGACATGCAACATAAAAAGAATAGAGCAAATTACCTTCACATGCTTCACAGTAACTCCATTCCTCCTTGTTTAACAATGTACAATATGCACACTCCCACGCACCTGGAGCTGTAGTTATCACTGAAAACATATAGCCAATGTATAAATGGTGAAATAATGCCTCATTAGGATTTCTAAAAATACGGTATACAAACACTGTCCTTATTAGATTGTTAGGTGAAACTAGTTTGTTAGATTTTAGGTCTTGGAACTACCATTTACCTTCTTGTACTGAATCAACACCCTCATCCTCTAAGATGTCTTCCTCAGCTCTAGAATTTCCCATCGCACCACCATCTTCGTTCCCCCTTTCACCTCCTTCCCTCATATCCGTTTTATTCAACATATCTTGCAGCTGTGCTGTAGCCATATCACAAGTTGCTTGCTCAGGTACATATGAAGGAGATACATGGACATCATTAATAATCCTATCTCTGTTAAGGCTACATTCATTATTTGTGGTTTTAACTTCCATATCACTATCAGAATTAATTTTCACTTTATCACCATCCACTTGACTAGGAAAATCAGGCCGAGTTACTTCTCTGCTATTGTCAGTACATTCATGATTTGAGCTTCCTCTGATAGTCTTGACTAGATCATCGTCATCGTCATCAGTGTCAGATTGATTATCTCTTTGAGCAACATTATACATTTTATGAGCATCTGCATCCTGACAGATTTCACCATCTCGGGAAACCTTTTGACCACCCCTGACGGTTTCCTCAAATCTAACATCACCCTCACCCATGGCTTCCTCTTTGCTATACTTATCCATAACAAGTTCAATGTTCGTCTGTCTAAGAGTTTTCTCCAAGTCCTTAATCTCATCTTCATCGTTAAGTTTATTCAGTTCTTCATTAACATCATCTAGTGTAAGCGATGGTTGCTCTGGGAGTTCATCAAACTTTTCAAGTTCTTCGAACTGAGATCTGCGTAAATGTAAAAATAAGTGTGACTGTTTATTAGCTTCGTCTAGCTTCGTCCAATGTTTTTTGTTTCATTCATTTCGTTACATTAATGTATTTTATTTGATGACCGTCTTAGTGTTTGTGAAAATTAAAGGTATTATATACATTAGTTTGAGTTAATGGCTAAACACTGACATTTCTACTCGTTCTTGTATACATACTTTTAGTTTAGGAGTCATATCATTTTCTTTTTATACCCACTACATGTCGCGTCGATAGAGAAAATTAGAACCTCTATTGATAAAAAAAAATTTACATTGTGTATGATTTGAATAGACTGGAAAATTAATAATCTGTAATACCTGAAAGAATGAGATCTGACTCGTATTTCAATAACTCTTGTCTCCGTACGGACAATGTAAACAGCTCCTTCCTTAGTGATGATTCCTCTTTCACATTTTCTGAAAAAAAAAATAAGAAAAAATATCTATTATGGCATTAAACGTGAGATTAGTCTGATGTTATTTATTTGATTCATTTTACCAAAATTCTGTACACAAGATATAGACGACTTGATAATTAATACATGTACCTCCAGTAGACTCTTCCAGTTGTTCTCTATCTGTATACCACGTCTTTCTATCTCCTGTCTTCTGACTTCCTGCTTCCTCCAGTTGTCTTTGAAGTTCCTGTGCCTCAAACAGTCTGTTTTGTTCATTTTCTCGTGCTAATTTACGAGCATGAAACTGTATACGCTGGGCACGTCGGGCTATGCTTGGGTCAGACAATTGTCTTTTAAGCTAGCAGAGAAATAAGATAGAGTAGTCGTTATGTGATTCTTAAGAGATTAAAACCAAAACTGATAGAATGAAAAAGTGTCCTTGAACCAGTATGAAATGAAGATAATAGCAGTTGATAAAAGATACTCACTTCGGGACGTTTTTTGATCTCAGGCTTTATGTGATGACTAGGTTCTGCGGTATCTGTAAAGACGAAATATGCCGCTAAAGTAGGATTCATAGTGTTAAATGACTAGTAAAAAACCCAAACAATCACTTCTTTATCGGGAATCATTGTCTAATTGTGTTTCCCACCTCTGGCTTGCTAGGGTTCCGTCGATGCTCAATTTGGTGCTCTATTGTGAGTGCTGTTGAGATTATCGTCAGGATCTTCTTTAACTCATTTGTGTCACACTTATGCCCTTTGCCGTGTGGAGCTCGTAAAAAAGTTCCCCGCGAGGGTTTGACTGTAAGTGTTTTAAATATTTGTCCCTGACATGGTCGCCATAACACTTTCTATATAGCCATGGCCTCAGACAGTGCATTTGTTTTGTATATTGTTTTCATTTTCGTGCATGGGCGTCGGCGGCGGGTGCGGCTAGCCAACAGGGGATACTTACTCCTCCCGGGCACCTGGTCCCACCTCTGGCTTGCTAGGGGTCCGTCGATGCTCAGTTTAGTGCTCTATTGTGAGTGCTGTTGAGATTATCGTCAGGATCTTCTTTAACCCATTATTCAATGCAACTATGTTAGTTTGTTCCACTTCAGTCTCTGCAACATCGTTTTCAAGTCATTTCATCAAAAGGTTATTTAACATCTGAGTTCTTGTGAAAATAATGTTTAATATCCATACATTGTCACAAAAACCACATAATTACCTATACTTGGCCTGTACATTGTCATCCAAGCTCTAGTGCTAGCTTTGTCTTTAAGCATATCCTTTCGTTCCTTCTCTAATTCCTCAAGTCCAGTACTAAAACGTTCCATATTCTTCCTCTTCTTAGACTCTCTATATGCTGTCTCTGTATCAGCCTTAGAGGACGCTAAAGAAAAATCCTGAGAAACAAAAAAAAACGCTTGAAGCTTTGTCTATTGAAATGTTATATTTAGTAGTCACACATACCATATACATATTTACAAACAAACATTATGATTAAATCTACATCCATCATTACATAATACACAGATAAAAATGCAATTATACTTGATGAATACCTCGTTTGATGTTTCTGTGTCAGACGACTCTGTTGATGACCTGCTTGGAGTTTCGTTAGACTCATCTGGAAAGTAAGAAAAATCAAATGAAATCAAAGAATCCACTATATCACACACAGTATCCATCCAATGCTAGCATGTTCTGAATGATAGACTAATCCAGATGATTGTCTTGATTCGTTTTAAACTTCCTATATTCAGTTTAATTTTCATACCTTCCCATTCTTTACATTTCAGCTCTAAATGCTTCGAGGAATGACTTGGCGTCTTTGATTGTCATATTCTTATCAACATTTGCACCAAATTTGTCTTCTATAGCCTCTTTGACTTCATCATCTTCATCAGTACTTTCATCTTCGCTGCTACTGCTATTCAAATACACGAGACGTCATTTACTAGATGCTCTTATGTTTTGATTTGAAAACATACATTCCAGACAAAATTGTATGATCTACATGTATTATGAAATTGTCAGTAAAGCTATATAGTGCTATACTCAATACATCCTGTTTTTATTCTCCTTGATATACTTCTTCCTACCTTGAGGGTTCCTCCGGCTCTTTGGTCGCCATCTGTTTGATTCTTCGAATGGTGAATGCACCAATACCTTTCCTGATCGAAGCACCAAAGTTATGTTCGAACACTTTGTCTTCTGCCTTCTCCTCCGGTTCAGGTTCGTCTGCTGCATTGTAAAACTCTATTCTGCGAGAAGCAGACGTCACTCTTCGTGATAAAAAGTCAGGTCGTCTGGGTAGATTTGGTTTTGGAGGAACTACGAGAAAAAAAGGAAGGCGGTAAACTTTTCGTTCAATTTCTTTTTGAATCAAAATTTTTCAATGAAAAAACTCTTCAGCCTTGAAAGCTAGTTATATGAGTTACCTGGAGGCTTCTTTCCAGTAACTTTGTCTGGTTGGCTCAACCCCGACGTGAACTAAAAAGAAAAGGTTGCCAAAATGAAATCTTCTTTATACATTTAATAACTTATATTATTTGTGTTTCGTCACTGAATACTCCCTTCAACATTATTTTACTTTTATACAACAATTAATAGAAAACGAACTACATCACTAGTAAATGAATATAATCTTGGTTCATTCCGATTTTT